>OZ025249.1:24423273-24954809 GCA_964019135.1 Arenicola marina
TCCAGGGGGGTCTCCTCCCGGACGAAGGCGGCGTTGGCGTACACAGCATCCAGGCCAGGCTTGGCGGGCAGCGGAACGATGTCCTCCTCCTCCTCATCCTCATCCTCTGTCAGACATGGGTCCGCTGCCGGCCGCTGGGGGTGGCGTGGTGGTGGGGGACGGGGGTCGGTCGGTGGGGGCGGGGCTTTCACAGGTGCGCGTTTCTTCTCACGCGTGACCGGCGCCGGTTCTTAAATCAGATAAGTAACCGATGTAATGAGGGAATTTCATTATACAACATATTTTAAAGAGTATCCAAAAAAGAAAAGAGGCCTCCGCGCCTAAAGGACAACCGTTTATAAGTAAAAAAAAACACATAATATACATCATTAATACATACATATATATGCTACATGATCAAACTTAATCAATTCAAAATAACCAGGATTCGCGCAGCTCTTACCCCTTGGATCGTGAGGGACACTGTACACCGCCGATGGATTTTCATTGTTTTCCGGCTTCGTGGGCCGACCGTCTCGCCTTCTCCGCCTCCTGTAAGGCCATTAGATAGCATAGGACACATTGTTTCATTTCACCTTTAAAATGGTGTTTCGTTTCAAATTTTCTAAACAGTCATGAACTATTTTGAATATGCAGTAACCGAATAACTGTATAAATATACTATATAAATCAGCATATATTACTGATACGTATAATAATTGCAATTATAATTATTGATAAATACTGTCATATACTTCAGGGGAGGGGACGGAGTGGGGCTAACCATCGGGGTCTCATGTTGAATATGCTTGATCAGTTGATAATGAACGACAGTAAAATATGCACGCCGTTACGTACCATATCACCATGACAACAATCACTATGATAATGACGATGACCGCTGCCGAGACTCCTAACGCCACACCTGGCATTACACCACCACCCTCACCACCTGCAAACGGAGACACGCTCTCTGTAGAAGGATGGCACCAACGAAACACTATGTGGATGTTAATACATTGAGTTGGCTATTTCCATACACATGATGTTTTCCTTTTACATAACGTTAATTCATTGAACTATCTTTATAATGGCCCTATGGTCCGTGGTGTCAAGTACGACACCAACACGACCCATGCAAAACAACTTTCCCGTACACATCTGGAATCTACCAATATTTCTAAACGAAATGGCAAACCTACAAGAAAAGAGACATTACTAACGAACCTATCAAAATTGAATGCTTCGCATACAATTTATTCCACCAAAAATACCAACTAATGTAAAATCTGCGGTTTGTTGAATTATGATATATGCCAATCTTAAAGTATGATCATCTTGTGCTTTATGTCTGTGATCCGTGATTATATCCGTTGTATTAATTTGAGCCCTATTAACTTTATTAATAACATTAAATTATTATTTATTTCAAATGTTTTAAGGGCGACTCCAGAGCTGGTCTATATATAACAACCATGAGAACCAAACCGTTGTCTTTGTCCATTTCTGACACCTGTGGTTATGTTTGTGCTCACGCGGTAAAAACATGATTATTGCCCTGATAATACTTAACTTAAAGTGCACAAGAACATGTCCCCTTAAGTGCACCCAAAAACCGTAGCGCCCCCCCCCCCCCCCGCGCCCCCGACTCCCCCCGCTGGATATCTATGGTCCGCCCCTTCAGGTCGGCTCCTTTGTAGCGAAACACGATCTTTCCTGAACAATAACAATGTTGCTGCTGTGATAAGTGAAACCAAAGCTAGGGAAAAAGGAATATCTACAGCGTGGACTGGAAGCAGCTTTCACCAAGTTTAGTCTTCGGATTAATGACGTCGCGCTATCTCTTAGTGTCAACCTTTCGTGAACTCGTTTATACGAAATATTAAAATCTCTCCTTATGGCTGAATTTCATCTCATAAACTTGTAGTAATACCACATCGTTCTTTACAATTGTTTCTCTCTTACCAACGTCAGCACCCATAGTGGTGAAGTCAACGGCAGGACCTTCGTCAGCCAGAGTTGTGACGTTGACCACGTCGCTGACGCTCACCCTCTCCACCAGGGGGCGGGCCTGTCTGTACGCCTCCAGTCTCACAAGGTATTGCGTGTTGTTACGGAGACCGCCCAATGTGTACTTCACGAGATTTGCCTCCGTGTAGTTCACCCAAGCTGCGTCTTCCCATTGGTTGGTTGGTCCCAGCAGCATTATGACGTAGCCGTAGTGGGATTCCAGACCTTGGGCTACATCCGATAGTTGGCTCCATCGCAGGGAAACACTGTCCGTTGTGGTCGCTGATATCGCCAACGATAAGTCAGTGGTTGCTACGGCACCTGAAACATTAGAGGTAGTTACAGAAAACCGGAATTTCTTCCAGAAGAGACTCAGGATCAGAATTGGGAACCGGGATGCATTTCAGCACATGCCAAACATGCCACGGCGCAAACTGTACTTACACTATATGTCTGTGATGGAATAGTAACTGATGCGGTATATTAACTGTGCATCGGTAAGCGGAGGGATAGTACTATGGTAATCGAAAGTTTGTACTTTAGTACAATGTTGTACTTGCTCACCAATTTCCCTGTCACACGTGTCACCAATCCACCAATCCTGACATCCGCCATTACACTTCCCGTCCACGCTGCGACATGACGAGCGGCAGGTGGCGCTACAATCGTGTCGACAGTTCACACCGTAGTAACCTTCACAGTCTGTGGCAGAGGAATGGGAAGAGTAAGGAGTTACAACAACCAGTCTGTACCGACACGGAACAGGAATGTGTGACAGGTGATAGGACGCGAGTCTCTGTCGGTGCCGAAGATTGCCCGAACACTCTAGACACAGAGCAAGTGGATGATAATGATATAGATAAAATGCAAGAATAAGTCACATACAAGAGCAAGGACATGTCACTCTTAGTATATCATGCTAGGAAGTAACAAGAATGTGCTGACATATTATGAATTGTTTGCCGAAGTAGCCATTTTGTGACGGCCAGGCCACGTCCAAGAAGGTGCCACTAGTTCGGGGACTGTCTCAAAGTCGGAGCATGGGCAAAAAGTCTAACCAAAAGAGAAGACGAAACAGCAGTGGTGCAGTTACCCCAACAAAAACAGAAGACAAGAGACAGAAGAAAATTCATGATTGCTACGAACTTCTGGAGTCTCCCCGGGAAGAACAAGACAAAGACGACCAACCTGTAGCCATGGCGGAGGGCTTTAACTTAGAACTTAGCGCCACGCTACAGAAAATCCTTAGAAAAGTGGACTGCTTGCCGGACATCAAGATAGCAATAGAGGACATGAAGAAAGACGTGGAGTCGTTGAAGGAGTCGTGTAACTTCAATGGCCAGAAGGTGCTGGAGCTAGAACAGGAAAACAAGTCCCTCAATGAGAGATTGAGGAAGCTGGAAAAGCAAGACTCGAGTCTAAAGATAGGTGCACTAGAAGAATAGACAACAACGCTGAAAGCAGAAATTGTAGCTCTAGAGTCCTACAACCGTCGAGAGAACCTAATATTCTATGGAGTAAAAGAAACAGAGGGTGGAATCGAAGATTGTGCCCGCATGATCCAGGACATCGCCCTTAACCAGTTAAAGCTACAACACGGCGCGGACATCAAGCTGCAACGATGCCATCGGCTTGGGAAGAAACCAACGGACGGATCCCGACGAGACAGACACCGACCGATCATCGCGCGGTTTGCTTATTTCACGGACAGGGAGATAATTTGGCGGAATAAACAACTACTTCGCGGGAGCAGAATCTACATTGAAGAGGATTTCCCCAAACTTATACAAGAACGTCGAAGGATTCTGCTTCCTATAATGAAAGCAGCTAGGAGCGATGGCAAACGAGCGACACTGAAGGCAGATCAGCTTCTGGTTGGTGGACAAGTCTACACCACCGCAACATTGGACACACTACCGGAGAGCTCGAGACCGCAACGTTGGACACACTACCGGAGAGCTCGACATGACATGTTGGTGTTTTAGGCCACTTTTGTGCACATACAGGCTAAATTGGGCCAAGGAACCTCCCGGGACGATGAAGGATGAAGGAATGAAACATGCCCCAGATTAGGTGCCCGAGCCCGGATTCGAACCCAGGACCTATTGATCTGCGGTCTAGTGCGCTAACCACTACACCAGGGAGGCCCCCTCCGGAGAGCTCGAGAACAAAGTCACCAGGTAACAGCGTCCAGAACACTTCGCTACAGCATTAGTCTCTTAAGGCTTTAAATAGGCCCCGCGGTGTGTGGAGACGGTCCCCGACGGCCACACGGTATCGTTACGTAACCTTTGTTGACCTACTGGGTAAGGCCGCATGGTCTCCACTGAAGCGTAGCATCGATCAGCTCACTAACCAGTAATGGAAACGCACAAGGCCACGCAAAGCTGCGAGCATTAACGTGTACATATGGAAATGTTTGTTTCTGCCCTCCTCCTTAGGCATTACATGTACGGACATGATACTTTGAAAGTTATGTTATCATGTACACCTCGTATGGAAAGTTTCATATGTTCCCCACATTAAATCTTAATGTTACTGCTCTAAGAATATATGTCAGCATGAAGCTATACTCGGGTAATCGAATAGCCATTTGTGCCGAAGTTACAGTGCTGTTTGTAACAGCTGCCATACGCATTCCAAATCAGTGTAAATATGTTTTGTTTCTCAGCGTCCTGCATTCCCACATAGTTCGGCGCTGCACTTGTTCTACTGCGCACTATTTGCCATTTCCTGTTCAGTCGTTCAGTATGTTCGAATGCTTATTACGGAAAAGTGTTTATTATGCTTTTGAGTCATAGCCATGAACCAATGTATGCGCTAATGTATCATTCAGTAGGGTTACTAGCAGGGTTGAAAACCTTAGACCAATATGTTTACAACGTCTCAGACCAAATATGTATGACAACGGCAGATAATGCAATTGCGGTGATGTAGAACCACATTCAGGTCCGTTCTGTAAGGAATTTAGCGTTTTCCACATTAATACGAGAAGTATTATCAGCCAGCCGGAATCTGCATCAGGTTTCGTTCCATTAGGTCAACGTTTCCACAAATTAGATGAGATCAATCAGTTATTTGTTGTTGCAAAACGTGCAGACATAATCGCTGTTTCTGAGACGTGGCTTGACTCAAGCATCTCAGACGATGATATGGAGCTGAGTGGCTATCAAGTATATCGCAATGATAGGAATAGGCACGGGGGCGGTGTCATGGTATACTCTCATAATTCACTGGTAATTTCCCGCCGCCCTGACCTGGAGAGTGATAACATTGAATCGGTATGGCTTGAGGTCACTGCTGCGGTAGGTAAAGTACTGCTCATCGGCACTTACTATCGGTCTCCGAACTCGCGTTTGGACTCTGTTGAGTATTTTATGCGACATATGTACCAGTCTTATGATCGAGCCTCAGCTAATAATGATACTCCTATAATTCTGATAGGCGACTTTAACGATAAATGCCTCACTTTTGATGGTTGTCACGACGACAGCGACTTAAAATATCGTCTGGTGGATTTTGCGCGTAATAACGACCTATCGCAACTGATTAAGAAGCCAACCCGAGTAACTCCTACTAGTGTATCTCTGTTGGACCTCATTATAACCGACTCCCCAGGCTATGTTACAGACAGTGGCGTTTCTCCCCCTATGTGCAACCTGGACCACTACATCGTTTTTTGTCAACTTAATGCCGGAGAAAAGTACGGAGAAAAGTGTTTTATTACGACAGGGCTGACTTTATAGGTATGCGTGAACACTTATCACGTGTTCCATGGTCTCTGGGATTGGATCAGTTTGCGGATGTTGAGGAAACCACAAAACACTGGTATGACTTATTTCGCGACGCCCTAGACAACTATATTCCCAGCAAATCAATCACAATTGGGCCCCGTGACAAACCTTAGATGACGTCACATATTAAGTGTCTTTTACGGCAAAGGGACAGAGTGCATAAGCGTTACGCAAAATGCCGTTCTAATCACGTTTTATATAATCAGTACATAACAGTCCGAAGGGAAGCCCATATTGAAATCGATAAGGCCAAGGAACTGTACTATTCGAAGATGGCCACTCGACTACAAGATCCCGCTACTACCAGTAAAGAATATTTTAAGCTTAGTAAGGTATTCTTCTCAGGTAAATCCAATTTTGGTATTCCCGCTATTGTTGAGAATGACAAAAGTTACACAGACCCCCTGTCTAAGGCAAATCTCTTTAATGACTTATTTGCAGCAAATTCTACGCTACCTCCTCCCGACGATGGCTTCTCCTTGCCTCCTCTCTATTTTAAAACGAGTGATAAACTAAGCACAGTCCTATTCACAGCATCTAAGGTTTTCTCTGTTCTAAAACATCTCGATGTTAATAAAGCTAATGGCTGCGACTGTATCAGCAATCGAATGTTAAAGGAAGTAGCTGAAGTCATCGCTCTATCGTTAGCCGAGTTGTTTAATAAAAGCCTTGCCTCCCACAGTTTTCCGAGAGAATGGAAAACGGCAAACGTAACTCCTGTTTTTTTTTCAAAATTGCAAAACCTCCAAGGATAACTACAGACCTATATCACTGTTATCTTGCGTCGGAAAGGTTATGGAACGCGTGGTTAACGATGATCTGTATGAGTACTTGTCCCGACGAAACCTGCTGACATGGAGGAACTCTGGTTTTAAAAAGAACGACTCTACCGGCAACCAATTAACATTCCTTGTACATAAGATTTACTCTGCCTTTGAACGTAACGAAGAATGTGTAATGGTATTTCTGGATGTATCAAAGGCGTTTGACAGAGTCTTCCACGATGGACTCCTTTTTAAACTGCAAAGCCTGTATTTCTGGAGACCTCCTTCGGTGGTTTCAAAGCTATCTCTATGGACGTCACCAACGGGTTGTAAACGAGGGCGTGAGTTCTGACTGGAAAGAAATCAACGCCGGTGTTCCCCAGGGATCTATACTAGGCCCGCTATTGTTTGTAATTTACGTTAATGACCTAGTGGAAGACCTAGAATGCGACATTTTTCTGTATGCAGATGACACGTCCATGTTTTTCGTACTGGACAAGAATAATGATGTGTCTGCGATAAATCGTGATTTACATAAATTATCCAACTGGGCCGCACAGTGGAGAGTTACATTCAATCTCTGCAAAAGTGTATATATGATCTTCAGTAAGAAACTCCGTAGACCTACCGATTTGTCTTTGCTGTTAGGTTCTCAGGCTGACCAAAGAGTGTCCACGCATTGTCACCTCGGTGTAACGCTTACTGGTACCATGAAGTGGGATACCCATGTTAAGAATATCATAGCAAAAGCATCGAAATCTGTCAATATGTTAAAGCGTATGCCTAAACGAATAGATCGTCGTACTAAACTGTCCATATACAACGTTCATGTTAGAGCTATCCTCGAGTATGCCACCCCAGTATTTCATGGTAATCTCTCCAAATGTCAGACTGGTAAACTGGAAAATGTCCAACGACAAGCCCTTCTCAGTGCTACACGTGCCTACTCTTGTACCTCACATACTAATTTATTGCAGGAAGTTGGCGCCGACCCGCTTTATACTAGAAGAGAATACTTTTGCCTATGCCTATTATATAAAATGTTAACCGGTGCCACTCCGCAGTATCTCAGAACATTGGTTCCCCCACCCATTTCCGACGTGTCTCGGTATCCATTACGAAACAGCAATGATTTGTTCCAACCACGGTTGATGAAAACGTATTCTCGCAATTGCTTCTTGCGGAGGACGATCCGTGCTTGGAACAGACTTCCTGATGATGTAAGAGAATCTACATCCATTGACTGTTTCAAGTCTTGATATAAGACGTTATACTTCCAACCATGCAACAAGTTGTATAATATGTTCTGCGGTCACGGCGCCATCCAGCTTAGCAGACTGCGTATGGGCCTAAGTGGTCTCAAGGGCCACAGACACAAATATGGTTTTGTTAGTGATAACATATGTGAATACTGTCTGACGCAACCTGAAGATACTATCCACTATATACTTAGGTGTCCGGCCTTTACAGCACACAGAAACCGACTTTGTGAAACCTATACTTTCTAGAACTGTACAATGTAAGACTAATCCCAACTACCAGAATTAATTGTGACATCCTATGCGATCTGCTCCTCCACGGTTCATCTGCATTTACCATTGAAGATAACACATCAATGTTTCAATCTATTATGCGCTACATAGTCAGTACCAAACGTTTCTCGTAATAATCTTTTCCTGAGATGTCATACTGATTCTTGCCCTACTGTTCAATTATGTCACATGGTTGATTTGTTTCTGTATTTGCATTGCTGTTGATCAATTTATATTTCTGTTTGTTCTATCCGAGGTGAACATTACTATGTGAATTCGCTGTTGTGAACCTCGTAACATAAATAAAGTTTATATCCTTTAAACCGCCGTTGCGTAGTAATGCGTAGCGGTTTTCAGGCCCCCGGGAGGCCGGCCACCTGAATACCCTAGAAGCGCCGCTGCGTAGTAATGCGGTTTGCATGTGCAGGCCCCGGGCGGCCAGCCGCTTGAGTACCCTAGAAGCGCCGTTGCGTGGTAATGCGGTCTGCATGTGCAGGCCTCGGGAAGACGGCCGCCTGAGTGCCCTAGAACCGCCGTTGCGTGGTAAACCGTTGTGCATGTGAAGGGTCCTGCCAGAGCGGCATTGGAGCGCGGTCTAGGAATGACAGAGAGCCACATTTCAGCACCTCGTATTTACCTTATGTCGTGCACGCACTGCCCGAATGTCGGGATTTAAATTCAAACTCTCCCCATAGATTTAAGTAACATAGCTGCACGAATCTCATTTCGGTTTCAAGGTATATTATCAGACGACAGAAACACCCTTTCATCCGTCGCGGCCATGAACCACTTAATCCGTTCTCCGACAAGCCTAGACTTACATTGAGGTTCATGGACTTTCCATAACACAATTGTTGGACTCGGTATCTGTACCCCATTGTCAGCGCGGGATACAATTGTTGAACTTGTATTATAACGGCATTTGATGTATTTCAATAAAATAGAACACATCGCTAAAGTCATGGTATACGAACATGAAGACATTCGATAATGGCGCCATGCACGCTGTCCGCGGGCGTGGGATACCTGGATTATAAACACATTTAGCGCTTAGACATTCGCAATGCATCATGGATGATGTATCGTAAAAATGACGTAAAAAGTAGTAAACTAGCCATTTAGCCATTCAAAGACATGAGTATATTAGTTGATAGCAAAATGCTTTTTTTGTTTTCCTTAAGATAATAGAAAGTCATTTAACTGTTTTTCCGATTGAACGTATCCGTAAACGTAACCCGATGAACATCATCGTAACTCACGGTGTTTCTTAAAATACGTAGTTTACGACATCCGTTTACATATTTTAAAATGTATTTAAAGAGCACGATAAAACTACCTAGGTCTTTTTTCAATAGCTGGCCTCATATAAACTGTCCGTGCAACAATGTTAGACAAGCATCTACCCCGCCATCCTCGACCCATCCGAATAAAACAAACGCTGCAATGCTAGATGTGTTTTGGAAAGTTTCAGAAGCCTTTGATTTGTTTGATGTAACATCGCTTCCTGAGTAGCGTTGATGTATTATCAACTTCATTCCATTTATTAAGGAGGGCCGCCTAATAGCCCACTGGGTTAGTGACCGCCGAAGACCCAAACGGCACGTGGATTGGTGGTTCGAGTGCGGAATCATTTTTGCAGGTGTACCAGTAGTTCACCACTACATATAAAATATTATTGGCCAGGCCAGATCTGGGTTAATAGTTAGAACCTATATGAAAAGTAATTTAGTTAATAGCTAGAACCTATATGAAAATTGAAAAAACCGACACGTAAACGTATCCATACCGTGTTGGCTAAGTGATCGGGATGGATATTAGTGGCGCAAAATGTACCAATACCCTAAGCCACTTCATCTCTAGGCAGGTTGCCGGTCATTATCAGTCTATTAAGCAACACCACATGCTCCGCCTCCACGACCCCCCCACTCCCTCCCCCCCTCCCAGCATCCACCCCCCCCCCCACCGCCTCTACCACCACCACCTGACATCACCATTCCGCATGCTCAATTTACTATCTACCGTACGAATTGTGTTATCCAGGCATCTGGCAGCCGAGCCTCCTTACATACTCTACAGGCACCCCCACTCCTACACCCCCCCGCCCCCCCCGTCCACCTGGTATCCACAACTCCCGTACACACACGTCTGTCTTGACCAAGCAGTCCACCGTTTTCCTCGGTGTATGGGAAAGGCTATGGAAACCAGATAACGATCTTTAACTGGAGTCTCTAGAGTTGTGAATGCGGACAGAGCGCCTAGGAAGTAGGGCCCTAATATCGTCCCACTGTCAGAGGTTTGATCTTCTTCACTACCGATCTACCCAGGTTTTTTAACGTTCATGGCCCGATTTGTTTTTGCCCTTATCGAAACACACAAAGAACATACAGAAAAGAGCGGATGATCCGTGTAGCAGTGAAACGAGCGTCATCTATCGTCAAAAAACACCCTGCGTGTTTAGGGTTAGAAAACCGATTATCGCATGCGTTTAAAAGCATATATGTAAATATTAATACTATATTATATTAACGTAAAAAATTATTCCAACTGGAATGTTCGCTCGCTGAACTAACTGGTGGGGGTATAAATAACACATTAAATAAATTTGGGAATTTTTTTATATTTATTTACCGTAATGGGAATGGTAGTAGGCAACGTTTTCTAACGAATTGGATAAAACACTGTCCAGGTATGGTAACAACGAATGTGATGTTATATTATTCATATTGACCCACTTGAAAATCAATGAGAAAGTTATTGAGAACGGTTTTTATAACGCAGGGCTACTTTAACAGACAATTTCAAAAACAGTCCAGTTATCCACTGTAATCCTAACCATATAGAAACTATAAAAAAAAACCTCTAACCTGAAGGATCCAAGAAATCAGGTACTTAACAAAACAGGTACTATAGCTATTTATCTAACAGAATTCAAGCAGGTTAAGGATGAAGAAATCACGCCAATATACGTTCAATTTCGTAAACAAAAACACACGACAAAAGTGCATGGATACGTACAGGCATAATAGAACAAATTGCAGATTACGAAACGCTCAAGCATAATGTATGGACGTGCAATCGGATTCTACAGTATCCGTGTGGCTAAGAAGGGACACAATACAAAAAATTGTTTAATAAACTGAATGCGAGTTGTAAGGTACCTGGTCAGCTACCAGTACCATATTAATAAACATCAAATACCTCACGGAATGCTTGAAAATAATCGTTGAGTTCGATTTCACTTCCAGTATAGTTTCAGGTAAGCCATGACATGCCATGATCTCACAAATAAATCAAGAAGGATACCCTCCCCGCGCGTAGGACTATTGAACCAGCTGAATGGATGAATATACAACACACATGCATATATAATAATGATATATAATGCATTAATACCCACACCACTGTAGTAGGGTAGTGCCCCCCTCCCCTCCCCCATCCCTGGGGAAGGCCCGGTAATTAGGTTACACTGGTGTATCCATGCAGTTGTCAACCAGCTACGAAATCGCTGGACACGTGCCTACCTGACTACCTTTGAAGTCAACTCGGACGCCGCCAAAACAACGTAAGGCTTTCGTGTCAGACGTGATAATTTTCAAGGCCAATTTTTCTCCCTACTGCCACATCCCACCCTGTCCCCGCCCTGCCTTGTTCCCATTTTCTGTGCGCTAGTCAGCCCACTCAAATGAGAAATAGGAAATGGTCGGATTTGTGTTTCCATTTTTCATTTTCGTTTTGCAATGGGAAATCATAGGTGAAGGAAACATGTACCTTTAACCCATTATTCATTTGATAAGGGTAAAAGGAAATAGGAAGACATGTCCTTTTCCCATTACCCATTTGAAACAGGTAAGTCAACATTTTGCAATGGAAAATGGATATCCGGTACGGTTCTAGGACAACACCCCTCCGGAAAATTCCTCCCCGGACAACTCCCCCCCGACAATTCCCCCCGGACAATTCCCCCCTAGGACAAGTCCCCCCCGGACAACTCCCACCCGGATAATTCCCCCCCGGACAATTCCCCCCTAGGACAATTCCCCCCTAGGACAATTCCCCCCGGACAATTCCCCCCTAGGACAAGTCCCCCCTGGACAATTCCCCACCTGGACAATTCCCCCCCGGACAATTCCCCCCTAGGACAAGTCCCCCCCGGACAACTCCCCCCGGGACAATGCCCCCCCGGACAATTCCCCCCTAGGACAAGTCCCCCCCGGACAACTCCCCCCCGGACAATGCCCCCCCGGACAATTGCCCGCTAGGACAAGTCCCCCCCTGGACAATACCCCCTTGGACGATAACCACCCCCTGGAAACACACACCCACAAACGGACAAGCCCCCCCCCCTTCTCCTTCCGACACGTAGGAATACTTCGGTAGTAATAATACTACTAATACAATTCCCCCCTAGGACAAGTCCCCCCTGGACAATTCTCCCCCTGGACAATTCCCCCCCGGACAATTCCCCCCTAGGACAAGTCCCCCCCGGACAACTCCCCACCGGACAATTCCCCCCTAGGACAAGTCCCCCCCGGACAACTCCCCCCCGGACAATGCCCCCCCGGACAATGCCCCTCTAGAACAACTTCCCCCCGGGACAACTCCCCCCTACGAGACAACTTCCCCCCGGACTACCCCCCCCCCCCCCCAGTCAGTTCCCCCCCGGACAACCCTCCCCCACTACAATTCCCCACCTGGAAAATGTTCCCCTTGGGCCAGTCCCCCCCGGCAAGTTGCCCCCGGACAATACTCCCCTGGACGATAACCACCCCCTGGAAACACACACCCACAAACGGACAAGCCCCCGCCCCCCCCCCCCTTCTCCTTCCGACACGTAGGAATACTTCGGGAGGACATCCGGAGGGATAGACACTGGTAGTCATGGCAAAGTTTATGGTGGTTAATTATTTGAACACTTTCGACATGAACTGAAATGTATAATCAATAGCTGCAATTTTACAAAATACTTCAGTCTCAGATGGACACATCGAGAGAAATTCCAGATTTATGCTCCGGGGATTGAGAGAAAAATGGCGAAAAAAGGGGTCATTTGGGCGACACATATGTATATACCTAAATACATCTAGCACCCCCCCCCCTTCCCCGCCAATTGGGTGCGAGTGGTGCATGAGAAAATATGTATTTCTTTTTGCCACCTTGACACGCCATGTGCGCAGCCATGGGACGACAAGATTTAACTCACTCATGAGTGACGTAACACTCAAATAAAAAATTATAGGCTTCTGCCCACGTTGTGACAAAACGTCATATGGTGAACCAAATTTACTTCCGTCCAAACCAAACTGTATTCTATGTAACACATTTACTTACTAAAGTACCTAAAGTGCATTTGGTCAACGAAAGTTTTTCGTCTTGACGACTAAGCGACTGCCGAGGCGGGGGGGGAGTGGTGTCGGGGTGAACGAGCGGGGAAGAATTGTCCTTTGGGGGGGGGGGGTGGTATTGTCTGGGGGGGGGATTGCCCTGCTCCCCGGCAAATCTTTTCTCTCCTGACAACAGGAGCAAGACACCCCCCCCCCCACGCCACCCCCGGACAATGCCCCCCCAGACAATCAAGGACTGCTCGACCCTGGAACCCCCCGACGCCCTTTCCCACTAGACAGGCCTAAGTATCCAAAATACCCCCATACCGGCACAGGAGTATGAATTATTCAGATATATTTGATATTAACTCGCACGTCGGCTTTGAATGGTCACAACTTTTTTTTTTCGGTATTGATACTCGAAAACTCTGGGGGCCTAAAAAAAAGCCTGACAAACTTAATTTCGCCCGCGAATCTGTCCGCGAATAGGAGGGTTTGTGTGACCGCGATAACATAGGCGCACACCCCCGGCCCCACCCCTTCATAGCCGCAGGGTCTCTCTAATACGTCTGCGCCATTGATGTAGTTCCAAATTCTGATCTTACAGAAGGCCCAGGGCTTATTGTGGGCTTGTTGACACAGAACTTCTCAGTGTACATGGAAATATAATATGAAACCTGCACATCCACAATGCAACCTAACGGGTGTTATAGAACAGACAGCGCCAAGCTCCTTCACACGCACGACATACAGT
Organism: Arenicola marina; assembly: GCA_964019135.1. Classification (NCBI taxonomy): domain Eukaryota; kingdom Metazoa; phylum Annelida; class Polychaeta; family Arenicolidae; genus Arenicola; species Arenicola marina. Next base: position 24,437,428 of record OZ025249.1, read on the forward strand.
TGGGGTTTGACCGATGGGGATTGGCGGGAGGGGGGGGGGGCGTCTCCGTGTGGGATGATGTGGGGGACAGTGTCCGAGATATTGTCTCGGGGGGAAGGGGGGGGGGGTGTCAGGGGGAATTGTCCTAGGGGAGAATTGTCCGGGGAAGAATTGTCCGGAGGGGAATTATCTGGGGAGGGGCTGACCGGGGTGGGGGAATTTTCCGGGGGGGAATTGTCCGGGGGGGGGGGAGGGGGAGTTGTCCGGGGGGGAATTGTCCGGGGGAAGTTGTCCGGAGGGGACTTGTCCTAGGGGGGAATTGTCCAGGAGGGAATTGTCTGGGTGGGAGTTGTCCGGGGGGGAATTGTCGGGGGGGAGTTATCCGGGGGGGAATTATCTGGGGGGGAGTTTCCGGGGGGGAGTTGTCCTGCTCCCATGCGGTACATACACGGACAGCCCAAATCATGATCCCGCAATGGTTGGTTTGCATCCGTTCGTCTGCGAAAGACGATGGATTAGCAGCTTTGTATGCGTTTAAGTAATATGATTTGCGTCCCAGCATTTACGCTTGTGACTGAATGAGCGCCCCCTCTGTGACCATGGTGACCGATAGAGCTTACCGCAATAGTGGCATCGATGGCCTGTTGTTGGCAGGTCTGGTGATTACTCACTGGACGCCAAGTTTGACGTTTCTCAAGCCAGAGCCCGTCATGGTGCCCATTCCCTCTCTCACGAGACGTCGCCATCTCCTCTTTAGGATGCTAGATTTTCTCAAGATTTCGAATTGATGCCAAACGCATTCATGTCACATGAACATTGAACAATGTACATGTAACATCCGGCTAAGACCGCTAGATGAAACCGCTCGCCTGTCGTTAAGAAAATACTAATGGTAAGGCTGCGTTTTAATTTACCTCACTGATACAAACTAATGTGTGCGGGAGCATAATACATGTCTCTACATCTGACTGAGGTAGGAAAATGCGATGTTACATCAAAAATAGAAGCTACACCTTGACGTAAACGCCACCTGCACGACTTATGCAAGAAATAGACAAAACCTTCTCTCTCCCTGCAGCAGCTTTTGTTGAGAAAGCTACTGCCAATGGAGTGTTGTTAGCATGAAGAAATCTTATTTGTGTCATAAAATAGGATAATTGCGCAGTACAATTGTAAGTATGGTATCGTTCAAATGGTCTCGTATTGGTATTTTGTCTTACACTGGATTGGGTGTGGAATGCTACAAGACCATCGTGTTCAAAAGAATGTACATCATTGTATCTGTACTGACTGTAGAAAGAGGTCTCAGTCATAGTAGCCTGAACACAAGACTTTACTGTCATAAGACAGTTGGCAATAAAACGACGGTAATTGTCTGGCTTTCAGGCTACAGTCATAAAAGCTTCGTTCTAGATCTATCTAGACCTGGTGTCAGTGCCGCCCTCCGTCCTCCCCGCGTGAGGTCAATGCACACACCATTGGCAAAGGCTGACACTCCGTCTGGTTTTATCTAGGATATTGGGATAATTGTCCCCAATGGTCTGAGCATGTGCCAAACATTGTGGCAAGACAGAATTGAAAAAGAGCCTGGATATTGGAGGAGGGTATGTCGCTTGTAAGTTTCACTTGGGATTGTAAATTCCGAGGAAAAACTACCCACCCGCCTGCTCTGGCACGCTGTTGCTGCGGCCCATAACCAGATGGCCATTAATTAGATAAGGAAGAAAGTGAAGTGTCTTTAGCCTCTAGATCCACTTGACTCGCGCGGTCCCGGTGATGAGCAATTCGCTGACCAAACATACTACCAGACGACCCCTACCTCCACCCTCTGCACCACATCCCCATTTTACAACTTAATATCACATCACTGAAGACCAAGGGGTTAATGTTGATGAAGCCTGTAATCGGGCCTCGTCAGCTCAATTGACCTCTTCAAAGAGAGACGGCTGCCGTGGCCAATCGTACTGGTTGCTATGTGACGTATACCCATTAATGATAAGTCCGCACCCAAAGAAATACTTGCATTTAATATTTAGTATAACGTGTCAATCAATGAGGATATATTAGTTTACTTTAATGTAGGAGGAAGACACGGATAGAACCCGGGTGGGGGGTACGAATAATAATTATCTGGTGCCTAGTTGGGACTGTTTTTCTGGGCGTCGTTTATTCCCGGACGACCGCACAGTAAACATGTCCTTATATCTTTGAAGTAATTACAATAGGAAACACTAGTCTTGACCGTGTATCCCACAAAAGTCATTTTGCAGAGTATATCCAAACCATCGACAACACACTTGAGGTGGTGTTCCTTTTTTTTTGTCTTGATATCGCGGCATACCCTGTTAGAATCTTCAAGTTAACAATGAGCGTATTTAGTCAACAACGACACACAATCTATGTATTGTAACATACGTCTCGTTACCTCAAAACACCACAATATTTAAGGGAAATAAAGGGGGAGGGGGTAAGGGGGTTGCACCTTGTGAGAGAGAGAATATCATTTATTTAAACTTGAGCATACACTGTAAAAGACGAAATACATCGGAAAATGACATTTTGTAAACTCAACCCAGAGGCGGATGCAAGGGGAGGGGCGTTTAAGGGTATGTTTGAAGATGTCGCCTGGATATAGAGCATGTCCCATTTCTGGAAGACGACGCCTGGGTCGTAAAAGGGTCGTAAAAGTGTCTTAAATCGTGTCTTGAGCGCCCGTTCACACGGGGAGATTTCGCGCGTGCCTCGGGTGCGGTGGAAAAGTTGCCTTGTGGGAACCGGGCTTTAAGGACTATTAAAGTCGATAAATTGTTCGCCTCCCTCCCCCCTTTCCGGTCACAATTTTTTTTTCAGGGCGCCCACCTTCCCGATGTCGCAACCACCCCCCCCCCCCCTCCCCCCCCCCCACCCCCACTCTCTTTCCGAAATCCTAGATCAGCCCCTGATATTCTTGCAATCGGTAGATGTACTAAACTGACCTAACAGTGGCTAAAGCGATCGACGGTTCTTCCATGTTAAGGTCATGCACTATTGATTATTGACTCGCCAAGACACTATTAATGATCGTCGTTCAAAGCCAAGTCTCAGACACGCTTTAAAACGCGGTTCTCCAGTATTCAACAGACGGCGCCTCGAGGCTCTGTACATGCAAACCGCTTTACTACGCAACGGCGCTTCTAGGGTATTCAGGTGGTCGATCCTGCACATGCAGACCGCTTTACTACGTAACGGCGCTTCTAGGGCACTACAACGGCCGGGCACCCGCGGCCTGCACATGCACCCCGCATAAACACGCAACGGCGGTTCTAGGGTACTCCAGCGGCCGGCCTCCAGGGGCATGCAACTGCACACCGCATTACTACGCAACGGCGGTTCTATAGCAATTGAGGTCTGGCGGTTAAAAGGATATAAAAAAAAAAAGGACTGACTTATCCTCGGATATTATTCAACACGTACAGTAAATAAAGCCCTTGTCACTCGTTCGGCGTCTCGTCCAGTCCCCAGAGCAAGCTAACATAATCACCGGCTTCAACGATGTAAACCCTAGATTAACGAATGACGTATTTAGAAACGTCAACCAACACCGACCACACACATCCAAATATCCCATATGCGAATCAGATTTTTTTGTTATCCAATCGTGCCTAAATAATTATGGTTAAGCTAAGCTTTAACTCCGTTGTTAGATGCAGACGGACGTCAATACATGCATTGGTTGATTAAGATGGTAAGTTGGCATGTCGGTGGAATGTACATTACAGTTATAGTGAGACGCGTTGGCATATCAGCTGGGCAGTGACTGGTCCCGAACACAATGATCTATAGTATTTCTCGTATGTCCATCGCCTGGTAATGTTTCACACCAATATATAGGCGTATATACCTACTACCATGGTACTATTCAAAGATAAAGCACCTCCGAATGTATGAATCCAAAGCTAAACGCGGAATGATGCCCATACATTCAGAGTATTTTAAAAGCTGTGAGGTGTTCTGGCTGGGCAAGAGAAATATAAAAATACCAACCGTGGACACAGAAGGTGGTTTGGTTTTTGCCGGCGGGACAGTCAGCGATACATCCGTACACGTGGTTACAGTCCGTCTCACACCCGTCACACACTGTAGGGCAAGTGCAAAGGAAACGATATAACTATGTTTTAAATGAGTGAACAATGACCATGTATTATCCATATTACAGCCCATACATATTTATACTTCAATGAATACATTCTGTTTATTCCATCTCAAACAAGACGAACTTGATCAAACTGTTTTATGTTTGCTTGACTTTGAGGGTCGCATATAACGCTTTGATCCCACAACAGGAGCCTCTTAGCTGTACTTAGTCAAATTTCAATCATAGAAACTATATGACACTTAGTTACAAAAGTGACCAAGTCCCATCACTCACCTGCGTATTGGTGTCCTACCACGGTCACCTCACATGGTATGATGGATCCACTAGGTTCGCTCCTTGACAGGTACTTCCAGACGAGGACATATCTGCCGACCAGAGGCTGTCCACACGTCAACTTGGCGTCCTCTCCCCACCCAACCACCCCCGAGATGTTCCCACAAGTGACGAAGTCTCCGTAACTCTGTATGTCCTCCTCAGAGTTGAGCACCACGGCGTCTTTTTCATTCACGTGTTTGGGCAGCGACGAGTTGCTGACGAACACCCGCAGGTTCTCCATGTAGTCCGAGCCAGCTATAACGGTACATGAAGTATCCATTCAATATGACACTGACTCCACACACTGCATTACAGCTTCCCTTATGAACCCCTGAACAAGTTTAATATACTTTGGCAAAACCCAATGGACTTTAATCTGAAGAACCTCTTATTATTATTACTATTATTATTATTTAGAAACGTCAACCAACACCAACCACACACATCCAAATATCCCATATGCGAATCAGATTTTTTGTTATCCAATCGTGCCTAAATAATTTGATCGAAATGTATTTTTGTAAGTTAAGTGTACATAGTAGACGCGCCACAAACATCTCAATCGAGTAAATAGGGTTGGGCTAGCAAAAAACGTCCATGGTCAAATCGTTCCTGAATATAATAGAATACTATATAAATTTAAGATTCTACTCAAGCAACCTTCTTATTTCATATCGTAACCATGCTAATACGGTTTGCCAAATGTGTTTCACAACTTCACATTCCGCGAACCCATGCATGAAGCTCTCGACTTCTTCGTGACAGAAACAACATAAATCAAATGTTTTTAAGCCCCACTTGCATAGCTTTTTGTTCGCTGACATTATGCGGTGCAGTAATCTAAACTAAAAATATTGTAATCTAGCATATGTTGTAACTATCATAAATGCCCGAACGAAGACAAATATTGGTCTTATAAGGAAAGCCTCCAATGTATCATGCAACTGCATGGTCATAATCATCGAGTCTCAGATATACATTACATATAAGACGCCATATTCTAAACCACGACGACGGCCTTGTCGGTTTCAAGAAGCCGGCCGCAAGCCGACGGAACTTTCTTGGTTATGATAAGTCGTGTAGAAACACCTGCGTTTGTGCAAGAAAGAAGGGAAGACGGTGAAGGTTGGTCGGGCCTAAAATACGAAGCGTAGGAACGTTAGGGAGGGGTGGGGGATAGTTCAGGTTAGAGTTAACCGTATAGGAAGCTACGCGTGTCAGTAAATTGAGGAAGGTGAAAAGAAGTGTAATCACGGGACAAAGAAATAGGGTTAAACTGTTCTTGCTAAAGATGCGGGTGCCAGGGTCAGAAACTCAGTACGCTTGGTACCTGAGCCATGGTCTCCCTGGGGTTGGTCAGGGACAGCATAATATCAGCCACTCAGCCCGCTTGCTACCTGAGTCATGGTCCCCATGGGGTGGGTCGGGGTGAGGATGCTATCAACCACTCAGCCCACTTGATTCCTGGGTCATGGCTCCCTGGGGTGGGTCAAGGTCAGGATACTAACAGTCACTCAGCCTGCTGGTACCTGGGTCACGGCCCCCCTAGGGTTGGTCAGGGTCAGGATACTATCAGCCACACAACCTGCTGGTTACCTGACCCATGGTCTAGCTGGGGTGGGTCAGGGTCAAGACTATCAGCCGCTCAGCCCGCTTGTTACTTGAGCAATGGTCTCATGTGGAGTGGGTCAGGGTCAGGACTATCAGCCACTCAGCCCACTTGGTACCTGGGCCATGGTCTACCTGGGGTGGTTCGGGGTCAGGATACTATCAGCCCCTCAGCCTGCTTGGCTCCTGAGCCATAGTCTCCCTGGGGGGCTGAGGGTCAGTATACTATCAGCCACTCAGCCCGCTTGATACCTGAGTCATGGTCCCCCTAGGGTGGGTCGGGGTCAAGATACTGACAGCCACTCAACCTGCTTGGTACCTTCGCCAAGGTCCCCCGTGGAGTGGGTCAGAGTCAGGATTATATCAGCCACTCAGTCCGCTTGGTACCTGGGCCATTGTCTCCCTGGGTTGGGTCAGGGTCAGGAGACTGACAGCACTGAGCCCGCTTGGTACCTGAGTTATGGTATCTCGGTGGTGGGTCAGGTCAGGATACTATCAGCCAATCAGCCCGCTCGGTACCTGGGCCATGGTCACCATGGGTTGGGTCAGGCTCGGGATACTATCAGTCACTCAGCCTGCTGGTACCTGGGTCACGGCCCCCCCGGGGTGGGTCAGGGTCAGGATACTATCAGCCACACAACCTGCTAGTTACCTGACCCATGGTCTAGCTGGGTTGGGTCAGGGTCAGGACTATCAGCCGCTCAGCCCGCTTGGTAACTGGGCCATGATCTCCCTGGGTTGGGTCAGGGTCAGGATACTGACACCACTGAGCCCGCTTGGTACCTGGGCCATGATCTCCCTGGGGTGGGTCAGGGTCAGGATAATATCAGCCACCCAAATCGCTTGGTACCTGAGCCATGGTCTCCCTGGGGTGGGTCATGGTCAGGATAGTATCAGCGAGTCAACCTGCTTGGTACCTGAGCCATGGACCCCCTGGGCTGGGTCAGGGTCAGGATACTATCAGCCACTAAGCCCGCTTGGTGCCTGGGCCATGGTCCCCATGGGGTAGGTCAGGGTCAGGATACCATCGGCCACTCAGCCTGCTTGGTACCTGGGCCATAGTCTCCCTGGGGTGGGTCAGGGTCAGGATAATATCAGCCACTCAGCCCGCTTGGTACTTGGGCCATGGTCTCCCTGGGGTGGGTCAGTGTCAGGATACTATCAGCCATTGAGCCTGCTGGGTACCTGGGCCATGGTCTCCCTGGGGTGCGTCAGGGTCAGGATACTATCAGCCATTGAGCCTGCTGGGTACCTGGGCCATGGTCTCCCTGGGGTGGGTCAGGGTCAGGATACTATCAGCCACTGAGCCTGCTGGGTACCTGGGCCATGGTCTCCCTGGGGTGGGTCAGGTCAGGATACTATCAGCCATTGAGCCTACGGGGTACTTGGGCCATGGTCTCCCTGGGGCGGATCAGGCCAGGACACTCTCAGCCACTCAGCCTGCTTGGTACCTGGGACATGGTCTCCCGTGGAGTGGGTCAGGGTCAGAATACTATCAGCCGCTCAGCCCGATTGATACCTGGCCACGGTCCCCCTCGAGTGGGTCAGGGTCAGGATACTATCAACCACTGAACCTGCTTGGTACCTGAGCCATAGTCTTCCTCGTTTGGGTCAGGCTCAGGATACTATCAGCCAATCAGACCGCTTGTTACCTGGGCCATGGTCTACCTGGGGTGGTTCGGGGTCAGGATACTATCAGCCACTCAACCTGCTTGGTACCTGGGCCATGGTCCCCCGTAGGTTGGGTCAGGGTCAGGATACTATCAACCACTCAGCCTGCTTGGTACCTGGGCCATGGTATCATTGGGAGAGGGGGGGGGGGGCTCAGGGTCAGTATACTATCAGCCACTCAGCCTGCTTGGTACCTGGGCCATGGTCCCCTTGGTTTGGGTCAGGGTCAACATACTGACAGCCGCTCAACCTGCTCTGTACCTGCGCCAAAGTCCCCCGTGGAGTGGGTCCGAGTCAGGATACTATCAACCACTCAGCCCGCTTGTCACTTGGGCCATGGTCTACCAGGGGTGGTTCGGGGTCGGGATACTATCCTCCACGCAGCTTGCTTGGTACGTGGGCCATGGTCTTCCTGGGGTGGGTCAGGGTCAGGATACTATCAGCCATTGAGCCTGCTTGGTACCTGGGCCATGGTTCCCCGTGGAGTGGGTCAGGGTCAGGATACTATCAGTACTGAGACAGCTTGGTACCTGAGCCATGATCCCACTTCGGTGGGTCAGGGTCAGGATATTATCAGTCACTCAACCTGCTTAGTACCTGGGCCATGCTTCCCCCGTGGTGGGTCAGGGTCAGGGTCAAAATATTGTCAACCACTCAGCCCGCTTGGTACCTGAGTCATGGTCCCCCGTGGACAGGGTCATAGTCAAGATACTATTAGCCACTCAGCCTGCTTGGTACCTGGGCCATGGTCTCCCTGGAGTGGGTCAGGGTCAGGATACTATCAGCCACTCAGCCCGCTTGGTACCTGAGTCATGGTCCCCCGTGGAGATGGTCATAGTCAGGATACTATCAGCCACTCAGCCCGCTCGGTTCCTGAGCCATGGTCTCCCTGTGGTGGGTCAGGTCAGGATACTATCAGCCAATCAGCCCGCTTGGTACCTGCGCCAAGGTTCCCCGTGGAGTGGGTCAGAGTCAGGATACTATCAGCCACTCAGCCCGCTTGGTACCTGCGCCATGGTCTCCCTGGGTTGGGTCAGGGTCAGGATACTGACGCCACTGAGTCCGCTTGGTATCTGAGTTATGATCTCCCTGTGGTGGGTCAGGTAAGGATACTATCAGCCACTCAGCCCGCTCGGTTCCTGAGCCATGGTCTCCCTGTGGTGGGTCAGGTCAGGATACTATCAGCCAATCAGCCTGCTGGGTACCTGGGCCATGATCTCCCTGGGGTGGGTCAGGTCAGGACACTCTCAGCCACTCAGCCTGCTTGGTACCTGGGTCATGGTCTCCTGTGGAGTTGGTCAGAGTCAAAATATTTTCAGCCACTCAACCGGCTTGGTACCTGAGCCATGGTCTTCCTCGGGTGGGTCAGGGGCAGGAAACTATATGAAACTCAGCCCTGCTTGGTATCTAGCCTCGGTTCCCCTGGAGTGGGTCAGGGTCAGGATACTATCAGCCACTCAGCCCGCTTGTTACTTGGGCCATGGTCTACCTGGGGTGGTTCGGGGTCCGGATACTCTCGGCCACGGAGCCTGCTTGGTACCTGGGCCATGGTCCCCCGTAGATTGGGTCAGGGTCAGGATACTATCAGCCACTCAGCCTGCTTGGTACTTGGGCCATCGTATCTCTGATGGAGGGGGGGGGGGGGGCGCTCAGGGTCAGTATACTATCAGCCACTCTGCCTGCTTGATACCTGATACCTGGCCCATGGTCTCCCTGGGGTGGGTCAGGGTCAGGATACTATCAGCCATTGAGCCTGCTGGGTACCTGGCCCATGGTCTCCCCGGGGTGGGTCAGGGTCAGGATACTATCAGCCATTGAGCCTGCTGGGTACCTGGGCCATGGTCCCCTGGGGTGGGTCAGGGTCAGGATACTATCAGCCATTGAGCCTGCGGGGTACCTGGGCCATGGTCTCCCTGGGGCGGATCAGGCCAGGACACTCTCAGCCACTCAGCCTGCTTGGTACCTGGGACATGGTCTCCCGTGGAGTGGGTCAGGGTCAGAATACTATCAGCCACTCAGCCCGATTGATACCTGGCCACGGTCCCCCTCGAGTGTGTCAGGGTCAGGATACTATCAACCACTGAACGTGCTTGGTACCTGAGCCATGGTCTTCCTCGTTTGGGTCAGGGTCTGGATACTATCAGCCATTCAGCCTGCTTGGTACCTGGGCCATGGTGCCCCGTGGAGTGGGTCAGGGTCAGGAGACTTTCAGCACTGAGACCGCTTGGTACCTGAGCCATGATCCCACTTCGGTGGGTCAGGGTCAGGATACTATCAGCCATTCAGCCTGCTTGGTACCTGGGTCATGGTTCCCCGTGGAGTGGGTCAGGGTCAGGAGACTTTCAGCACTGAGACCGCTTGGTACCTGGGCCATGCTTCCCCCGTGGTGGGTCAGGGTCAGGGTCAAAATATTGTCAGGCACTCAGCCCGCTTGGTACCTGAGTCATGGACCCCCGTGGACAGGGTCATAGTCAAGATACTATCAGCCACTCAGCCTGCTTGGTACCTGGGCCATGGTCTCCCTGGGGTGGGTCAGGGTCAAGATACTATCAGCCACTCAGCCCGCTTGGTACCTGCGCCAAGGTTCCCCGTGGAGTGGGTCAGAGTCAGGATACTATCAGCCACTCAGCCCGCTTGGTACCTGCGCCATGGTCTCCCTGGGTTGGGTCAGGGTCAGGATACTGACACCACTGAGTCCGCTTGGTATCTGAGTTATGATCTCCCTGTGGTGGGTCAGGTAAGGATACTATCAGCCACTCAGCCCGCTCGGTTCCTGAGCCATGGTCTCCCTGTGGTGGGTCAGGTCAGGATACTATCAGCCAATCAGCCTGCTGGGTACCTGGGCCATGATCTCCCTGGGGTGGGTCAGGTCAGGATACTCTCAGCCACTCAGCCTGCTTGGTACCTGGGCCATGGTTCCCCGTGGAGTGGGTCAGGGTCAGGATACTATCAGCACAGAGACCGCTTGGTACCTGAGCCATGATCCCACTTCGGTGGGTCAGGGTCAGGATATTATCAGTCACTCAACCTGCTTAGTACCAGGGCCATGCTTCCCCCGTGGTGGGTCAGGGTCAGGGTCAAAATATTGTCAGCCACTCAGCCCGCTTGGTACCTGAGTCATGGACCCCCGTGGACAGGGTCATAGTCAAGATACTATCAGCCACTCAGCCTGCTTATTACTTGGGCCATGGTCTACCTGGGGTGGTTCGGGGTCGGGATACTATCCTCCGCGCAGCCTGCTTGGTACCTGGGCCATGGTCTCCCTGGGGTGGGTCAGGGTCAGGATACTATCAGCCACTAAGCCTGCTTGGTACCTGGGCCATGGTTCCCCGTGGAGTGGGTCAGGTCAGGATACTATCAGCACTGAGACCGCTTGGTACCTGAGCCATGATCCAACTTCGGTGGGTCAGGGTCAGGATATTATCAGTCACTCAACCTGCTTAGTACCTGGGCCATGCTTCCCCCGTGGTGGGTCAGGGTCAGGGTCAAAATATTGTCAGGCACTCAGCCCGCTTGGTACCTGAGTCATGGACCCCCGTGGACAGGGTCATAGTCAAGATACTATCAGCCACTCAGCCTGCTTGGTACCTGGGCCATGGTCTCCCTGGGGTGGGTCAGGGTCAGGATACTATCAGCCACTCAGCCCGCTTGGTACCTGCGCCAAGGTTCCCCGTGGAGTGGGTCAGAGTCAGGATACTATCAGCCACTCAGCCCGCTTGGTACCTGCGCCATGGTCTCCCTGGGTTGGGTCAGGGTCAGGATACTGACGCCACTGAGACCGCTTGGTATCTGAGTTATGATCTCCCTGTGGTGGGTCAGGTAAGGATACTATCAGCTACTCAGCCCGCTCGGTTCCTGAGCCATGGTCTCCCTGTGGTGGGTCAGGTCAGGATACTATCAGCCAATCAGCCTGCTGGGTACCTGGGCCATGATCTCCCTGGGGTGGGTCAGGTCAGGACACTCTCAGCCACTCAGCCTGCTTGGTACCTGGGTCATGGTCTCCTGTGGAGTTGGTCAGGGTCAAAATATTTTCAGCCACTCAACCGGCTTGGTACCTGAGCCATGGTCTTCCTCGGGTGGGTCAGGGGCAGGAAACTATATGAAACTCAGCCCTGCTTGGTATCTAGCCTCGGTTCCCCTGGAGTGGGTCAGGGTCAGGATACTATCAGCCACTCAGCCCGCTTGTTACTTGGGCCATGGTCTACCTGGGGTGGTTCGGGGTCCGGATACTCTCGGCCACGGAGCCTGCTTGGTACCTGGGCCATGGTCCCCCGTAGATTGGGTCAGGGTCAGGATACTATCAGCCACTCAGCCTGCTTGGTACTTGGGCCATCGTATCTCTGATGGAGGGGGGGGGGGCGCTCAGGGTCAGTATACTATCAGCCACTCTGCCTGCTTGATACCTGGCCCATGGTCTCCCTGGGGTGGGTCAGGGTCAGGATACTATCAGCCATTGAGCCTGCTGGGTACCTGGCCCATGGTCTCCCCGGGGTGGGTCAGGGTCAGGATACTATCAGCCATTGAGCCTGCTGGGTACCTGGGCCATGGTCCCCTGGGGTGGGTCAGGGTCAGGATACTATCAGCCATTGAGCCTGCGGGGTACCTGGGCCATGGTCTCCCTGGGGCGGATCAGGCCAGGACACTCTCAGCCACTCAGCCTGCTTGGTACCTGGGACATGGTCTCCCGTGGAGTGGGTCAGGGTCAGAATACTATCAGCCACTCAGCCCGATTGATACCTGGCCACGGTCCCCCTCGAGTGTGTCAGGGTCAGGATACTATCAACCACTGAACGTGCTTGGTACCTGAGCCATGGTCTTCCTCGTTTGGGTCAGGGTCTGGATACTATCAGCCATTCAGCCTGCTTGGTACCTGGGCCATGGTGCCCCGTGGAGTGGGTCAGGGTCAGGAGACTTTCAGCACTGAGACCGCTTGGTACCTGAGCCATGATCCCACTTCGGTGGGTCAGGGTCAGGATACTATCAGCCATTCAGCCTACTTGGTACCTGGGCCATGGTTCCCCGTGGAGTGGGTCAGGGTCAGGAGACTTTCAGCACTGAGACCGCTTGGTACCTGGGCCATGCTTCCCCCGTGGTGGGTCAGGGTCAGGGTCAAAATATTGTCAGGCACTCAGCCCGCTTGGTACCTGAGTCATGGACCCCCGTGGACAGGGTCATAGTCAAGATACTATCAGCCACTCAGCCTGCTTGGTACCTGGGCCATGGTCTCCCTGGGGTGGGTCAGGGTCAAGATACTATCAGCCACTCAGCCCGCTTGGTACCTGCGCCAAGGTTCCCCGTGGAGTGGGTCAGAGTCAGGATACTATCAGCCACTCAGCCCGCTTGGTACCTGCGCCATGGTCTCCCTGGGTTGGGTCAGGGTCAGGATACTGACACCACTGAGTCCGCTTGGTATCTGAGTTATGATCTCCCTGTGGTGGGTCAGGTAAGGATACTATCAGCCACTCAGCCCGCTCGGTTCCTGAGCCATGGTCTCCCTGTGGTGGGTCAGGTCAGGATACTATCAGCCAATCAGCCTGCTGGGTACCTGGGCCATGATCTCCCTGGGGTGGGTCAGGTCAGGATACTCTCAGCCACTCAGCCTGCTTGGTACCTGGGCCATGGTTCCCCGTGGAGTGGGTCAGGTTCAGGATACTATCAGCACAGAGACCGCTTGGTACCTGAGCCATGATCCCACTTCGGTGGGTCAGGGTCAGGATATTATCAGTCACTCAACCTGCTTAGTACCAGGGCCATGCTTCCCCCGTGGTGGGTCAGGGTCAGGGTCAAAATATTGTCAGCCACTCAGCCCGCTTGGTACCTGAGTCATGGTCCCCCGTGGACAGGGTCATAGTCAAGATACTATTAGCCACTCAGCCTGCTTGGTACCTGGGCCATGGTCTCCCTGGAGTGGGTCAGGGTCAGGATACTATCAGCCACTCAGCCCGCTTGGTACCTGAGCCATGGTCCCCCTGGTTTGGGTCAGGGTCAACATACTGACAGCCACTCAACCGGCTTGGTACCTGCGCCAAGGTTCCCCGTGGAGTGGGTCAGAGTCAGGATACTATCAGCCACTCAGCCCGCTCGGTTCCTGAGCCATGGTCTCCCTGTGGTGGGTCAGGTCAGGATACTATCAGTTAATCAGCCTGCTGGGTACCTGGGCCATGATTTCCCCGGGGTGGGTCAGGTCAGGATACTATCAGCCACTCAACCTGCTTGGTACCTGGGCCATGATCTCCTTGGGGTGGGTCAGGGTCAGGATAGTATCAGCCACTCAGCCTGCTTGGTACCTGAGCCATGTTCCCCCTGGTTTGGGTCAGGGTCAACATACTGACAGCCACTCAACCTGCTTGGTACCTGCGCCAAGGTTCCCCGTGGAGTGGGTCAGAGTCAGGATAATATCAGCCACTCAGCCCGCTTGGTACCTGGGCCATGGTCTCCCTGGGTTGGGTCAGGGTCAGGATACTGACACCACTCAGCCCGGTTGGTACCTGACTGATGATCTCCGTGTGGTGGGTTAGGTCAGGATAGTATCAGCCACTCAGCCCGCTCGGTTCCTGAGCCATGGTCTCCCTGTGGTGGGTCAGGTCAGGATACTATCAGCCAATCAGCCTGCTGGGTACCTGGGCCATGATCTCCCCGGGGTGGGTCAGGTCAGGATACTATCAGCCACCCAACCTGCTTGGTACCTGGGCCATGATCTCCTTGGGATGGGTCAGGGTCAGGATAGTATCAGCCACTCAACCTGCTTGGTACCTGAGCCATGGTCCCGCTGGGGTGGGTCAGGGTCAGGATACTGTCAGCCACTAAGCCCGCTTGGTGCCTGGGCCATGGTTCCCGTGGGGTGGGTCAGGGTCAGGATACTATCAGCCACTAAGCCCGCTTGGTGCCTGGGCCATGGTCTCCGTGGCGTGGGTCAGGGTCAGGATACCCTCGGCCACTCAGCCTGCTTTGTACATGGGCCATGGTCTCCCTGGGGTGGGTCAGGGTCAGGGTAATATCAGCCACTCAGCCCGCTTATTACTTGGGCCATGGTCTACCTGGGTTGGTTCGGGGTCGGGATACTATCCTCCGCGCAGCCTGCTTGGTACCTGGGCCATGGTTCCCCGTGGAGTGGGTCAGGGTCAGGATACTTTCAGCACTGAGACCGCTTGGTACCTGAGCCATGATCCCACTTCGGTGGGTCAGGGTCAGGATATTATCAGACACTCAACCTGCTTAGTACCTGGGCCATGCTTTCCCCGTGGTTGGTCAGGGTCAGGGTCAAAATATTGTCAGGCACTCAGCCCGCTTGGTACCTGAGTCATGGACCCCCGTGGACAGGGTCATAGTCAAGATACTATTAGCCACTCAGCCTGCTTGGTACCTGGGCCATGGTCTCCATGGGGTGGGTCAGGGTCAGGATACTATCATCCACTCAGCCCGCTTGGTACCTGCGCCAAGGTTCCCCGTGGAGTGGGTCAGAGTCAGGATACTATCAGCCACTCAGCCCGCTTGGTACCTGGGCCATGGTCTCCCTGGGTTGGGTCAGGGTCAGGATACTGACACCACTGAGTCCGCTTGGTATCTGAGTTATGATCTCCCTGTGGTGGGTCAGGTCAGGATACTATCAGCCAATCAGCCTGCTGGGTACCTGGGCCATGATCTCCCTGGGGTGGGCCAGTTCAGGATACTCTCAGCCACTCAGCCTGCTTGGTACCTGGGTCATGGTCTCCTGTGGAGTTGGTCAGGGTCAAAATATTTTCAGCCACTCAACCGGTTTGGTACCTGGCCACGGTCCCCCTCGAGTGGGTCAGGGTCAGGATACTATCAACCACTGAACCTGCTTGGTACCTGAGCCATGGTCTTCCTCGTTTGGGTCAGGGTCAGGATACTATCAGCTAATCAGACCGCTTGTTACCTGGGCCATGGTCTACCTGGCGTGGTTCGGGGTCAGGATACTCTCGGCCACGGAGCCTGCTTGGTACCTGGGCCGTAGTCTCCCTGGGGTTCTTCAGGGTCAGGATAATATCAGCCACTCAACCTGCTTGGTACCTGGGCCATGGTCCCCCGTAGGTTGGGTCAGGGTCCGGATACTATCAACCACTCAGCCTGCTTGGTACCTGGGCCATGGTATCATTGGTAGAGGGGGGGAGGTCAGGGTCAGTATACTATCAGCCACTCAGCCTGCTTGGTACCTGGGCCATGGTCCCCCTGGTTTGGGTCAGGGTCAACATACTGACAGCCACTCAACCTGCTCTGTACCTGCGCCAAAGTCCCCCGTGGAGTGGGTCAGAGTCGGGATACTATCAACCGCTCAGCCCGCTTGTTACTTGGGCCATGGTCTACCTGGGGTGGTTCGGGATCGGGATACTATCCTCCACGCAGCCTGCTTGGTACCTGGGCCATGGTCTCCATGGGGTGGGTCAGGGTCAGGATACTATCAGCCATTCAGCCTGCTTGGTACCTGAGCCATGGTTCCCCGTGGAGTGGGTCAGGGTCAGGATACTATCAGCACTGAGACCGCTTGGTACCTGAGCCATGATCCCACTTCGGTGGGTCAGGGTCAGGATATTATCAGTCACTCAACCTGCTTAGTACCAGGGCCATGCTTCCCCCGTGGTGGGTCAGGGTCAGGGTCAAAATATTGTCAGCCACTCAGCCCGCTTGGTACCTGAGTCATGGTCCCCCGTGGACAGGGTCATAGTCAAGATACTATTAGCCACTCAGCCTGCTTGGTACCTGGGCCATGGTCTCCCTGGAGTGGGTCAGGGTCAGGATACTATCAGCCACTCAGCCCGCTTGGTACCTGAGCCATGGTCCCCCTGGTTTGGGTCAGGGTCAACATACTGACAGCCACTCAACCCGCTTGGTACCTGCGCCAAGGTTCCCCGTGGAGTGGGTCAGAGTCAGGATACTATCAGCCACTCAGCCCGCTCGGTTCCTGAGCCATGGTCTCCCTGTGGTGGGTCAGGTCAGGATACTATCAGCCAATCAGCCTGCTGGGTACCTGGGCCATGATCTCCCCGGGGTGGGTCAGGTCAGGATACTATCAGCCACTCAACTTGCTTGGTACCTGGGCCATGATCTCCTTGGGGTGGGTCAGGGTCAGGATAGTATCAGCCACTCAACCTGCTTGGTACCTGAGCCATGGTCCCGCTGGGGTGGGTCAGGGTCAGGATAATGTCAGCCACTAAGCCCGCTTGGTGCCTGGGCCATGGTCTCCCTGGGGTTGGTCAGGGTCAGGATACTATCAGCCACTCAGCCCGTTTGGTACCTGCGCCAAGGTTCCCCGTGGAGTGGGTCAGAGTCAGGATACTATCAGCCACTCAGCCCCCTTGGTACCTGCGCCATGGTCTCCCTGGGTTGGGTCAGGGTCAGGAAACTGACACCACTGAGTCCGCTTGGTATCTGAGTTATGATCTCCCTGTGGTGGGTCAGGTAAGGATACTATCAGCCACTCAGCCCGCTCGGTTCCAGAGCCCTTGGTCTCCCTGTGGTGGGTCAGGTCAGGATACTATCAGCCACTCAGCCCGCTTGGTACCTGGGCCATGGTCTCCCTGGGTTGGGTCAGGGTCAGGATACTGACACCACTCAGCCCGGTTGGTACCTGACTGATGATCTCCGTGTGGTGGGTTAGGTCAGGATACTATCAGCCACTCAGCCCGCTCGGTTCCTGAGCCATGGTCTCCCTGTGGTGGGTCAGGTCAGGATACTATCAGCCAATCAGCCTGCTGGGTACCTGGGCCATGATCTCCCCGGGGTGGGTCAGGTCAGGATACTATCAGCCCCTCAACCTGCTTGGTACCTGGGCCATGATCTCCTTGGGGTGGGTCAGGGTCAGGATAGTATCAGCCACTCAGCCTGCTTGGTACCTGAGCCATGGTCCCCCTGGTTTGGGTCAGGGTCAACATACTGACAGCCACTCAACCTGCTTGGTACCTGACCCATGGTCTAGCTGGGTTGGGTCAGGGTCAGGACTATCAGCCGCTCAGCCCGCTTGGTAACTGGGCCATGATCTCCATGGGTTGGTTCAGGGTCAGGATACTGACACCACTGAGCCCGCTTGGTACCTGGGCCATGATCTCCCTGGGGTGGGTCAGGGTCAGGATAATATCAGCCACCCAAATCGCTTGGTACCTGAGCCATGGTCTCCCTGGGGTGGGTCATGGTCAGGATAGTATCAGCGACTCAACCTGCATGGTACCTGAGCCATGGACCCCCTGGGCTGGGTCAGGGTCAGGATACTATCAGCCACTCAGCCTGCTTTCTGCCTGGGCCATGGTCCCCATGGGGTAGGTCAGGGTCAGGATACCATCGGCCACTCAGCCTGCTTGGTACCTGGGCCATAGTCTCCCTGGGGTGGGTCAGGATCAGGATAATATCAGCCACTCAGCCCGCTTGGTACTTGGGCCATGGTCTCCCTGGGGTGGGTCAGTGTCAGGATACTATCAGCCATTGAGCCTGCTGGGTACCTGGGCCATGGTCTCCCTGGGGTGCGTCAGGGTCAGGATACTATCAGCCATTGAGCCTGCTGGGTACCTGGGCCATGGTCTCCCTGGGGTGGGTCAGGGTCAGGATACTATCAGCCACTGAGCCTGCTGGGTACCTGGGCCATGGTCTCCCTGGGGTGGGTCAGGTCAGGATACTATCAGCCATTGAGCCTACGGGGTACTTGGGCCATGGTCTCCCTGGGGCGGATCAGGCCAGGACACTCTCAGCCACTCAGCCTGCTTGGTACCTGGGACATGGTCTCCCGTGGAGTGGGTTAGGGTCAGAATACTATCAGCCACTCAGCCCGATTGATACCTGGCCACGGTCCCCCTCGAGTGGGTCAGGGTCAGGATACTATCAACCACTGAACCTGCTTGGTACCTGAGCCATGGTCTTCCTCGTTTGGGTCAGGCTCAGGATACTATCAGCCAATCAGACCGCTTGTTACCTGGGCCGTGGTCTCCCTGGGGTGGGTCAGGGTCAGGATACTATCAGCCACTCAACCTGCTTGGTACCTGGGCCATGGTCCCCCGTAGGTTGGGTCAGGGTCAGGATACTATCAACCACTCAGCCTGCTTGGTACCTGAGCCATGGTATCATTGGTAGAGGGGGGGGGGCTCAGGGTCAGTATACTATCAGCCACTCAGCCTGCTTGGTACCTGGGCCATGGTCCCCCGTAGGTTGGGTCAGGGTCAGGATACTATCAACCACTCAGCCTGCTTGGTACCTGGGCCATGGTATCATTGGTAGAGGGGGGGGGGCTCAGGGTCAGTATACTATCAGCCACTCAGCCTGCTTGGTACCTGGGCCATGGTATCAATGGTAGAGGGTGGGGGGGGGGGGCTCAGGGTCAGTATACTATCAGCCACTCAGCCTGCTTGGTGCCTGGGCCATGGTCCCCTTGGTTTGGGTCAGGGTCAACATACTGACAGCCGCTCAACCTGCTCTGTACCTGCGCCAAAGTCCCACGTGAAGTGGGTCCGAGTCAGGATACTATCAACCACTCAGCCCGCTTGTTACTTGGGCCATGGTCTACCTGGGGTGGTTCGGGGTCGGGATACTATCCTCCACGCAGCTTGCTTGGTACCTGGGCCATGGTCTTCCTGGGGTGGGTCAGGGTCAGGATACTATCAGCCATTGAGCCTGCTTGGTACCTGGGCCATGGTTCCCCGTGGAGTGGGTCAGGGTCAGGATACTATCAGTACTGAGACAGCTTGGTACCTGAGCCATGATCCCACTTCGGTGGGTCAGAGTCAGGATATTATCAGTCAATCAACCTGCTTAGTACCTGGGCTATGCTTCCCCCGTTGTGGGTCAGGGTCAGGGTCAAAATATTGTCAACCACTCAGCCCGCTTGGTACCTGAGTCATGGTCCCCCGTGGACAGGGTCATAGTCAAGATACTATTAGCCACTCAGCCTGCTTGGTACCTGGGCCATGGTCTCCCTGGTGTGGGTCAGGGTCAGGATACTATCAGCCACTCAGCCCGCTTGGTACCTGAGTCATGGTCCCCCGTGGAGATGGTCATAGTCAGGATACTATCAGCCACTCAGCCCGCTTGGTACCTGAGCCATGGTCCCCCTGGTTTGGGTCAGGGTCAACATACTGACAGCCACTCAACCTGCTTGGTACCTGCGCCAAGGTTCCCCGTGGAGTGGGTCAGAGTCAGGATACTATCAGCCACTCAGCCCGCTCGGTTTCTGAGCCATGGTCTCCCTGTGGTGGGTCAGGTCAGGATACTATCAGCCAATCAGCCTGCTGTGTACCTGGGCCATGATCTCCCCGGGGTGGGTCAGGTCAGGATACTATCAGCCACTCAACCTGCTTGGTACCTGGGCCATGATCTCCTTGGGGTGGGTCAGGGTCAGGATAGTATCAGCCACTCAACCTGCTTGGTACCTGAGCCATGGTCCCGCTGGGGTGGGTCAGGGTCAGGATACTATCAGCCACTAAGCCCGCTTGGTGCCTGGGCCATGGTCCCCGTGGCGTGGGTCAGGGTCAGGATACCCTCGGCCACTCAGCCTGCTTGGTACATGGGCCATGGTCTCCCTGGGGTGGGTCAGGGTCAGGGTAATATCAGCCACTCAGCCCGCTTATTACTTGGGCCATGGTCTACCTGGGGTGGTTCGGGGTCGGGATACTATCCTCCGCGCAGCCTGCTTGGTACCTGGGCCATGGTCTCCCTGGGGTGGGTCAGGGTCAGGATACTATCAGCCACTAAGCCTGCTTGGTACCTGGGCCATGGTTCCCCGTGGAGTGGGTCAGGTCAGGATACTATCAGCACTGAGACCGCTTGGTACCTGAGCCATGATCCCACTTCGGTGGGTCAGGGTCAGGATATTATCAGTCACTCAACCTGCTTAGTACCTGGGCCATGCTTCCCCCGTGGTGGGTCAGGGTCAGGGTCAAAATATTGTCAGGCACTCAGCCCGCTTGGTACCTGAGTCATGGACCCCCGTGGACAGGGTCATAGTCAAGATACTATCAGCCACTCAGCCTGCTTGGTACCTGGGCCATGGTCTCCCTGGGGTGGGTCAGGGTCAGGATACTATCAGCCACTCAGCCCGCTTGGTACCTGCGCCAAGGTTCCCCGTGGAGTGGGTCAGAGTCAGGATACTATCAGCCACTCAGCCCGCTTGGTACCTGCGCCATGGTCTCCCTGGGTTGGGTCAGGGTCAGGATACTGACACCACTGAGTCCGCTTGGTATCTGAGTTATGATCTCCCTGTGGTGGGTCAGGTAAGGATACTATCAGCCACTCAGCCCGCTCGGTTCCTGAGCCATGGTCTCCCTGTGGTGGGTCAGGTCAGGATACTATCAGCCAATCAGCCTGCTGGGTACCTGGGCCATGATCTCCCTGGGGTGGGTCAGGTCAGGATACTCTCAGCTACTCAGCCTGCTTGGTACCTGGGTCATGGTCTCCTGTGGAGTTGGTCAGGGTCAAAATATTTTCAGCCACTCAACCGGCTTGGTACCTGAGCCATGGTCTTCCTCGGGTGGGTCAGGGGCAGGAAACTATATGAAACTCAGCCCTGCTTGGTATCTAGCCACGGTTCCCCTGTGGTTGGTCAGGTAAGGATACTATCAGCCACTCAGCCCGCTCGGTTCCTGAGCCATGGTCTCCCTGTGGTGGGTCAGGTCAGGATACTATCAGCCACTCAGCCCGCTTGTTACTTGGGCCATGGTCTACCTGGGGTGGTTCGGGGTCCGGATACTCTCGGCCACGGAGCCTGCTTGGTACCTGGGCCATGGTCCCCCGTAGATTGGGTCAGGGTCAGGATACTATCAGCCACTCAGCCTGCTTGGTATTTGGGCCATGGTATCTCTGAGGGAGGGGGGGCGCTCAGGGTCAGTATACTATCAGCCACTCTGCCTGCTTGATACCTGGGCCATGGTCTCCCTGGGGTGGGTCAGGGTCAGGATACTATCAGCCATTGAGCCTGCTGGGTACCTGGCCCATGGTCTCCCTGGGGTGGGTCAGGGTCAGGATACTATCAGCCATTGAGCCTGCTGGGTACCTGGGCCATGGTCCCCTGGGGTGGGTCAGGGTGAGGATACTATCAGCCATTGAGCCTGCGGGGTACCTGGGCCATGGTCTCCCTGGGGCGGATCAGACCAGGACACTCTCAGCCACTCAGCCTGCTTGGTACCTGGGACATGGTCTCCCGTGGAGTGGGTCAGGGTCAGAATACTATCAGCCACTCAGCCCGATTGATACCTGGCCACGGTCCCCCTCGAGTGGGTCCGGGTCAGGATAGTATCAACCACTGAACCTGCTTGGTACCTGAGCCATGGTCTTCCTCGTTTGGGTCAGGGTCAGGATACTATCAGCCATTCAGCCTGCTTGGTACCTGGGCCATGGTTCCCCGTGGAGTGGGTCAGGGTCAGGATACTTTCAGCACTGAGACCGCTTGGTACCTGAGCCATGATCCCACTTCGGTGGGTCAGGGTCAGGATATTATCAGTCACTCAACCTGCTTAGTACCTGGGCCATGCTTCCCCCGTGGTGGGTCAGGGTCAGGGTCAAAATATTGTCAGGCACTCAGCCCGCTTGGTACCTGAGTCATGGACCCCCGTGGACAGGGTCATAGTCAAGATACTATCAGCCACTCAGCCTGCTTGGTACCTGGGCCATGGTCTCCCTGGGGTGGGTCAGGGTCAAGATACTATCAGCCACTCAGCCCGCTTGGTACCTGCGCCAAGGTTCCCCGTGGAGTGGGTCAGAGTCAGGATACTATCAGCCACTCAGCCCGCTTGGTACCTGCGCCATGGTCTCCCTGGGTTGGGTCAGGGTCAGGATACTGACACCACTGAGTCCGCTTGGTATCTGAGTTATGATCTCCCTGTGGTGGGTCAGGTAAGGATACTATCAGCCACTCAGCCCGCTCGGTTCCTGAGCCATGGTCTCCCTGTTGTGGGTCAGGTCAGGATACTATCAGCCAATCAGCCTGCTGGGTACCTGGGCCATGATCTCCCTGGGGTGGGTCAGGTCAGGATACTCTTAGCCACTCAGCCTGCTTGGTACCTGGGTCATGGTCTCCTGTGGAGTTGGTCAGGGTCAAAATATTTTCAGCCACTCAACCGGCTTGGTACCTGGCCACGGTCCCCCTCGAGTGGGTCAGGGTCAGGATACTATCAACCACTGAACCTGCTTGGTACCTGAGCCATGGTCTTACTCGTTTGGGTCAGGGTCAGGATACTATCAGCTAATCAGACCGCTTGTTACCTGGGCCGTGGTCTCCCTGGGGTTCGTCAGGGTCAGGATAATATCAGCCACTCAACCTGCTTGGTACCTGGGCCATGGTCCCCCGTAGGTTGGGTCAGGGTCCGGATACTATCAACCACTCAGCCTGCTTGGTACCTGGGCCATGGTATCATTGGGAGAGGGGGGGGCTCAGGGTCAGTATACTATCAGCCACTCAGCCTGCTTGGTACCTGGGCCATGGTCCCCCTGGTTTGGGTCAGGGTCAACATACTGACAGCCACTCAACCTGCTCTGTACCTGCGCCAAAGTCCCCCGTGGAGTGGGTCAGAGTCGGGATACTATCAACCGCTCAGCCCGCTTGTTACTTGGGCCATGGTCTACCTGGGGTGGTTCGGGATCGGGATACTATCCTCCACGCAGCCTGCTTGGTACTTGGGCCATGGTCTCCATGGGGTGGGTCAGGGTCCGGATACTATCAGCCATTCAGCCTGCTTGGTACCTGAGCCATGGTTCCCCGTGGAGTGGGTCAGGGTCAGGATACTATCAGCACTGAGACCGCTTGGTACCTGAGCCATGATCCCACTTCGGTGGGTCAGGGTCAGGATATTATCAGTCACTCAACCTGCTTAGTACCAGGGCCATGCTTCCCCCGTGGTGGGTCAGGGTCAGGGTCAAAATATTGTCAGCCACTCAGCCCGCTTGGTACCTGAGTCATGGTCCCCCGTGGACAGGGTCATAGTCAAGATACTATTAGCCACTCAGCCTGCTTGGTACCTGGGCCATGGTCTCCCTGGAGTGGGTCAGGGTCAGGATACTATCAGCCACTCAGCCCGCTTGGTACCTGAGCCATGGTCCCCCTGGTTTGGGTCAGGGTCAACATACTGACAGCCACTCAACCTGCTTGGTACCTGCGCCAAGGTTCCCCGTGGAGTGGGTCAGAGTCAGGATACTATCAGCCACTCAGCCCGCTCGGTTCCTGAGCCATGGTCTCCCTGTGGTGGGTCAGGTCAGGATATTATCAGCCAATCAGCCTGCTGGGTACCTGGGCCATGATCTCCCCGGGGTGGGTCAGGTCAGGATACTATCAGCCACTCAACCTGCTTGGTACCTGGGCCATGATCTCCTTGGGGTGGCTCAGGGTCAGGATAGTATCAGCCACTCAGCCTGCTTGGTACCTGAGCCATGTTCCCCCTGGTTTGGGTCAGGGTCAACATACTGACAGCCACTCAACCTGCTTGGTACCTGCGCCAAGGTTCCCTGTGGAGTGGGTCAGAGTCAGGATAATATCAGCCACTCAGCCCGCTTGGTACCTGGGCCATGGTCTCCCTGGGTTGGGTCAGGGTCAGGATACTAACACCACTCAGCCCGGTTGGTACCTGACTGATGAACTCCGTGTGGTGGGTTAGGTCAGGATAGTATCAGCCACTCAGCCCGCTCGGTTCCTGAGCCATGGTCTCCCTGTGGTGGGTCAGGTCAGGATACTATCAGCCAATCAGCCTGCTGGGTACCTGGGCCATGATCTCCCCGGGGTGGGTCAGGTCAGGATACTATCAGCCTCTCAACCTGCTTGGTACCTGGGCCATGATCTCCTTGGGGTGGGTCAGGGTCAGGATAGTATCAGCCACTCAACCTGCTTGGTACCTGAGCCATGGTCCCGCTGGGGTGGGTCAGGGTCAGGATACTGTCAGCCACTAAGCCCGCTTGGTGCCTGGGCCATGGTTCCCGTGGGGTGGGTCAGGGTCAGGATACTATCAGCCACTAAGCCCGCTTGGTGCCTGGGCCATGGTCTCCGTGGCGTGGGTCAGGGTCAGGATACCCTCGGCCACTCAGCCTGCTTTGTACATGGGCCATGGTCTCCCTGGGGTGGGTCAGGGTCAGGGTAATATCAGCCACTCAGCCCTCTTCTTACTTAGGCCATGGTCTACCTGGGGTGGTTCGGGGTCGGGATACTATCCTCCGCGCAGCCTGCTTGGTACCTGGGCCATGGTCTCACTGGGGTGGGTCAAGGTCAGGATACTATCAGCCACTAAGCCTGCTTGGTACCTGAGCCATGGTTCCCCGTGGAGTGGGTCAGGGTCAGGATACTTTCAGCACTGAGACCGCTTGGTACCTGAGCCATGATCCCACTTCGGTGGGTCAGGGTCAGGATATTATCAGACACTCAACCTGCTTAGTACCTGGGCCATGCTTCCCCCGTGGTTGGTCAGGGTCAGGGTCAAAATATTGTCAGGCACTCAGCCCGCTTGGTACCTGAGTCATGGACCCCCGTGGACAGGGTCATAGTCAAGATACTATCAGCCACTCAGCCTGCTTGGTACCTGGGCCATGGTCTCCCTGGGGTGGGTCAGGGTCAGGATACTATCAGCCACTCAGCCCGCTTGGTACCTGCGCCAAGGTTCCCCGTGGAGTGGGTCAGAGTCAGGATACTATCAGCCACTCAGCCCGCTTGGTACCTGCGCCATGGTCTCCCTGGGTTGGGTCAGGGTCAGGATACTGACACCACTGAGTCCGCTTGGTATCTGAGTTATGATCTCCCTGTGGTGGGTCAGGTAAGGATACTATCAGCCACTCAGCCCGCTTGGTACCTGGCCACGGTCCCCCTCGAGTGGGTCAGGGTCAGGATACTATCAACCACTGAACCTGCTAGGTACCTGAGCCATGGTCTTCCTCATTCGGGTCAGGGTCAGGATACTATCAGCTAATCAGACCGCTTGTTACCTGGGCTATGGTCTACCTGGGGTGGTTCGGGGTCAGGATACTCTCGGCCACGGAGCCTGCTTGGTACCTGGGCCGTGGTCTCTCTGGGGTGGGTCAGGGTCAGGATAATATCAGCCACTCAACCTGCTTGGTACCTGGGCCATGGTCCCCCGTAGGTTGGGTCAGGGTCCGGATACTATCAACCACTCAGCCTGCTTGGTACCTGGGCCATGGCATCATTGGTAGAGGGGGGGGGGCTCAGGGTCAGTATACTATCAGCCACTCAGCCTGCTTGGTACCTGGGCCATGGTCCCCCTGGTTTGGGTCAGGGTCAACATACTGACAGCCACTCAACCTGCTCTGTACCTGCGCCAAAGTCCCCCGTGGAGTGGGTCAGAGTCGGGATACTATCAACCGCTCAGCCCGCTTGTTACTTGGGCCATGGTCTACCTGGGGTGGTTCGGGATCGGGATACTATCCTCCACGCAGCCTGCTTGGTACCTGGGCCATGGTCTCCATGGGGTGGGTCAGGGTCAGGATACTATCAGCCATTCAGCCTGCTTGGTACCTGAGCCATGGTTCCCCGTGGAGTGGGTCAGGGTCAGGATACTATCAGCACTGAGACCGCTTGGTACCTGAGCCATGACCCCACTTCGGTGGGTCAGGGTCAGGATATTATCAGTCACTCAACCTGCTTAGTACCAGGGCCATGCTTCCCCCGTGGTGGGTCAGGGTCAGGGTCAAAATATTGTCAGCCACTCAGCCCGCTTGGTACCTGAGTCATGGTCCCCCGTGGACAGGGTCATAGTCAAGATACTATCAGCCACTCAGCCCGCTTGGTACCTGAGTCATGGTCCCCCGTGGAGATGGTCATAGTCAGGATACTATCAGCCACTCAGCCCGCTTGGTACCTGAGCCATGGTCCCCCTGGTTTGGGTCAGGGTCAACATACTGACAGCCACTCAACCTGCTTGGTACCTGCGCCAAGGTTCCCCGTGGAGTGGGTTAGAGTCAGGATATTATCAGCCACTCAGCCCGCTCGGTTCCTGAGTCATGGTCTCCCTGTGGTGGGTCAGGTCAGGATACTATCAGCCAATCAGCCTGCTGGGTACCTGGGCCATGATCTCCCCGGGGTGGGTCAGGTCAGGATACTATCAGCCACTCAACCTGCTTGGTACCTGGGCCATGATCTCCTTGGGGTGGGTCAGGGTCACGATAGTATCAGCCACTCAACCTGCTTGGTACCTGAGCCATTGTCCCGCTGGGGTGGGTCAGGGTCAGGATACTATCAGCCACTAAGCCCGCTTGGTGCCTGGGCCATGGTCCCCGTGGCGTGGGTCAGGGTCAGGATACCCTCGGCCACTCAGCCTGCTTGGTACATGGGCCATGGTATCCCTGGGGTGGGTCAGGGTCAGGGTAATATCAGCCACTCAGCCCGCTTATTACTTGGGCCATGGTCTACCTGGGGTGGTTCGGGGTCGGGATACTATCCTCCGCGCAGCCTGCTTGGTACCTGGGCCATGGTCTCCCTGGGGTGGGTCAGGGTCAGGATACTATCAGCCACTAAGCCTGCTTGGTACCTGGGCCATGGTTCCCCGTGGAGTGGGTCAGGTCAGGATACTATCAGCACTGAGACCGCTTGGTACCTGAGCCATGATCCCACTTCGGTGGGTCAGGGTCAGGATATTATCAGTCACTCAACCTGCTTAGTACCTGGGCCATGCTTCCCCCGTGGTGGGTCAGGGTCAGGGTCAAAATATTGTCAGGCACTCAGCCCGCTTGGTACCTGAGTCATGGACCCCCGTGGACAGGGTCATAGTCAAGATACTATCAGCCACTCAGCCTGCTTGGTACCTGGGCCATGGTCTCCCTGGGGTGGGTCAGGGTCAGGATACTATCAGCCACTCAGCCCGCTTGGTACCTGCGCCAAGGTTCCCCGTGGAGTGGGTCAGAGTCAGGATACTATCAGCCACTCAGCCCGCTTGGTACCTGCGCCATGGTCTCCCTGGCTTGGGTCAGGGTCAGGATACTGACGCCACTGAGTCCGCTTGGTATCTGAGTTATGATCTCCCTGTGGTGGGTCAGGTAAGGATACTATCAGCCACTCAGCCCGCTCGGTTCCTGAGCCATGGTCTCCCTGTGGTGGGTCAGGTCAGGATACTATCAGCCAATCAGCCTGCTGGGTACCTGGGCCATGATCTCCCTGGGGTGGGTCAGGTCAGGACACTCTCAGCCACTCAGCCTGCTTGGTACCTGGGTCATGGTCTCCTGTGGAGTTGGTCAGGGTCAAAATATTTTCAGCCACTCAACCGGCTTGGTACCTGAGCCATGGTCTTCCTCGGGTCGGTCAGGGGCAGGAAACTATATGAAACTCAGCCCTGCTTGGTATCTAGCCACGGTTCCCCTGGAGTGGGTCAGGGTCAGGATACTATCAGCCACTCAGCCCGCTTGTTACTTGGGCCATGGTCTACCTGGGGTGGTTCGGGGTCCGGATACTCTCGGCCACGGAGCCTGCTTGGTACTTGGGCCATCGTATCTCTGATGGAGGGGGGGGCGCTCAGGGTCAGTATACTATCAGCCACTCTGCCTGCTTGATACCTGGCCCATGGTCTCCCTGGGGTGGGTCAGGGTCAGGATACTATCAGCCATTGAGCCTGCTGGGTACCTGGCCCATGGTCTCCCCGGGGTGGGTCAGGGTCAGGATACTATCAGCCATTGAACCTGCTGGGTACCTGGGCCATGGTCCCCTGGGGTGGGTCAGGGTCAGGATACTATCAGCCATTGAGCCTGCGGGGTACCTGGGCCATGGTCTCCCTGGGGCGGATCAGGCCAGGACACTCTCAGCCACTCAGCCTGCTTGGTACCTGGGACATGGTCTCCCGTGGAGTGGGTCAGGGTCAGAATACTATCAGCCACTCAGCCCGATTGATACCTGGCCACATTCCCCCTCGAGTGTGTCAGGGTCAGGATACTATCAACCACTGAACGTGCTTGGTACCTGAGCCATGGTCTTCCTCGTTTGGGTCAGGGTCAGGATACTATCAGCCATTCAGCCTGCTTGGTACCTGGGCCATGGTGCCCCGTGGAGTGGGTCAGGGTCAGGAGACTTTCAGCACTGAGACCGCTTGGTACCTGAGCCATGATCCCACTTCGGTGGGTCAGGGTCAGGATACTATCAGCCATTCAGCCTGCTTGGTACCTGGGCCATGGTTCCCCGTGGAGTGGGTCAGGGTCAGGAGACTTTCAGCACTGAGACCGCTTGGTACCTGGGCCATGCTTCGTCCGTGGTGGGTCAGGGTCAGGGTCAAAATATTGTCAGGCACTCAGCCCGCTTGGTACCTGAGTCATGGACCCCCGTGGACAGGGTCATAGTCAAGATACTATCAGCCACTCAGCCTCCTTGGTACCTGGGCCATGGTCTCCCTGGGGTGGGTCAGGGTCAAGATACTATCAGCCACTCAGCCCGCTTGGTACCTGCGCCAAGGTTCCCCGTGGAGTGGGTCAGAGTCAGGATACTATCAGCCACTCAGCCCGCTTGGTACCTGCGCCATGGTCTCCCTGGGTTGGGTCAGGGTCAGGATACTGACACCACTGAGTCCGCTTGGTATCTGAGTTATGATCTCCCTGTGGTGGGTCAGGTAAGGATACTATCAGCCACTCAGCCCGCTCGGTTCCTGAGCCATGGTCTCCCTGTGGTGGGTCAGGTCAGGATACTATCAGCCAATCAGCCTGCTGGGTACCTGGGCCATGATCTCCCTGGGGTGGGTCAGGTCAGGATACTCTCAGCCACTCAGCCTGCTTGGTACCTGGGCCATGGTTCCCCGTGGAGTGGGTCAGGGTCAGGATACTATCAGCACTGAGACCGCTTGGTACCTGAGCCATGATCCCACTTCGGTGGGTCAGGGTCAGGATATTATCAGTCACTCAACCTGCTTAGTACCAGGGCCATGCTTCCCCCGTGGTGGGTCAGGGTCAGGGTCAAAATATTGTCAGCCACTCAGCCCGCTTGGTACCTGAGTCATGGTCCCCCGTGGACAGGGTCATAGTCAAGATACTATTAGCCACTCAGCCTGCTTGGTACCTGAGCCATGGTCCCCCTGGTTTGGGTCAGGGTCAACATACTGACAGCCACTCAACCCGCTTGGTACCTGCGCCAAGGTTCCCCGTGGAGTGGGTCAGAGTCAGGATACTATCAGCCACTCAGCCCGCTCGGTTCCTGAGCCATGGTCTCCCTGTGGTGGGTCAGGTCAGGATACTATCAGCCAATCAGCCTGCTGGGTACCTGGGCCATGATCTCCCCGGGGTGGGTCAGGTCAGGATACTATCAGCCACTCAACTTGCTTGGTACCTGGGCCATGATCTCCTTGGGGTGGGTCAGGGTCAGGATAGTATCAGCCACTCAACCTGCTTGGTACCTGAGCCATGGTCCCGCTGGGGTGGGTCAGGGTCAGGATAATGTCAGCCACTAAGCCCGCTTGGTGCCTGGGCCATGGTCTCCCTGGGGTTGGTCAGGGTCAGGATACTATCAGCCACTCAGCCCGTTTGGTACCTGCGCCAAGGTTCCCCGTGGAGTGGGTCAGAGTCAGGATACTATCAGCCACTCAGCCCCCTTGGTACCTGCGCCATGGTCTCCCTGGGTTGGGTCAGGGTCAGGAAACTGACACCACTGAGTCCGCTTGGTATCTGAGTTATGATCTCCCTGTGGTGGGTCAGGTAAGGATACTATCAGCCACTCAGCCCGCTCGGTTCCAGAGCCATGGTCTCCCTGTGGTGGGTCAGGACAGGATACTATCAGCCACTCAGCCCGCTTGGTACCTGGGCCATGGTCTCCCTGGGTTGGGTCAGGGTCAGGATACTGACACCACTCAGCCCGGTTGGTACCTGACTGATGATCTCCGCGTGGTGGGTTAGGTCAGGATACTATCAGCCACTCAGCCCGCTCGGTTCCTGAGCCATGGTCTCCCTGTGGTGGGTCAGATCAGGATACTATCAGCCAATCAGCCTGCTGGGTACCTGGGCCATGATCTCCCCGGGGTGGGTCAGGTCAGGATACTATCAGCCACTCAACCTGCTTGGTACATGGGCCATGATCTCCTTGGGGTGGGTCAGGGTCAGGATAGTATCAGCCACTCAGCCTGCTTGGTACCTGAGCCATGGTCCCCCTGGTTCGGGTCAGGGTCAACATACTGACAGCCACTCAACCTGCTTGGTACCTGACCCATGGTCTAGCTGGGTTGGGTCAGGGTCAGGACTATCAGCCGCTCAGCCCGCTTGGTAACTGGGCCATGATCTCCATGGGTTGGTTCAGGGTCAGGATACTGACACCACTGAGCCCGCTTGGTACCTGGGCCATGATCTCCCTGGGGTGGGTCAGGGTCAGGATAATATCAGCCACCCAAATCGCTTGGTACCTGAGCCATGGTCTCCCTGGGGTGGGTCGTGGTCAGGATAGTATCAGCGACTCAACCTGCATGGTACCTGAGCCATGGACCCCCTGGGCTGGGTCAGGGTCAGGATACTATCAGCCACTCAGCCTGCTTTCTGCCTGGGCCATGGTCCCCATGGGGTAGGTCAGGGTCAGGATACCATCGGCCACTCAGCCTGCTTGGTACCTGGGCCATAGTCTCCCTGGGGTGGGTCAGGATCAGGATAATATCAGCCACTCAGCCCGCTTGGTACTTGGGCCATGGTCTCCCTGGGGTGGGTCAGTGTCAGGATACTATCAGCCATTGAGCCTGCTGGGTACCTGGGCCATGGTCTCCCTGGGGTGCGTCAGGGTCAGGATACTATCAGCCATTGAGCCTGCTGGGTACCTGGGCCATGGTCTCCCTGGGGTGGGTCAGGGTCAGGATACTATCAGCCACTGAGCCTGCTGGGTACCTGGGCCATGGTCTCCCTGGGGTGGGTCAGGTCAGGATACTATCAGCCATTGAGCCTACGGGGTACTTGGGCCATGGTCTCCCTGGGGCGGATCAGGCCAGGACACTCTCAGCCACTCAGCCTGCTTGGTACCTGGGACATGGTCTCCCGTGGAGTGGGTAAGGGTCAGAATACTATCAGCCACTCAGCCCGATTGATACCTGGCCACGGTCCCCCTCGAGTGGGTCAGGGTCAGGATACTATCAACCACTGAACCTGCTTGGTACCTGAGCCATGGTCTTCCTCGTTTGGGTCAGGCTCAGGATACTATCAGCCAATCAGACCGCTTGTTACCTGGGCCATGGTCTACCTGGGGTGATTGGGGGTCAGGATACTCTCGGCCACGGAGCCTGCTTGGTACCTGGGCCGTGGTCTCCCTGGGGTGGGTCAGGGTCAGGATACTATCAGCCACTCAACCTGCTTGGTACCTGGGCCGTGGTCTCCCTGGGGTGGGTCAGGGTCAGGATACTATCAGCCACTCAACCTGCTTGGTACCTGGGCCATGGTCCCCCGTAGGTTGAGTCAGGGTCAGGATACTATCAGCCACTCAGCCCGCTTGGTACAAGGGCCATGGTCCCCCGTAGGTTGGGTCAGGGTCAGGATACTATCAACCACTCAGCCTGCTTGGTACCTGAGCCATGGTATCATTGGTAGAGGGGTGGGGCTCAGGGTCAGTATACTATCAGCCACTCAGCCTGCTTGGTACCTGGGCCATGGTCCCCCGTAGGTTGGGTCAGGGTCAGGATACTATCAACCACTCAGCCTGCTTGGTACCTGGGCCATGGTATCATTGGTAGAGGGGGGGGGGGCTCAGGGTCAGTATACTATCAGACACTCAGTCTGCTTGGTACCTGGGCCATGGTATCAATGGTAGAGGGTGGGGGGGGGCTCAGGGTCAGTATACTATCAGCCACTCAGCCTGCTTGGTGCCTGGGCCATGGTCCCCTTGGTTTGGGTCAGGGTCAACATACTGACAGCCGCTCAACCTGCTCTGTACCTGCGCCAAAGTCCCCCGTGGAGTGGGTCCGAGTCAGGATACTATCAACCACTCAGCCCGCTTGTTACTTGGGCCATGGTCTACCTGGGGTGGTTCGGGGTCGGGATACTATCCTCCACGCAGCTTGCTTGGTACCTGGGCCATGGTCTTCCTGGGGTGGGTCAGGGTCAGGATACTATCAGCCATTGAGCCTGCTTGGTACCTGGGCCATGGTTCCCCGTGGAGTGGGTCAGGGTCAGGATACTATCAGTACTGAGAAAGCTTGGTACCTGAGCCATGATCCCACTTCGGTGGGTCAGAGTCAGGATATTATCAGTCAATCAACCTGCTTAGTACCTGGGCTATGCTTCCCCCGTGGTGGGTCAGGGTCAGGGTCAAAATATTGTCAACCACTCAGCCCGCTTGGTACCTGAGTCATGGTCCCCCGTGGACAGGGTCATAGTCAAGATACTATTAGCCACTCAGCCTGCTTGGTACCTGGGCCATGGTCTCCCTGGGGTGGGTCAGGGTCAGGATACTATCAGCCACTCAGCCCGCTTGGTACCTGAGTCATGGTCCCCCGTGGAGATGGTCATAGTCAGGATACTATCAGCCACTCAGCCCGCTTGGTACCTGAGCCATGGTCCCCCTGGTTTGGGTCAGGGTCAACATACTGACAGCCACTCAACCTGCTTGGTACCTGCGCCAAGGTTCCCCGTGGAGTGGGTCAGAGTCAGGATACTATCAGCCACTCAGCCCGCTCGGTTTCTGAGCCATGGTCTCCCTGTGGTGGGTCAGGTCAGGATACTATCAGCCAATCAGCCTGCTGTGTACCTGGGCCATGATCTCCCCGGGGTGGGTCAGGTCAGGATACTATCAGCCACTCAACCTGCTTGGTACCTGGGCCATGATCTCCTTGGGGTGGGTCAGGGTCAGGATAGTATCAGCCACTCAACCTGCTTGGTACCTGAGCCATGGTCCCGCTGGGGTGGGTCAGGGTCAGGATACTATCAGCCACTAAGCCCGCTTGGTGCCTGGGCCATGGTCCCCGTGGCGTGGGTCAGGGTCAGGATACCCTCGGCCACTCAGCCTGCTTGGTACATGGGCCATGGTCTCCCTGGGGTGGGTCAGGGTCAGGGTAATATCAGCCACTCAGCCCGCTTATTACTTGGGCCATGGTCTACCTGGGGTGGTTCGGGGTCGGGATACTATCCTCCGCGCAGCCTGCTTGGTACCTGGGCCATGGTCTCCCTGGGGTGGGTCAGGGTCAGGATACTATCAGCCACTAAGCCTGCTTGGTACCTGGGCCATGGTTCCCCGTGGAGTGGGTCAGGTCAGGATACTATCAGCACTGAGACCGCTTGGTACCTGAGCCATGATCCCACTTCGGTGGGTCAGGGTCAGGATATTATCAGTCACTCAACCTGCTTAGTACCTGGGCCATGCTTCCCCCGTGGTGGGTCAGGGTCAGGGTCAAAATATTGTCAGGCACTCAGCCCGCTTGGTACCTGAGTCATGGACCCCCGTGGACAGGGTCATAGTCAAGATACTATCAGCCACTCAGCCTGCTTGGTACCTGGGCCATGGTCTCCCTGGGGTGGGTCAGGGTCAGGATACTATCAGCCACTCAGCCCGCTTGGTACCTGCGCCAAGGTTCCCCGTGGAGTGGGTCAGAGTCAGGATACTATCAGCCACTCAGCCCGCTTGGTACCTGCGCCATGGTCTCCCTGGGTTGGGTCAGGGTCAGGATACTGACACCACTGAGTCCGCTTGGTATCTGAGTTATGATCTCCCTGTGGTGGGTCAGGTAAGGATACTATCAGCCACTCAGCCCGCTCGGTTCCTGAGCCATGGTCTCCCTGTGGTGGGTCAGGTCAGGATACTATCAGCCAATCAGCCTGCTGGGTACCTGGGCCATGATCTCCCTGGGGTGGGTCAGGTCAGGATACTCTCAGCTACTCAGCCTGCTTGG
This sequence comes from Arenicola marina, assembly GCA_964019135.1. NCBI lineage: Eukaryota > Metazoa > Annelida > Polychaeta > Arenicolidae > Arenicola > Arenicola marina. Next base: position 24,471,874 of record OZ025249.1, read on the forward strand.
TACCTGGGTCATGGTCTCCTGTGGAGTTGGTCAGGGTCAAAATATTTTCAGCCACTCAACCGGCTTGGTACCTGAGCCATGGTCTTCCTCGGGTGGGTCAGGGGCAGGAAACTATATGAAACTCAGCCCTGCTTGGTATCTAGCCACGGTTCCCCTGTGGTTGGTCAGGTAAGGATACTATCAGCCACTCAGCCCGCTCGGTTCCTGAGCCATGGTCTCCCTGTGGTGGGTCAGGTCAGGATACTATCAGCCACTCAGCCCGCTTGTTACTTGGGCCATGGTCTACCTGGGGTGGTTCGGGGTCCGGATACTCTCGGCCACGGAGCCTGCTTGGTACCTGGGCCATGGTCCCCCGTAGATTGGGTCAGGGTCAGGATACTATCAGCCACTCAGCCTGCATGGTACTTGGGCCATGGTATCTCTGAGGGAGGGGGGGCGCTCAGGGTCAGTATACTATCAGCCACTCTGCCTGCTTGATACCTGGGCCATGGTCTCCCTGGGGTGGGTCAGGGTCAGGATACTATCAGCCATTCAGCCTGCTGGGTACCTGGCCCATGGTCTCCCTGGGGTGGGTCAGGGTCAGGATACTATCAGCCATTGAGCCTGCTGGGTACCTGGGCCATGGTCCCCTGGGGTGGGTCAGGGTGAGGATACTATCAGCCATTGAGCCTGCGGGGTACCTGGGCCATGGTCTCCCTGGGGCGGATCAGACCAGGACACTCTCAGCCACTCAGCCTGCTTGGTACCTGGGACATGGTCTCCCGTGGAGTGGGTCAGGGTCAGAATACTATCAGCCACTCAGCCCGATTGATACCTGGCCACGGTCCCCCTCGAGTGGGTCCGGGTCAGGATACTATCAACCACTGAACCTGCTTGGTACCTGAGCCATGGTCTTCCTCGTTTGGGTCAGGGTCAGGATACTATCAGCCATTCAGCCTGCTTGGTACCTGGGCCATGGTTCCCCGTGGAGTGGGTCAGGGTCAGGATACTTTCAGCACTGAGACCGCTTGGTACCTGAGCCATGATCCCACTTCGGTGGGTCAGGGTCAGGATATTATCAGTCACTCAACCTGCTTAGTACCTGGGCCATGCTTCCCCCGTGGTGGGTCAGGGTCAGGGTCAAAATATTGTCAGGCACTCAGCCCGCTTGGTACCTGAGTCATGGACCCCCGTGGACAGGGTCATAGTCAAGATACTATCAGCCACTCAGCCTGCTTGGTACCTGGGCCATGGTCTCCCTGGGGTGGGTCAGGGTCAAGATACTATCAGCCACTCAGCCCGCTTGGTACCTGCGCCAAGGTTCCCCGTGGAGTGGGTCAGAGTCAGGATACTATCAGCCACTCAGCCCGCTTGGTACCTGCGCCATGGTCTCCCTGGGTTGGGTCAGGGTCAGGATACTGACACCACTGAGTCCGCTTGGTATCTGAGTTATGATCTCCCTGTGGTGGGTCAGGTAAGGATACTATCAGCCACTCAGCCCGCTCGGTTCCTGAGCCATGGTCTCCCTGTTGTGGGTCAGGTCAGGATACTATCAGCCAATCAGCCTGCTGGGTACCTGGGCCATGATCTCCCTGGGGTGGGTCAGGTCAGGATACTCTTAGCCACTCAGCCTGCTTGGTACCTGGGTCATGGTCTCCTGTAGAGTTGGTCAGGGTCAAAATATTTTCAGCCACTCAACCGGCTTGGTACCTGGCCACGGTCCCCCTCGAGTGGGTCAGGGTCAGGATACTATCAACCACTGAACCTGCTTGGTACCTGAGCCATGGTCTTACTCGTTTGGGTCAGGGTCAGGATACTATCAGCTAATCAGACCGCTTGTTACCTGGGCCGTGGTCTCCCTGGGGTTCGTCAGGGTCAGGATAATATCAGCCACTCAACCTGCTTGGTACCTGGGCCATCGTCCCCCGTAGGTTGGGTCAGGGTCCGGATACTATCAACCACTCAGCCTGCTTGGTACCTGGGCCATGGTATCATTGGGAGAGGAAGGGGGCTCAGGGTCAGTATACTATCAGCCACTCAGCCTGCTTGGTACCTGGGCCATGGTCCCCCTGGTTTGGGTCAGGGTCAACATACTGACAGCCACTCAACCTGCTCTGTACCTGCGCCAAAGTCCCCCGTGGAGTGGGTCAGAGTCGGGATACTATCAACCGCTCAGCCCGCTTGTTACTTGGGCCATGGTCTACCTGGGGTGGTTCGGGATCGGGATACTATCCTCCACGCAGCCTGCTTGGTACTTGGGCCATGGTTTCCATGGGGTGGGTCAGGGTCCGGATACTATCAGCCATTCAGCCTGCTTGGTACCTGAGCCATGGTTCCCCGTGGAGTGGGTCAGGGTCAGGATACTATCAGCACTGAGACCGCTTGGTACCTGAGCCATGATCCCACTTCGGTGGGTCAGGGTCAGGATATTATCAGTCACTCAACCTGCTTAGTACCAGGGCCATGCTTCCCCCGTGGTGGGTCAGGGTCAGGGTCAAAATATTGTCAGCCACTCAGCCCGCTTGGTACCTGAGTCATGGTCCCCCGTGGACAGGGTCATAGTCAAGATACTATTAGCCACTCAGCCTGCTTGGTACCTGGGCCATGGTCTCCCTGGAGTGGGTCAGGGTCAGGATACTATCAGCCACTCAGCCCGCTTGGTACCTGAGCCATGGTCCCCCTGGTTTGGGTCAGGGTCAACATACTGACAGCCACTCAACCTGCTTGGTACCTGCGCCAAGGTTCCCCGTGGAGTGGGTCAGAGTCAGGATACTATCAGCCACTCAGCCCGCTCGGTTCCTGAGCCATGGTCTCCCTGTGGTGGGTCAGGTCAGGATATTATCAGCCAATCAGCCTGCTGGGTACCTGGGCCATGATCTCCCCGGGGTGGGTCAGGTCAGGATACTATCAGCCACTCAACCTGCTTGGTACCTGGGCCATGATCTCCTTGGGGTGGCTCAGGGTCAGGATAGTATCAGCCACTCAGCCTGCTTGGTACCTGAGCCATGTTCCCCCTGGTTTGGGTCAGGGTCAACATACTGACAGCCACTCAACCTGCTTGGTACCTGCGCCAAGGTTCCCCGTGGAGTGGGTCAGAGTCAGGATAATATCAGCCACTCAGCCCGCTTGGTACCTGGGCCATGGTCTCCCTGGGTTGGGTCAGGGTCAGGATACTGACACCACTCAGCCCGGTTGGTAACTGACTGATGATCTCCGTGTGGTGGGTTAGGTCAGGATAGTATCAGCCACTCAGCCCGCTCGGTTCCTGAGCCATGGTCTCCCTGTGGTGGGTCAGGTCAGGATACTATCAGCCAATCAGCCTGCTGGGTACCTGGGCCATGATCTCCCCGGGGTGGGTCAGGTCAGGATACTATCAGCCTCTCAACCTGCTTGCTACCTGGGCCATGATCTCCTTGGGGTGGGTCAGGGTCAGGATAGTATCAGCCACTCAACCTGCTTGGTACCTGAGCCATGGTCCCGCTGGGGTGGGTCAGGGTCAGGATACTGTCAGCCACTAAGCCCGCTTGGTGCCTGGGCCATGGTTCCCGTGGGGTGGGTCAGGGTCAGGATACTATCAGCCACTAAGCCCGCTTGGTGCCTGGGCCATGGTCTCCGTGGCGTGGGTCAGGGTCAGGATACCCTCGGCCACTCAGCCTGCTTTGTACATGGGCCATGGTCTCCCTGGGGTGGGTCAGGGTCAGGGTAATATCAGCCACTCAGCCCTCTTCTTACTTAGGCCATGGTCTACCTGGGGTGGTTCGGGGTCGGGATACTATCCTCCGCGCAGCCTGCTTGGTACCTGGGCCATGGTCTCACTGGGGTGGGTCAAGGTCAGGATACTATCAGCCACTAAGCCTGCTTGGTACCTGAGCCATGGTTCCCCGTGGAGTGGGTCAGGGTCAGGATACTTTCAGCACTGAGACCACTTGGTACCTGAGCCATGATCCCACTTCGGTGGGTCAGGGTCAGGATATTATCAGACACTCAACCTGCTTAGTACCTGGGCCATGCTTCCCCCGTGGTTGGTCAGGGTCAGGGTCAAAATATTGTCAGGCACTCAGCCCGCTTGGTACCTGAGTCATGGACCCCCGTGGACAGGGTCATAGTCAAGATACTATCAGCCACTCAGCCTGCTTGGTACCTGGGCCATGGTCTCCCTGGGGTGGGTCAGGGTCAGGATACTATCAGCCACTCAGCCCGCTTGGTACCTGCGCCAAGGTTCCCCGTGGAGTGGGTCAGAGTCAGGATACTATCAGCCACTCAGCCCGCTTGGTACCTGCGCCATGGTCTCCCTGGGTTGGGTCAGGGTCAGGATACTGACACCACTGAGTCCGCTTGGTATCTGAGTTATGATCTCCCTGTGGTGGGTCAGGTAAGGATACTATCAGCCACTCAGCCCGCTCGGTTCCTGAGCCATGGTCTCCCTGTTGTGGGTCAGGTCAGGATACTATCAGCCAATCAGCCTGCTGGGTACCTGGGCCATGATCTCCCTGGGGTGGGTCAGGTCAGGATACTCTTAGCCACTCAGCCTGCTTGGTACCTGGGTCATGGTCTCCTGTGGAGTTGGTCAGGGTCAAAATATTTTCAGCCACTCAACCGGCTTGGTACCTGGCCACGGTCCCCCTCGAGTGGGTCAGGGTCAGGATACTATCAACCACTGAACCTGCTTGGTACCTGAGCCATGGTCTTACTCGTTTGGGTCAGGGTCAGGATACTATCAGCTAATCAGACCGCTTGTTACCTGGGCCGTGGTCTCCCTGGGGTTCGTCAGGGTCAGGATAATATCAGCCACTCAACCTGCTTGGTACCTGGGCCATGGTCCCCCGTAGGTTGGGTCAGGGTCCGGATACTATCAACCACTCAGCCTGCTTGGTACCTGGGCCATGGTATCATTGGGAGAGGGGGGGGCTCAGGGTCAGTATACTATCAGCCACTCAGCCTGCTTGGTACCTGGGCCATGGTCCCCCTGGTTTGGGTCAGGGTCAACATACTGACAGCCACTCAACCTGCTCTGTACCTGCGCCAAAGTCCCCCGTGGAGTGGGTCAGAGTCGGGATACCATCAACCGCTCAGCCCGCTTGTTACTTGGGCCATGGTCTACCTGGGGTGGTTCGGGATCGGGATACTATCCTCCACGCAGCCTGCTTGGTACTTGGGCCATGGTCTCAATGGGGTGGGTCAGGGTCCGGATACTATCAGCCATTCAGCCTGCTTGGTACCTGAGCCATGGTTCCCCGTGGAGTGGGTCAGGGTCAGGATACTATCAGCACTGAGACCGCTTGGTACCTGAGCCATGATCCCACTTCGGTGGGTCAGGGTCAGGATATTATCAGTCACTCAACCTGCTTAGTACCAGGGCCATGCTTCCCCCGTGGTGGGTCAGGGTCAGGGTCAAAATATTGTCAGCCACTCAGCCCGCTTGGTACCTGAGTCATGGTCCCCCGTGGACAGGGTCATAGTCAAGATACTATTAGCCACTCAGCCTGCTTGGTACCTGGGCCATGGTCTCCCTGGAGTGGGTCAGGGTCAGGATACTATCAGCCACTCAGCCCGCTTGGTACCTGAGCCATGGTCCCCCTGGTTTGGGTCAGGGTCAACATACTGACAGCCACTCAACCTGCTTGGTACCTGCGCCAAGGTTCCCCGTGGAGTGGGTCAGAGTCAGGATACTATCAGCCACTCAGCCCGCTCGGTTCCTGAGCCATGGTCTCCCTGTGGTGGGTCAGGTCAGGATATTATCAGCCAATCAGCCTGCTGGGTACCTGGGCCATGATCTCCCCGGGGTGGGTCAGGTCAGGATACTATCAGCCACTCAACCTGCTTGGTACCTGGGCCATGATCTCCTTGGGGTGGGTCAGGGTCAGGATAGTATCAGCCACTCAGCCTGCTTGGTACCTGAGCCATGTTCCCCCTGGTTTGGGTCAGGGTCAACATACTGACAGCCACTCAACCTGCTTGGTACCTGCGCCAAGGTTCCCTGTGGAGTGGGTCAGAGTCAGGATAATATCAGCCACTCAGCCCGCTTGGTACCTGGGCCATGGTCTCCCTGGGTTGGGTCAGGGTCAGGATACTGACACCACTCAGCCCGGTTGGAAATGAAATGAAATGTTGGTGTTTTAGGCCACTTTTGTGCACATACAGGCTAAATTGGGCCAAGGAACCTCCCGGGACGATGAAGGATGAATGAATGAAACATGCCCCAGATTAGGTGCCCGGGCCCGGATTCGAACCCAGGACCTATTGATCTGCGGTCTAGTGCGCTAACCACTACACTAGGGAGGCCCCCCTCAGCCCGGTTGGTACCTGACTGATGATCTCCGTGTGGTGGGTTAGGTCAGGATAGTATCAGCCACTCAGCCCGCTCGGTTCCTGAGCCATGGTCTCCCTGTGGTGGGTCAGGTCAGGATACTATCAGCCAATCAGCCTGCTGGGTACCTGGGCCATGATCTCCCCGGGGTGGGTCAGGTCAGGATACTATCAGCCTCTCAACCTGCTTGGTACCTGGGCCATGATCTCCTTGGGGTGGGTCAGGGTCAGGATAGTATCAGCCACTCAACCTGCTTGGTACCTGAGCCATGGTCCCGCTGGGGTGGGTCAGGGTCAGGATACTATCAGCCATTCAGCCTGCTTGGTACCTGGGCCATGGTTCCCCGTGGAGTGGGTCAGGGTCAGGATACTATCAGCACTGAGACCGCTTGGTACCTGAGCCATGATCCCACTTCAATGGGTCAGGGTCAGGATATTATCAGTCACTCAACCTGTTTAGTACCTGGGCCATGCTTCCCCCATGGTGGGTCAGGGTCAGGGTCAAAATATTGTCAGCCACTCAGCCCGCTTGGTACCTGAGTCATGGTCCCCCGTGGACAGGGTCATAGTCAAGATACTATTAGCCACTCAGCCTGCTTGGTACCTGGGCCATGGTCTCCCTGGGGTGGGTCAGGGTCAGGATACGATCAGCCACTCAGCCCGCTTGGTACCTGAGTCATGGTCCCCCGTGGAGATGGTCATAGTCAGGATACTATCAGCCACTCAACCCGCTTGGTACCTGAGCCATGGTCCCCCTGGATTGGGTCAGGGTCAACATACTGACAGCCACTCAACCTGCTTGGTACCTGCGCCAAGGTTCCCCGTGGAGTGGGTCAGAGTCAGGATACTATCAGCCACTCAGCCCGCTTGGTACCTGGGCCATGGTCTCCCTGTGTTGGGTCATGGTCAGGATACTGACACCACTGAGCCCGCTTGGTACCTGACTTATGATCTCCCTGTGGTGGGTCAGGTCAGGATACTATCAGCCAATCAGCCTGCTGGGTACCTGGGCCATGATCTCCCCGGGGTGGGTCAGGTCAGGATACTATCAGCCACTCAACCTGCTTGGTACCTGGGCCATGATCTCCTTGGGGTGGGTCAGAGTCAGGATAGTTTCAGCCACTCAACCTGCTTGGTACCTGAGCCATGGTCCCGCTGGGGTGGGTCAGGGTCAGGATACTATCAGCCACTAAGCCCGCTTGGTGCCTGGGCCATGGTCCCCGTGGCGTGGGTCAGGGTCAGGATACCATCGGCCACTCAGCCTGCTTGGTACATGGGCCATGGTCTCCCTGGGGTGGGTCAAGGTCAGGGTAATATCAGCCACTCAGCCCGCTTAATACTTGGGCCATGGTCTACCTGGGGTGGTTCGGGGTCGGGATACTATCCTCCGCGCAGCCTGCTTGGTACCTGGGCCATGGTCTCCCTGGGGTGGGTCAGGGTCAGGATACTATCAGCCATTCAGCCTGCTTGGTACCTGGGCCATGGTTCCCCGTGGAGTGGGTCAGGGTCAGGATACTATCAGCACTGAGACCGCTTGGTACCTGCGCCATGATCCCACTTCGGTGGGTCAGGGTCAGGATATTATCAGTCACTCAACCTGCTTGGTACCTGGGCCATGGTCTCCCTGGGTTGGGTCAGGGTCAGGATACTGACACCACTGAGTCCGCTTGGTATCTGAGTTATGATCTCCCTGTGGTGGGTCAGGTAAGGATAATATCAGCCACTCAGCCCGCTCGGTTCCTGAGCCATGGTCTCCCTGTGGTGGGTCAGGTCAGGATACTATCAGCCATTGAGCCTGCTGGGTACCTGGGCCATGGTCTCCCTGGGGTGGGTCAGGGTCAGGATACTATCAGCCATTGAGCCTGCTGGGTACCTGGGCCATGGTCTCCCTGGGGTGGGTCAGGGTCAGGATACTATCAGCCATTGAGCCTGCTGGGTACCTGGGCCATGGTCTCCCTGGGGTGGGTCAGGTCAGGATACTATCAGCCACTGAGCCTGCTGGGTACCTGGGCCACGGTCTCCCTGGGGTGGGTCAGGGTCAGGATACTATCAGCCATTGAGCCTGCTGGGGACCTGGGCCATGGTCTCCCTGGGGTGGGTCAGGTCAGGATACTATCAGCCATTGAGCCTGCGGGGTACCTGGGCCATGGTCTCCCTGGGGCGGATCAGGCCAGGACACTCTCAGCCACTCAGCCTGCTTGGTACCTGGGACATGGTCTCCCGTGGAGTGGGTCAGGGTCAGAATACTATTAGCCACCCAGCCCGATTGATACCTGGCCACGGTCTCCCTCGAGTAGGTCAGGGTCAGGATACTATCAACCACTGAACCTGCTTGGTACCTGAGCCATGGTCTTCCTCGTTTGGGTCAGGGTCAGGATATTATCAGCAACTCAGACCGCTTGTTACCGGGGCCATGATCTCCTTGGGGTGGGTCAGAGTCAGGATAGTATCAGCCACTCAACCTGCTTGGTACCTGAGCCATGGTCCCGCTGGGGTGGGTCAGGGTCAGGATACTATCAGCCACTAAGCCCGCTTGGTGCCTGGGCCATGGTCCCCGTGGCGTGGGTCAGGGTCAGGATACCATCGGCCACTCAGCCTGCTTGGTACATGGGCCATGGTCTCCCTGGGGTGGGTCAAGGTCAGGGTAATATCAGCCACTCAGCCCGCTTAATACTTGGGCCATGGTCTACCTGGGGTGGTTCGGGGTCGGGATACTATCCTCCGCGCAGCCTGCTTGGTACCTGGGCCATGGTCTCCCTGGGGTGGGTCAGGGTCAGGATACTATCAGCCATTCAGCCTGCTTGGTACCTGGGCCATGGTTCCCCGTGGAGTGGGTCAGGGTCAGGATACTATCAGCACTGAAACCGCTTGGTACCTGCGCCATGATCCCACTTCGGTGGGTCAGGGTCAGGATATTATCAGTCACTCAACCTGCTTGGTACCTGGGCCATGGTCTCCCTGGGTTGGGTCAGGGTCAGGATACTGACACCACTGAGTCCGCTTGGTATCTGAGTTATGATCTCCCTGTGGTGGGTCAGGTAAGGATAATATCAGCCACTCAGCCCGCTCGGTTCCTGAGCCATGGTCTCCCTGTGGTGGGTCAGGTCAGGATACTATCAGCCATTGAGCCTGCTGGGTACCTGGGCCATGGTCTCCCTGGGGTGGGTCAGGGTCAGGATACTATCAGCCATTGAGCCTATTGGGTACCTGAGCCATGGTCTCCCTGGGGTGGGTCAGGTCAGGATACTATCAGCCACTGAGCCTGCTGGGTACCTGGGCCACGGTCTCCCTGGGGTGGGTCAGGGTCAGGATACTATCAGCCATTGAGCCTGCTGGGTACCTGGGCCACGGTCTCCCTGGGGTGGGTCAGGGTCAGGATACTATCAGCCATTGAGCCTGCTGGGTACCTGGGCCATGGTCTCCCTGGGGTGGGTCAGGTCAGGATACTATCAGCCATTGAGCCTGCGGGGTACCTGGGCCATGGTCTCCCTGGGGCGGATCAGGCCAGGACACTCTCAGCCACTCAGCCTGCTTGGTACCTGGGACATGGTCTCCCGTGGAGTGGGTCAGGGTCAGAATACTATTAGCCACCCAGCCCGATTGATACCTGGCCACGGTCTCCCTCGAGTGGGTCAGGGTCAGGATACTATCAACCACTGAACCTGCTTGGTACCTGAGCCATGGTCTTCCTCGTTTGGGTCAGGGTCAGGATATTATCAGCAACTCAGACCGCTTGTTACCGGGGCCATGATCTCCTTGGGGTGGGTCAGAGTCAGGATAGTATCAGCCACTCAACCTGCTTGGTACCTGAGCCATGGTCCCGCTGGGGTGGGTCAGGGTCAGGATACTATCAGCCACTAAGCCCGCTTGGTGCCTGGGCCATGGTCCCCGTGGCGTGGGTCAGGGTCAGGATACCATCGGCCACTCAGCCTGCTTGGTACATGGGCCATGGTCTCCCTGGGGTGGGTCAAGGTCAGGGTAATATCAGCCACTCAGCCCGCTTAATACTTGGGCCATGGTCTACCTGGGGTGGTTCGGGGTCGGGATACTATCCTCCGCGCAGCCTGCTTGGTACCTGGGCCATGGTCTCCCTGGGGTGGGTCAGGGTCAGGATACTATCAGCCATTCAGCCTGCTTGGTACCTGGGCCATGGTTCCCCGTGGAGTGGGTCAGGGTCAGGATACTATCAGCACTGAGACCGCTTGGTACCTGCGCCATGATCCCACTTCGGTGGGTCAGGGTCAGGATATTATCAGTCACTCAACCTGCTTGGTACCTGGGCCATGGTCTCCCTGGGTTGGGTCAGGGTCAGGATACTGACACCACTGAGTCCGCTTGGTATCTGAGTTATGATCTCCCTGTGGTGGGTCAGGTAAGGATAATATCAGCCACTCAGCCCGCTCGGTTCCTGAGCCATGGTCTCCCTGTGGTGGGTCAGGTCAGGATACTATCAGCCATTGAGCCTGCTGGGTACCTGGGCCATGGTCTCCCTGGGGTGGGTCAGGGTCAGGATACTATCAGCCATTGAGCCTGCTGGGTACCTGGGCCATGGTCTCCCTGGGGTGGGTCAGGGTCAGGATACTATCAGCCATTGAGCCTGCTGGGTACATGGGCCATGGTCTCCCTGGGGTGGGTCAGGTCAGGATACTATCAGCCACTGAGCCTGCTGGGTACCTGGGCCACGGTCTCCCTGGGGTGGGTCAGGGTCAGGATACTATCAGCCATTGAGCCTGCGGGGTACCTGGGCCATGGTCTCCCTGGGGCGGATCAGGCCAGGACACTCTCAGCCACTCAGCCTGCTTGGTACCTGGGACATGGTCTCCCGTGGAGTGGGTCAGGGTCAGAATACTATTAGCCACCCAGCCCGATTGATACCTGGCCACGGTCTCCCTCGAATGGGTCAGGGTCAGGATACTATCAACCACTGAACCTGCTTGGTACCTGAGCCATGGTCTTCCTCGTTTGGGTCAGGGTCAGGATATTATCAGCAACTCAGACCGCTTGTTACCGGGGCCAGGGTCTACCTGGGGTGGTTCGGGGTCAGGATACTCTCGGCCACGGAACCTGCTTGGTACCTGGGCCGTGGTCTCTCTGGGGTGGGTCAGGGTCAGGATACTATCAGCCACTCAACCTGCTTGGTACCTGGGCCATGGTCCCCCGTAGGTTGGGTCAGGGTCAGGATACTATCAACCACTCAGCCTGCTTGGTACCTGGGCCATGGTCTCCCTGGGGTGGGTCAGGGTCAGGATACTATCAGCCATTCAGCCTGCTTGGTACCTGGGCCATGGTTCCCCGTGGAGTGGGTCAGGGTCAGGATACTATCAGCACTGAGACCGCTTGGTACCTGAGCCATGATCCCACTTCGGTGGGTCAGGGTCAGGATATTATCAGTCACTCAACCTGCTTAGTACCTGGGCCATGCTTCCCCCGTGGTGGGTCAGGGTCAGGGTCAAAATATTGTCAGCCACTCAGCCCGCTTGGTACCTGAGTCATGGTCCCCCGTGGACAGGGTCATAGTCAAGATACTATTAGCCACTCAGCCTGCTTGGTACCTGGGCCATGGTCTCCCTGGGGTGGGTCAGGGTCAGGATACGATCAGCCACTCAGCCCGCTTGGTACTAGAGTCATGGTCCCCCGTGGAGATGGTCATAGTCAGGATACTATCAGCCACTCAACCCGCTTGGTACCTGAGCCATGGTCCCCCTGGATTGGGTCAGGGTCAACATACTGACAGCCACTCAACCTGCTTGGTACCTGCGCCAAGGTTCCCCGTGGAGTGGGTCAGAGTCAGGATACTATCAGTCACTCAGCCCGCTTGGTACCTGGGCCATGGTCTCCCTGTGTTGGGTCATGGTCAGGATACTGACACCACTGAGCCCGCTTGGTACCTGACTTATGATCTCCCTGTGGTGGGTCAGGTCAGGATACTATCAGCCAATCAGCCTGCTGGGTACCTGGGCCATGATCTCCCCGGGGTGGGTCAGGTCAGGATACTATCAGCCACTCAACCTGCTTGGTACCTGGGCCATGATCTCCTTAGGGTGGGTCAGGTCAGGATACTATCAGCCACTCAGCCTGCTTGGTACCTAGGACATGGTCTCCCGTGGAGTGGGTCAGGGTCAGAATACTATTAGCCACTCAGCCCGATTGATACCTGGCCACGGTCCCCCTCGAGTGGGTCAGGGTCAGGATACTATCAACCACTGAACCTGCTTGGTACCTGAGCCATGGTCTTCCTCGTTTGGGTCAGGGTCAGGATACTATCAACAACTCAGACCGCTTGTTACCTGGGCCATGGTCTACCTGGGGTGGTTCGGGGTCAGGATACTCTCGGCCACGGAGCCTGCTTGGTACTTGGGCCGTGGTCTCCCTGGGGTTCGTCAGGGTAAGGATACTATCAGCCACTCAACCTGCTTGGTACCTGGGCCATGGTCCCCCGTAGGTTGGGTCAGGGTCAGGATACTATCAACCACTCAGCCTGCTTGGTACCTGGGCCATGGTATCATTGGGAGAGGGGGGGGGGGCTCAGGGTCAGTATACTATCAGCCACTCAGCCCGCTTGGTACAAGGGCCATGGTCCCCCGTAGGTTGGGTCAGGGTCAGGATACCATCAGCCACTCAGCCTGCTTGGTGCCTGGGCCATGGTATCATTGGGAGAGGGGGGGGGGCTCAGGGTCAGTATACTATCAGCCACTCAGCCCGCTTGGTACCTGGGCCATGGTCCCCCGTAGGTTGGGTCAGGGTCAGGATACTATCAACCACTCAGCCTGCTTGGTACCTGGGCCATGGTATCATTGGGAGAGGGGGGGGGGCTCAGGGTCAGTATACTATCAGCCACTCAGCCCGCTTGGTACCTGGGCCATGGTCCCCCGTAGGTTGGGTCAGGGTCAGGATACTATCAGCCACTCAGCCTGCTTGGTACCTGGGCCATGGTCCCCCTGGTTTGGGTCAGGGTCAACATACTGACAGCCACTCAACCTGCTCTGTACCTGCTCCAAAGTCCCCCGTGGAGTGGGTCAGAGTCAGGATACTATCCTCCACGCAGCCTGCTTGGTACCTGAGCCATGGTCTTCCTCGGGTGGGTCAGGGTCAGGATACTATCAGCCACCAAACCTGCTTGGTACCTGGACCATGGTCCCCCGTAGATTGGGTCAAGGTCAGGATACTAGCAACCACTCAGCCTGCTTGGTACTTGGGCGATGGTATCTCTGAGGGAGGGGGGCGCTCAAGGGTCAGTATACTATCAGCCACTCTGTCTGCTTGATACCTGGGCCATGGTCTCCCCGGGGTGGGTCAGGGTCAGGATACTATCAGCCACTCAGCCCGCTTGGTACCTGAGTCATGTTCCCCCGTGGAGAGGGTCATAGTCAGGATACTATCAGCCACTCAGCGGGCTTGGTACCTGAGCCCTGGCCTCCCTGGGGTAGGTCAGGGTCAGGATACTATCAGCACTGAGACCGCTTGGTACCTGAGCCATGATCCCACTTCGGTGGGTCAGGGTCAGGATATTATCAGTCACTCAACCTGCTTAGTACCTGGGCCATGCTTCTCCCGTGGTGGGTCAGGGTCAGGGTCAAAATATTGTCAGCCACTCAGCCCGCTTGGTACCTGAGTCATGGTCCCCCGTGGAGAGGGTCATAGTCAAGATACTATCAGCCACTCAGCCTGCTTGGTACCTGAGCCATGGTCTCCCTGGGGTGGGTCAGGGTCAACATACTGACAGCCACTCAACCTGCTTGGTACCAGCGCCAAGGTCCCCCGTGGGGTGGGTCAGAGTCAGGATACTATCAGCCACTCAGCCCGCTTGGTACCTGGGCCATGGTATCTCTGGGGGAGGGGGGAGGGCTCATGGGGGAGCTGAGAGCCTGACAGCTCGCTATTACGGAAAAACCAATACAAGTGTCCCTTGGCTCGCAAGTGGGAGACTGCGTCGGCGTGGAGGTTGGCACTCCCAGGTATGTGGCGGCATTCCAGGCGGAAATTATAACGCGTAGCGAGAGTAAACACAACCCTTAGGTGGTCCACGACTAAAGGGTTGCGCGACGTTGTCAGTGTAGATAATCACCTTGCAGTTACGCCACAGTAAGTAAGTAAGTTTATTTAGTATAAGAGGCCATCATTCCCATAGTACATACAGGGTTATAACATAATAAATACGGTGTAACAGGCTGGTTAACTTTCAACGTTTGTTTGGTGCAATATCTCTGCCTTGAATAAATAAATAGATAAGTTTAGTATTTCTTGCTTGTCGTGGGATTTCATTAATTTTACAAAAAGTTGTGAAGAGTTATTCGATCCGTAAGTTACATCTATATATGATTTTCTTTACTTTTCATACAATGGGCATTGACAAACACCATACTTGCTAGAACCCCATACCTTTGCTACATACATCAAGATTGGTGTGACAGTTTTATCAAATGAATAAAATATCGTCTGTAATCTCATCTGGGGACACTTGGCGATATAGCTTCGTAATACATTGACTGCCTTGGTCGCCTGACAGGCTAATGTGTTCACCGCTTTTGACCACGACAGTGTTGAAGACATAACTAGGCCTAGATATTTGTAGCACGAAACAACCTCTAGCGGCTGACCTTGCAAATACCACTGCTCACTTTTCTTGACAAGTCCTCCTCTGCGAAATACAACTTTGTTTTTTTCAAGGTTTACACGTATCGCCCACTTTGTACAAAAATCACCCGAAGTATTAATCATGTGCTGCAGTCTCCCCACTGTATCGCTGCAATGTGCCAGATCGTCAGCGTACATTAATAACATAATATTCAGGGGCGGATCTAGGAATTTGCCAAGGGGGGGGGTGCTCTCTGAAAAATTCCGACCGGGGATGTGGGGTGTGCTCTCTGAAAACTTGCGACCGGGGGGGGGGGGTGCTCGGTGAAGCCGACTTTAACAGTGTATGTCCAGGTTCCCAGGGGGCGGGTTGCAACCCCCGACCCCCCACCCCTAGATCCGCCCCTGATATTAATTGCGTTTTCACTTATGTAGATTTTTATCTGTAGCATATCTATAATATTGTTTATATATAATGAAAAGAGAAGGGGACTTGCTGCGGCAGCAGGAAGGATAGCGTGTCCAGTAGCTCACCAGGCTTAGTCGGCCCAGCCCCGGCAGCCCCCGTCGCAGTAGAGAGCTTACCGAATGACTCTCTCAGTTTAGCTGTCAAAGTAGAAGTAGCTTCCGGCGAAGGTTCTTGAATAGGCCTAACGGTAGTCCCACCGAGACGGGTGCCGAGTTTGACCAGCAACCGCCGCTGGGCGTGTGGCCGAATTCCCATGGTATCTAGGTCTCCCGGTTCCATAGCAGAAAGCGCCATCCTCGTGTGAAACCCGGGCTCCTCGAGCCGGCTTATGGTGTCCCTGGTGAGGCCCTGCTGGCCGAGGAACGACACCCATTCCGAGGCCGGTGCCGCAGGTTGCGAGGACATGTCCTTGGCCGCCCCCGGTTGTTCATGCGGAGGCACAGACACCGCACGTGGCCATTGTGGGGTCATAACCTGGTCCCAGTTCACATTAGGCATAACAGAACGAGCGATGTCAAGGGGTAGGTCCGACTCAAGCGACGCCATAATCGGAGGCAAAACCAAAATCCACACAGTAAAACTGCGACATAAAGTCGAAAAACCAAGAGCGCAGAGCAGACCAAAAACATGCGGCTGGCTAGTACGCCGCACAACCTGAACTGAGCTCAAGAGCCAGTTGCGCTAGTTAGTCCTGCCAGCGCACCTGACTCAGGACCAGCCAATCAGACGGAGTCTGGAGCTACCCGCCCGCCACCAACCTACTGAAGCCCCCCACCCCATTCCGACCCCATACCCAGCCTTATGTGCGTTGAAGTCCCCACCACCGCCGTGCAGCGGGCCCGATGAGCGTGTGGTGTTTACCTTGTTCAGAAGGACATACGAAAAAAGAATGGGGATCTTTATTCTGCACAAACGTAGATATTTGCAAACAAGTGAAATATGAACCACGTACCGGCCGCTTGGGCAGGTCGAGAAAAGCACACTGGGGAAAGCCCAACGCGCTACCTACTAGCTAAGCCACGTGGCGACATCTGCTTAGCCGGGAATGGATATGTATCAGTGAATGAATGGCGGCGGGAGAGGGAGTGGGGCTGGGCGGTACATGGAGGTACAGGGAGCACGCTAAACCTCCCACCCCTCCCGTTTTGCTGTGGCAAAACATCGCACAAAATACAGGAAGTACAATAAAATACAGGAAGTCCGATCGAAGATCGGTATAACGAAAGTCTGGTTTAATGGCAGCAATCAACTGGGAAATTCTCGCTGTAGCATCTGTGACATTCAATGGTGCTAACATTCTGTGCCCACACTGAGCACAGGTATTTTCAGAGATAGTTCAACCTACAATGCAGCGAAAAGATCGCGGCTCTAGTTTGAGCGCATCATCCTCGCTTATATATCGCTGCTGTTGGTGGATTTCCCCATAGACCCAACACGGGCGACCGAGCCTGGGCGTACCCCTGTTGAGCCCTCAAATGTAACAATTTCCCTCTAATGTAAAAACCCGCAAATGTAACAATTGTTTCCCTCTAATGTACCAAAACCCTAAAATGTAGTAACCTTTTCCCCGCAAATGTAAAATCGCCTTCAAATGAAACAAAATATTTTCCTCAAGTGTAACAAAGCGTCAACCGCAATTGTAACACTTTTTTCCCTCTAATGTAGTAAACTTCGTCAACCACAATTGTTTTTCTCTCGAATGTAACAATTTTCAAGCCCGATTTAAAAGTGTTCCGGAAACAAATACTAAGGGTAGATTCCGGATGCGGGGTCTCGAATCGGGATACGTGGGACAAATCGGGATCCGCTGGTTCGAACCTAGTTTTGTGGGATCCCATCGGGATTTAAGATTACGAATCGGGTTGGAATCGGGATTCGTGGGTTGGAATCGGGATTCGTGGGTTCGAATCGGGATTCGTAGGTTGGAATCGGGATTCGTGGGTTCGAATCGGGATTCGTAGGTTGGAATCGGGATTCGTGGGTTCGAATCGGGTTCGTGGGTTGGAATCGGTATTCGTGGGTTCGAATCGGGATTCGTGGGTTGGAATCGAGATTCGTGGGTTCGAATCGGGATTCGTGGGTTGGAATCGGGATTCGTGGGTTCGAATCGGGATTCGTGGGTTCGAATCGGGATTCGTAGGTTGGAATCGGGATTCGTGGGTTCGAATCGGGATTCGTAGGTTGGAATCGGGATTCGTGGGTTCGAATCGGGTTCGTGGGTTGGAATCGGTATTCGTGGGTTGGAATCGGGATTCGTGGGTTGGAATCGAGATTCGTGGGTTGGAATCGGGATTCGTGGGTTGGAATCGGGATTCGTGGGTTCGAATCGGGATTCTTGGGTTCGAATCGGGATTCGTGGGTTCGAATCGGGATTCGTGGGACAAATCGACACCCGATGTGTTGAATCAAGATACGAGGAGTGGAATATTGATTAAAATTATTGAAACAGGATCAGGAAGATCGAATCGGGATCCGAAGGGTCAATCTGCATCATACGGGTCAAATCTCTATCTTTCGGCTCCAATCAGGTTCCAAGGGGTCAGTCTGGATCTGGATTAATATGACTACTAGGGTTAAAATGTCGATCTCAGGGATTCAACTGATCATAGGGATCAAATCTGGATCACAGAGATATAATCCGGATATCAGGGGTTACATCTGGGTCCGATGGGTCTAATCCGGATATGATGACCCCAATCTGGATCTGACGCTTCTAAGCCGAATCTGAGTTGTCGATCTGAAATATCAGGGGTCCAATCTGGATCCGAGGGGTTCAGTCTGGATCTCAGGTTTCCAATTTGGATACCAAGGGTCAAATCCAGATATGTGAGGTCAATCTGGATCTCAGAGGTTCAATCTGAATCTCAAGGGTCCAATATGGATCTGCAGAGTCCAATTGCGATATCAGGATTCCAATCTGGATCTCAGAGGTCCAATCTGGATCTCAGGAGTCCAATCTGTATCCGGGGGTCTAATCTGGATCTAGGGGTCCAATCTGGATCTAGGGGTCCAATATGGATCTAACGGATCAAATCTGGATCCGATGGGTCAAATCCGGATCATTGGGGTGAAATATGGATCTCAAGGGTCAAATCCTGATCGGAGGGGTCAATCCGAATCATAGAATCAAATCGGGAAACTAGGGGTCTAATCTGGATTTCAGTCCGGATCTGATGGCTCGAATATGAATCAGAAGGGTCAAATCGGGATCTGAGGGGTCAATTCGGATCCTGGGGGTCAAATCGTGATTTGAATGATCAAATCGTGATCTGAAGGGTCAAATCAGAATCTGAAGGGTCAATCCGGTTCCTGGGGTCTAATCGGGATCTCGTGGATTCAAATCTGGATCATAAGGGTCAATTCGGAACGTAGGAGTCAATCCGATTCGTAGGTGTCAATCCGGATTCTAGTGGTCCAATCTGGATCTGACCTGTCAAATCGGGATCTGCGCGAGATGACGTGTCGGCTTTTCACGTGGTCGATACTGCATGTGGAGAGTGGCGGTCAGTCTTAAGACGTTATAGTTGCACCTAACCCGATTTTTATTATCCCTTTAAAGATACACTTGACGGTCTCGTGTATATATCATCACTTGGTTTCACAGCCGTATCTGTCAAATTATAACCGTGAGAGCTTTAACACACAAACAAACGACAAATTTATAAATTTTGAAACCAAACATTGTTAACTTCTGTCAGTAACAAGTACACGACGCGAGAAAGCGTACTCTAGGACACGTCAGATATCTTAATAATATGTCTTTCTTAAGTCCTTACAACTGCACATACATGCACATACATACAAGGAAAATAAGTTTTACATTTGCTGTTGACATTTAATTATATTTCAGAGAAATATGTTGTTAAATTTGAAGGCGATTCTACATTTGGGGGAAAACAGTTACTACATTTGAGGGTTTTGTTACATTAGAGGGAAAAAAGTTGTTAAATTTGCGGGTTTTTACATTAGAGGGAAATTGTTACATTTGAGGGCTCAACAGTACCCCTCTTTCCAACAGCCTGGTGCTCAAACTGCATCAATTGTTACTCTCAAATTTTTTCGCAAATATTTTCAGGGGTGGCGTAGACCTATTCAGGTAGTACGCTACATTTCAAAATTACGGTCAAAAATTGAATTTTTCACCAGATACATCTTTTTTATTCTTATTACAATGCAATAATAAAAAAGGTGTTTTCAGGCTACATTTTCCAAAAAAGTTAGGTAAAAGCCCCCCTATCCCCTATTAACATGGCAGCCTATGGAAGTTTCAGGTATTTTCACTTATTTTTTATTATAACAAAAAACAAGACGGTAAAACATCCTGATTTTTGCGCAAGAAGTACTTTGTTTTATAGTTACAAAAATAATATAATAATATTGATTTCAGGTTTTCAGGCTATTTTGGGTTTGGTTTTGCATTGTGAGCTTAAACCGTCTCGCCCGAACCTCCTATGGAAACTCATCATTATCACTTTGAATTTTTGGGATAAAAAAGAATGAAAAAAAATTGGCCTTGAAGGTCCTAATATTTGTAGTTTATATTATGTAACGGTTATGTACATTGTAATGATATTGGGATTTCGAAGAGAACAAATGCTCACAAAGTCGAAAAAACGGTTACATAGGAATTGCATTCGCCACTTGGCGCCAGGGTGATCTCGCGCACTGCCTTAAATATCACAAAGACTAACTTCTTTGATTTTTGACATTTTTTCAAATTTGCCAATATCCGTTTACCGTATACAAAAGTGACGTCATCGTGACGTCATATGACGCATCAGAAAAATCTCAGATTTCACAGAAGATATTCTCATTCATATTTGTATGAGACTCCATAACACCATATTCAGTGACATATTCAACCTAAATGTGTGTAACCACAGAAAAACTGTTCAAGGTCATTTGTCTCGTTTTTAGAGAAACATAAGTCAATTTGGTCAAGACTGGGTATGACGGGTCAAAAAGTGATCGACAGCTAAAAAATGCGCTTAGACGTGTAGCACATTTTGAAACTTACCCGGGGTCTTTATCTATAAGCTGTGACCTTGACCTTTGACCTTTGCCCAACAAAAGTTTTTCAACCACCATTTTGCATGTTTTGCCTGAACGGGAATATACATCGATCCTTAGTAAAATAGCAAACATACAAACATACAAACGCTATTGACAGATATATGACGAAAATCTTATATTTTCGTCATAATGAAGGCAAAAAGGCCCCTTCCTATTAGACACACATGGAATCAGTTACACTAATTGTCCATCCGCCCCTGAGTACTGTACGGTGCAGATGTACTAGTTTACATTTCAAATTGTCCTGGTCCGGTGCCAGGTTTGCGCACACCAAGGCATGTAAATATGATAAAGCTTCATTGATTGATCGCATTTCACAAGGTCACGGATCACGAGGATGAGAGACGCAGGGGGACAAAGGTCAACAACCCGACATATCTCCACTTGCGTCACGTCATTGTAATGCCCCCCCCCCCCCCGTCCCCCCGACGCTCCCAAAGCCCCCTCCCGATAATATGTTTCTTAGCCATCAAGATCAGATAAAATTAATAAACAGAAGGCCAAATAGACGGTGTAGATACGGTGTAGATGGCTCCGAGGTCCACGGTCCACCACGCCAGTCCAGGGCCAAAGGGATGAGAACCGAATGTTACTTACATTCAACTGTATTGGCGACTGTGACCCGGTAGACGGTGTAGAGAGCCCCGAGTTCCACGGTCCACCACGCCAGTCCAGGGCCGCCAGTGTGAGAACAGTGCTTTCTGTTAACCACGCCGTCCACCGCGCGGTCGGCCGACCAGTCCCGGTACTGTCCGTACTGCCAGGCCGGCTGGTTGTAAGCAGCGTTTCCTGGAACGATATTACGACAACAACAACGGAATGAAGACCATTACTGACAAAGGCGTCATATAAGGACAGCCCAAGACGGCGATATTTTCTCGAATTATCTGGCAAAACTTGCAAAACGTTTGGTATTGCGGATATCTTGGTGTTTACCATTTGACCACTAACGGTACAGTTGTTTTCTGCTCAAATGAATAATCTTATAAGATATTTCTTGGTGTTTACCATTTGACCACTAACGGTACAGTTGTTTTCTGCTCAAATGAATAAACTTATAAGATATTTAATATGTCTCACGTGAGTCGAAGGGATTATGGTGATTACGTCCTTTGTTAGGCCTCGGTGAAGGGACTATCGACCGGTAAAAGGAGCACGGTGTCCCCAACATCCCGGACCAGTTATCAACACAGTAATGTGTACGACCCATAATGTCAAGAATACATAGACTCTACATAACGTACATATAATACGATGTGTATAGCATATCTATCCGGAGAACCGTCATAATGTCACCTGGATAACGGCGTTATGATGTGTAACCTGATTGCTGGGTGATATGTTTCTACTGACTTGTGTTGGGGATGTCTCCAGCCACCCAGGCGGCAGCAATTAGTGCGTCACACAGTCGCCGAAACGGTGGCGCGTGTCATGGTACCGGTGTCGGCTCGCCGCTGTACTTCTGGTTGTTATACCACCCGTATATCAACCTTGCCAGACATTTTGTTGTTTGTCCCAAACCTAACGACTAGAGCTTGTTGAGAGACATTTATCAGCAAAAAACATTTGTGTTCCAATTCCATCTTTCGCACCTAATGTATTAGAATAAGCGAGCAATGCATGTGTATGGTCATTTCTGTTTCATCATGACAGCTCCACTGTTTACCATAGTGTCGTTATGGATTTTTAGTTCCTGCACTGCGGGAAAACCCATTCCCCCGTTGCCGCCATTTTGACATATGGGGGGGGGGCATATAGTTGGTGTTCCTACAGTGATTACCGGCAGACCTCGTGACCTCATATCCGTCTCTCAGACATAACCACTCAGATAACGTACAGTAGTAGTCTTACATTATCTATGTGTTTATTTCCTGAATAAACTGAAAGTCTGGGAGAGACCGGGAGACCGTTATTTGTCTGGCCGATCCCCCACCTCTCGACCCCACCTCTCCCAACTCCTCTCTGCCAAGGAGCTTGGCGGCAGTTTACCGAGTACGTCGGATGTTCTATGTCTGTCTAACTTGCTTTTAGTTTTGTTTCAAAGTACCTAACGGGAGGGGGGGGAAAACACCTAAGATGGCGTGCCTTTTGCAGTAAAAATAAGTGGTCATTTTGCGTCCGACGGTGCCACGTCACACTATAGATATGCGAGTTTTGAGGTTGTACATCAGAGGCGGTTTCAGGAATTTACAAAAGGGTTGGGGGAGGGGCATCATTTATATCAGTCCTATACATGCGCGGACCCAGTAAGGAACTTGCGACCGGGGGTGGGGTGCTAGTGAGGTTCTGCGGAAAGAATGTGTTAATGTGCCATCCCCCTATACCCCCTTCCTCAGAGAAAGCTGGACGACACGTGCCTTTTTCGTCTATTTTCAAACCAAAAGGGAGGGACGCGCGCCTGTGCCCCCCCCCCCCCCCCCACCCCGCCCATACTCCCCTGGATCCCGCCACTGAACATAGATACATGTTGTCGTGTTATGGATAACGTCCACGTACTGCTTCAGCGTTCAGGGAACTTCGCTAGGGTTGACGTTTGTATCCATGGTTGAAGGCTTTTCACACTAAAGCCAATGAGCAGGGATCTCGTGAAGCAAGCACAAGATTCGGCAGCCAGCCTTATACATGAATGTCAGATCGCAATTACTTCCCTCTAGGCCGAATATTTGTCTCACTACTGTCTTGGCACCAACCAGGGGTGCGTGCAGGAATTCGTCAAAAGGGGGGGGGGGCAAAAGTTTCCCCCAAAACTGAACAAAATGTGTGATCGCGGTGCACGTTATTTTGCCATCATACTATTTGCCCGTATTATAATCGTTGGTAAGATAAAGGAAGATCACATAATTAAGCTACGAAGCTTGGTGCATTGTAATATATATAAGGCCAGGGAGAGGCCAAAGGGCACCGAATTTGAAGTCGGGAGGGGGCAGATAGTTTGAAAGGGTCTGAACGGGGGGGCAACGTGCCCCCCCCCCACCCTGGACATGCCCATGCCAACTGTTTAATTAATGTACGCCCAAAGCAGCAGCGGATCAAGGGATTCGAAAAGGGAGGGGTCCACTGGAAACTTGCTACCGGTGGGGTTGGGGCTCTGGAAATTATTGCAACCCGAGCATTCACCAAATTGACGACCGGTGGGGAGAGGGCGCTCATATGGCCTGCAATTTGCATTGAGCGAACGGCATTCCTCCGCCACCACCACGTCGAGGGTAGCGTGACCAACTGTAAGAGGTTATTATTTACCAGATAATATGGAATCAGATATTAATTGGATGTCCGACACGTGGCCGCCATGTGCTCTGTCGCCACCACCCCCAACATGAACACACTCCAAAAGCCAATTAATGCTGGGAAAGATACCCACCAGTCTGACATCCGGGTCCTTTCCAGCCGGCCTCGGGCGCTCCAGACGGGAAGTCATCGGGAAGGTTGGCCAGACAGCGATCATCCGGGCACTGTCCCGTCAGGTTGTTACAGGGGGCGCCACCGTCACATCTACAGGGGAACTTACATCCTGGGCCAGAACCAAAGTTACAGGCTGAAATACGCCAAGAAACACAATGATTATTAATGTAGTTGATATATATCCCGGTACGACACAGAAGAAACCAGGTATTTACATCGGTAAAAAACCGCAATTTTTTTTTGTATTTAAATGCGATATTTTTGTTGTGTTGGTTGTCACATTGTAATTGCTGCCCTTGCATGAGACACCAGATTGGAGTGATATCAGAAGAAGAATCTGTAGTGTAGTGTTATCACCAATGCGTATTTTACTGCCACTACAATCCGTATTGTAGTGCTAATCCTAACATGGCCACGCGCAGCGACAAAAAACATTGCTTTTATCACATATACGTCATGAGTTCATTGAGGAAAAGATACTTGTGAATGTGAAGTATTTGGTTGCGCTTCCTAATGTAAACGGAAGTGTGCTTGTTTAATATTTCGTCCGATACAGTAAGAGTAGTATAGTAAATGCTGGAAGTGATTATAAATTATTTGATGCAAGACTTATATCTTCCATTAGCACGAACATGACAAACTAAATGTGAGAACGAGGCGAGAACGCAAGAATATGTGAAGTCAGTTTTCACCGCCCGCGTACCTTAATGCCCAACAAACAGCAGCTATATGTGCACACATACAGAAGAATTGATTTCTATACACGCAATAGATATGTAAATAAGTACATAATAAATTCATATGTAAATAAGAACATAATACATATATATGTAAATAAGGACATCATAAATACGTATGTAAATAAAGAAATAATAAATACATATGTAAATAAGGACATAATAACTACATATGTAAATACGGACATAATAATTACAGATATGTACAGATGTACCCTATGTATTCTTTGCTGAACTTCCACATAATGGCGATGAACCATGATGGACCATGAGTCCTGCAATGTGTGGACCTACTCATAACGGTAAACTATGATGGACACGTTCACCACCGTGAGCCATGCGATGTGTGGAGCTACTCATAACGGTAAACAATGATGGACACGTTCACCACCGTGAGTCATGCAATGTGTGGACCTACTCATAACGGTAGACAATGATGGACACGTTCACCACCGTGAGCCATGCGATGTGTGGGCCTACTCATAACGGTAAATAATGATGGACACGTTCACCACCGTGAGTCATGCAATGTGTGGGGCTACTCATAACCGTAAACAATGATGGACACGTTCACCACCGTGAGTCATGCAATGTGTGGGCCTACTCATAACGGTAAACAATGATGGACACGTTCAACACCGTGAGTCATGCGATGTGTGGGCCTACTCATAACGATAAACAATGATAAACACGCTCACCACCGTGAGTCCTGCAATGTATGGGCATACTCATAACGGTAAACAATGATGGACACGTTCACCACCATGAGCCATGCAATGTGTGGGGCAACTCAAAACTACGACAAATAATCACACATGGCTAATTGACTGTTAATTACGATTGACAAGATTAAAATCAAGAAAAGTTTAGTTTACCTGTTGAAGTGACAGTCATTGATTACATTAATTGCGAAGCACAGAGCGACATAGGAAGATCCAAAAGCCCGCGCCACTCCCACCTAGTCTGGAGAGTCTAGAGCGCCGATACGCGGAGCCGTGCGGCGGCAGTCTGCGGAAGCGACCACTCACACCAGGTGTGTATCTGTACATCGAAGGCGCATTTAATACTCACCGTTCTGACCTTGGGTATGAACCCAGCATACAACGAGAATCAATAGTGAAATCCACATCTTAGTGCGGCCCATCATGACGTCACTGACGTCACTACTGAGCGTCACTAATTAGCTTTATCCAACGCGCTCGGCTGTGTTATCGCTATCCACCTGGACTGAGCTCCATGCCGCATGTGAAAGGTAAAGCCGCAATGCGAGGTTGGTGACTGTATAATGAAAGGAGTCACTTCCTGGTTGGGGAGCTGACGGGAGTTACGTCACAATCGTCGCGGTGCGTGCGCCTAACGCGTCCAACGCTCTGCACAAAGATCAGAGCGCACACCCCGAGCCTTCACTGTGGTGTCATCTCGGGCTATCACATGTACAACAAATAAGGCCACCCTACTGTACTGCTACCGCAAGTCATTTTGATATCAAGTGAACGCTATAATGACCCACTACACCACCCCTTCCCAGTCCTTCTCGTGTGCATGTATGTAGCTTGTGCGTCACACACCAGGGACTTACCCAAGCGTGTCATAGTGTGCTTCAGTTTCATGCAGGTATCACCGTGATCTGGTGGGCGGCGCGCTCGGCTAACGTCGAGTGTGTACATGTGATAGACCGAGGCTAACGTCGAGTGTGCGCTGCTCGGTTCATGCCGGAGACTCTCTACATTAGCCCATCCCATTGTCACGGTATAACATACCGATGTTTAAGCGTCGCACTTCTTCGTATTCTTAAAAATATCGCAAGTTACCCATGATTTTATTTGAATCTCATTGGGTTTTCGGCCTGTAAGGCTATGTCATGCCATACTGGTTAAGTTCAATCTAAATAACTTAAGAGTCAGTAGTAGGGCATTTGGTATCATCGTGCATGAACAAAACTATAACACAGGAAGTATTACTGTTTGGCTGTAGTCGGATATATGATAAATTTGTAATATCTGTAACCGGTTACTTAATATTAAAAGGTGGCTTAAGATGAAAGACAGTGGGCCTCTATTAGTAAAGGTTTAAGGTCAGAGCTCCTATTTAAGATCCAACTCTACAGACTGACAAAGTTCGACAGTTGTTATGACGCTATACCTAATGTATGTTTTTACACATTTTGATTGATGTATTTGCTTACGATAATGATGCATAATACAAAATAAAGATCCGGTACAAAACCCCTGAAAGTATCAATACGTGTGAGCTTGTAGAGAAAACAATGGTAAAGGCTCATAACACAATTATATATGAAGAAAGCCATGAAGGCAGTCAATATTGAAATGATCAATAGATTAATAAACTCCTGAAAACATCAAGTGTTACGATTAAGCAGATTGTTTTAAAACCATGAAAGTGAAGAATGGTGAAACGACGAAGTTAATAAGTTGAGAGAAACACCATGAATGTCTGCGATTAAGAAATATAGTAAAATGCATTGTTTGACAGTAGTTTTTGATTAGATCCCATATACATTTGACTAGATTTTATTTCAGTTAAATAATCTAAAATCTTCTGATGATGTACATTATTAAACAGGTCTTTTAGATACATTGCTCTGTAAAATCGATCCCTTGTTTGTTGAAAGTCAACACACCTCAAGAGAAGCTAAGAGAATGTGCTCCACTGTCATGGGTTCCGGCCAGACACGGAACACACTCACAATCAATCGGATCGCTGGGGCAAAGTGGTAAGCGGGATCTCTGTGGCCGAGTGGTAAGTGGGATCTCTGTGGCCGAGTGGTAAGCGGGATCTCTATGGCCGGGCGGTAAGCGGGATCTCTGTGGCCGAGTGGTAAGCGGGATCTCTGTGGGCGAGTGGTAAGTGGAGTCTCTGTGAAGGAGTGGTAAGTGGGATCTCTGTGGTCGAGTGGTAAGCGGGATCTCTGTGGTCGAGTGGTAAGCGGGATCTCTGTGGTCGAGTGGTAAGCGGGAACTCTGTGGTCGAGTGGTAAGCGGGATCTCTGTGGCCGAGTGGTAAGTGGAATCTCTGTGCAGGAGTGGTAAGCGGGATCTCTGTGGTCGGGTGGTAAGTGGGATCTCTGTAACCGAGTGGTAAGTGGAATAATCTCTGTGGAGGAGTGTTAAGAGGGATCTCTGTGACGGAGGGGTAAGCGGGGTCTCTGTAGCCGGGTGGTAAGCGGGATCTCTGTGGCAGAGTGGTAAGCGGGATCTCTGTGGCAGAGTGGTACACGGGATCTTTGTGCCCGAGTGGTAAGCGAGATCTCTGTGGCCGAGTGGTAAGCGGGACCTCTGTGGCCGAGTGGTAAGCGGGACCTATGTGACCGAGTGGTAAGCGGGATCTCTGTGGCCGAGTGGTAAGCGGGATCTCTGCGGCCGAGTGGTAAGCGGGATCTCAGTGGCCGAGTGGTAAGCGGGATCTCTGTGGCCCAGTGGTTAAACACGCTAAAGTCCCTCCAAAACTCATGGTATGGGGAACAAATTTCATCATGGGCGGATCTTGGAAGTTGAAAAGGCTGGCGCGGTTGCTCTCTGAAAACTTGCAACTCGGGGGGTGGGGGGGCGCATTCTTCCTCAATAAAGCTCACTATAAAAAAAATTAGAATGTCGATTTTAGCAGTTCCTTTGCCACTTAGGGGCACCTCTCCCTCTCCCCTTGGATGTACAAAATGGTACTTTGCGATGTATTTCGTCGGCAAACCCGATTTTAACAGCGTATGCTCTGGCTCGCACATCAAAACCACCTCCAAGGTGAAGGTTTTGAATAGCACAAACATTTTCGATGTATGTAGCACTCCGTAGCCCCTTGGCCCCCCGTAAGCAACACACTTACCATAAGGCCCAATGCAATGAGCTGAAATTGACATCGCGTACATTTCGGGGCCAAAAAGCAGTGAAGCTTGAAGAGAAGCGGAGCGCTTGAAATATGGAAAGCCGTTAAAGCATAAAATACAAAAATAATAAATACCAAAAAACGATCGTATAAACACCTTTTCATATTATTAAAGGTTTCGCATATCGCGTTTTTTTTATTATAAAATGAGGAAAAAACATTTATCCTCCCGTAAGCAACACATTTCCCGTAAGCAACACATTCATTTTTCTATTAAATAATAAAGCTTTTTTTAATTTTTCCACTGTCTATAAAGGGGTCAAATAAAAGTTTGTTATATCTGGGCTATTCCTTATAAACAGTTAAAACATTTAGCTTCCCGTAAGCAACACATTCCTTTTTCTATTAAATAATGAATAAATTTTTTTCCACTGTCTATAAGGGGTTCAAATAAACGTTTATTGTATCTGGGCTAGTCCTTATATAGAGAGTTAATAAATTCCTGTAAGCAACACATTTCCCGTAGGGCAACACATTCCTTTTTCTATTAAATAGTGGAGCTTTTTTTTTACCCACTCTCTATAAGGGGGTGAAATAATCGTTTATTATATATAGGCTAGTCCTTATATAGAGAGTTTCCCGTAAGCAACACTCTATTTTATTTTTATAAAGATTTTTCACTTCCTTGGCACTGTCTTAAAAGGGATCTCTTTTGGGGTAATATCAGAAGAAAGGGGCTTGGTATTCTATAGGGGTAAAAGAAAAGGACGCCGTAAGCAATACCTTTTTCCGTATACAACACACTCCATTTAATTGTATATAATAAAGCATACTTCGTTATATTTATACTGTCACTAATGGAGCGAAATTTCTTTACATATTTTCAATATAAATATATAGTCTATTTACTTCCTTCGCACTGTCTTAAAAGGGATCTCTTTTGGGGTAATATCAGAAGAAAGGGGCTTGGTATTCTACAGGGGTTAAAAGAAAGAGACGCCGTACTGTAAGCAACACACTTCCTATATACAACACACTCCTTTTAATTGTATATAATAAAGCATACTTTGTTATATTTCTACTTACGTTAATCGGGAAATCGTAAATTTAGTATCGTGTATCCGCCCTTCCATTGCATGAGGAAACTTATGTTTTTAATTCATCGTGACCTGGGAATAAAGAAATTAATTGCTCGTTAATATGAGAAAACGACCCTGTGGGCTGTCCGGAGAGAAGCAAATTTTTTCACTGGATCATAAGGAGCTGGCCGGCTTTTTATCCTTTCGCCCCTGTTCGCTGTTCGGTATTCTGTGTGATGTCGACTGCGACTCGCTAGGACGTCAGCGCGCGATAAACTAGTCCGCGCAGTTATATGTTGAAACTGTTGTTTTACAAACTCAACGAGATATCAAATATATATGCATCATAATTTTGAGATTCTTTTAGGCTTGATTCTAAAATGTAAAAAAATCTAAGATGGCCTATGTAAGTAGGCTGCTTTAAGTCTTCTTTTTATTATGACATGCAAATTGTAGTCGATCTTTTGAGTACGTATTATTAAAATTACTCGCTGTTTGCATTATAATGTATGCTTTATCATACACAATTAAAATGAGTGTGTTGTATATATGAAGTGTGTTGCTTACAGTACGGCGTCTCTTTCTTTTAACCCCTGTAGAATACCAAGCCCCTTTCTTCTGATATTACCCCAAAAGAGATCCCTTTTAAGACAGTGCGAAGGAAGTAAAAAGACTATACTTATACTGAAAATATGTAAAGATATTTCGCTCCATTAGTGACAGTAGAAATATAACAATGTATGCTTTATTATATACAATTAAAATGAGTGTGTTGTATATAGGAAGTGTGTTGCTTACAGTACGGCGTCTCTTTCTTTTAACCCCTGTAGAATACCAAGCCCCTTTCTTCTGATATTACCCCAAAAGAGATCCCTTTTAAGACAGTGCGAAGGAAGTAAAAAGACTATACTTATACTGAAAATATGTAAAGATATTTCGCTCCATTAATGACAGTAGAAATATAACAATGTATGCTTTATCATATACAATTAAAATGAGTGTGTTGTATATAGAAAGTGTGTTGCTTACGGTACGGCGTCTCTTTCTTTTACCCCTGTAGAATACCAAGCCCCTTTCTTCTGATATTACCCCAAAAGAGATCCCTTTTAAGACAGTGCGAAGGAAGTAAAAAGACTATACTTATACTGAAAATATGTAAAGATATTTCGCTCCCTTAGTGACAGTAGAAATATAACAATGTATGCTTTATTATATACAATTAAAAGCAGTGTGTTCTATACGGGAAATGTGTTGCTTACAGTACGGCGTCCTTTTCTTTTACCCCTATAGAATACCAAGCCCCTTTCTTCTGATATTACCACAAAAGATATCCCTTTTAAGACAGTGCGAAGGAAGTAAAAATAAAAAAAGGAATGTGTTGCTTACGAGAAATGTGTGGCTTACAGTACGGCGTCTCTTTCTTTTACCCCTGTAGAATACCAAGCCCCTTTCTTCTAATATTACCCCAAAAGAGATCCCTTTTAAGACAGTGCGAAGGAAGTAAAAAGACTATACTTATACTGAAAATATGTAAAGATATTTCGCTCCCTTAGTGACAGTAGAAATATAACAATGTATGCTTTATTATATACAATTAAAAGGAGTGTGTTCTATACGGGAAATGTGTTGCTTACAGTACGGCGTCCTTTTCTTTTACCCCTATAGAATACCAAGCCCCTTTCTTCTGATATTACCACAAAAGATATCCCTTTTAAGACAGTGCGAAGGAAGTAAAAATAAAAAAAGGAATGTGTTGCTTACGAGAAATGTGTTGCTTACAGTACGGCGTCTCTTTCTTTTACCCCTGTAGAATACCAAGCCCCTTTCTTCTAATATTACCCCAAAAGAGATCCCTTTTAAGACAGTGCGAAGGAAGTAAAAAGACTATACTTATACTGAAAATATGTAAAGATATTTCGCTCCCTTAGTGACAGTAGAAATATAACAATGTATGCTTTATTATATACAATTAAAAGGAGTGTGTTCTATACGGGAAATGTGTTGCTTACAGTACGGCGTCCTTTTCTTTTACCCCTATAGAATACCAAGCCCCTTTCTTCTGATATTACCACAAAAGATATCCCTTTTAAGACAGTGCGAAGGAAGTAAAAATAAAAAAAGGAATGTGTTGCTTACGAGAAATGTGTTGCTTACAGTACGGCGTCTCTTTCTTTTACCCCTGTAGAATACCAAGCCCCTTTCTTCTAATATTACCCCAAAAGAGATCCCTTTTAAGACAGTGCGAAGGAAGTAAAAAGACTATACTTATACTGAAAATATGTAAAGATATTTCGCTCCCTTAGTGACAGTAGAAATATAACAATGTATGCTTTATTATATACAATTAAAAGGAGTGTGTTCTATACGGGAAATGTGTTGCTTACAGTACGGCGTCCTTTTCTTTGACCCCTATAGAATACCAAGCCCCTTTCTTCTGATATTACCCCAAAAGAGATCCCTTTTAAGACAGTGCAAAGGAAGTAAAAATAATAAAAGGAATGTGTTGCTTACGAGAAATGTGTTGCTTACAGTACGGCGTCTCTTTCTTTTACCCCTGTAGAATACCAAGCCCCTTTCTTCTAATATTACCCCAAAAGAGATCCCTTTTAAGACAGTGCGAAGGAAGTAAAAATAATAAAAGGAATGTGTTGCTTACGAGAAATGTGTTGCTTACAGTACGGCGTCTCTTTCTTTTACCCCTGTAGAATACCAAGCCCCTTTCTTCTGATATTACCCCAAAAGAGATCCCTTTTAAGACAGTGCGAAGGAAGTAAAAATAAAAAAAGGAATGTGTTGCTTACGAGAAATGTGTTGCTTACAGTACGGCGTCTCTTTCTTTTACCCCTGTAGAATACCAAGCCCCTTTCTTCTAATATTACCCCAAAAGAGATCCCTTTTAAGACAGTGCGAAGGAAGTAAAAAGACTATGTTTATATTGAAAATATGTAAAGATATTTCGCTCCATTAGTGAGAGTAGAAATATAACGCAGTATGCTGTATTATATACAATTAATTGGAGTGTGTTCTATACGGGAAATGTGTTGCTTACAGTACGGCGTCCTTTTCTTTTACCCCTATAGAATACCAAGCCCCTTTCTTCTGATATTACCCCAAAAGAGATCCCTTTTAAGACAGTGCGAAGGAAGTAAAAAGACTATACTTATACTGAAAATATGTAAAGATATTTCGCTCCCTTAGTGACAGTAGAAATATAACAATGTATGCTTTATTATATACAATTAAAAGCAGTGTGTTCTATACGGAAAATGTGTTGCTTACAGTACGGCGTCCTTTTCTTTTACCCCTATAGAATACCAAGCCCCTTTCTTCTGATATTACCCCAAAAGAGATCCCTTTTAAGACAGTGCAAAGGAAGTAAAAATAATAAAAGGAATGTGTTGCTTACGAGAAATGTGTTGCTTACAGTACGGCGTCTCTTTCTTTTACCCCTGTAGAATACCAAGCCCCTTTCTTCTGATATTACCCCAAAAGAGATCCCTTTTAAGACAGTGCGAAGGAAGTAAAAAGACTATACTTATACTGAAAATATGTAAAGATATTTCGCTCCCTTAGTGACAGTAGAAATATAACAATGTATGCTTTATTATATACAATTAAAAGCAGTGTGTTCTATACGGGAAATGTGTTGCTTACAGTACGGCGTCCTTTTCTTTTACCCCTATAGAATACCAAGCCCCTTTCTTCTGATATTACCCCAAAAGAGATCCCTTTTAAGACAGTGCGAAGGAAGTAAAAATAAAAAAAGGAATGTGTTGCTTACGAGAAATGTGTTGCTTACAGTACGGCGTCTCTTTCTTTTACCCCTGTAGAATACCAAGCCCCTTTCTTCTAATATTACCCCAAAAGAGATCCCTTTTAAGACAGTGCGAAGGAAGTAAAAAGACTATGTTTATATTGAAAATATGTAAAGATATTTCGCTCCATTAGTGAGAGTAGAAATATAACGCAGTATGCTGTATTATATACAATTAATTGGAGTGTGTTCTATACGGGAAATGTGTTGCTTACAGTACGGCGTCCTTTTCTTTTACCCCTATAGAATACCAAGCCCCTTTCTTCTGATATTACCCCAAAAGAGATCCCTTTTAAGACAGTGCGAAGGAAGTAAAAAGACTATACTTATACTGAAAATATGTAAAGATATTTCGCTCCCTTAGTGACAGTAGAAATATAACAATGTATGCTTTATTATATACAATTAAAAGCAGTGTGTTCTATACGGGAAATGTGTTGCTTACAGTACGGCGTCCTTTTCTTTTACCCCTATAGAATACCAAGCCCCTTTCTTCTGATATTACCCCAAAAGAGATCCCTTTTAAGACAGTGCGAAGGAAGTCAAAATAAAAAAAGGAATGTGTTGCTTACGAGAAATGTGTTGCTTACAGTACGGCGTCTCTTTCTTTTACCCCTGTAGAATACCAAGCCCCTTTCTTCTGATATTACCCCAAAAGAGATCCCTTTTAAGACAGTACGAAGGAAGTAAAAAGACTATACTTATACTGAAAATATGTAAAGATATTTCGCTCCCTTAGTGACAGTAGAAATATAACAATGTATGCTTTATTATATACAATTAAAAGCCGTGTGTTCTATACGGGAAATGTGTTGCTTACAGTACGGCGTCCTTTTCTTTTACCCCTATAGAATACCAAGCCCCTTTCTTCTGATATTACCCCAAAAGAGATCCCTTTTAAGACAGTGCGAAGGAAGTAAAAATAAAAAAAGGAATGTGTTGCTTACGAGAAATGTGTTGCTTACAGTACGGCGTCTCTTTCTTTTACCCCTGTAGAATACCAAGCCCCTTTCTTCTGATATTACCCCAAAAGAGATCCCTTTTAAGACAGTGCGAAGGAAGTAAAAAGACTATACTTATACTGAAAATATGTAAAGATATTTCGCTCCCTTAGTGACAGTAGAAATATAACAATGTATGCTTTATTATATACAATTAAAAGCAGTGTGTTCTATACGGGAAATGTGTTGCTTATAGTACGGCGTCCTTTTCTTTTACCCCTATAGAATACCAAGCCCCTTTCTTCTGATATTACCCCAAAAGAGATCCCTTTTAAGACAGTGCGAAGGAAGTAAAAAGACTATACTTATACTGAAAATATGTAAAGATATTTCGCTCCCTTAGTGACAGTAGAAATATAACAATGTATGCTTTATTATATACAATTAAAAGCAGTGTGTTCTATACGGGAAATGTGTTGCTTACAGTACGGCGTCCTTTTCTTTTACCCCTATAGAATACCAAGCCCCTTTCTTCTGATATTACCCCAAAAGAGATCCCTTTTAAGACAGTGCGAAGGAAGTCAAAATAAAAAAAGGAATGTGTTGCTTACGAGAAATGTGTTGCTTACAGTACGGCGTCTCTTTCTTTTACCCCTGTAGAATACCAAGCCCCTTTCTTCTGATATTACCCCAAAAGAGATCCCTTTTAAGACAGTGCGAAGGAAGTAAAAAGACTATAATTATACTG
Organism: Arenicola marina; assembly: GCA_964019135.1. Classification (NCBI taxonomy): domain Eukaryota; kingdom Metazoa; phylum Annelida; class Polychaeta; family Arenicolidae; genus Arenicola; species Arenicola marina. The sequence goes on from OZ025249.1 coordinate 24,506,833, forward strand.
AAAATATGTAAAGATATTTCGTTCCCTTAGTGACAGTAGAAATATAACAATGTATGCTTTATTATATACAATTAAAAGCCGTGTGTTCTATACGGGAAATGTGTTGCTTACAGTACGGCGTCCTTTTCTTTTACCCCTATAGAATACCAAGCCCCTTTCTTCTGATATTACCCCAAAAGAGATCCCTTTTAAGACAGTGCGAAGGAAGTAAAAATAAAAAAAGGAATGTGTTGCTTACGAGAAATGTGTTGCTTACAGTACGGCGTCTCTTTCTTTTACCCCTGTAGAATACCAAGCCCCTTTCTTCTGATATTACCCCAAAAGAGATCCCTTTTAAGACAGTGCGAAGGAAGTAAAAAGACTATACTTATACTGAAAATATGTAAAGATATTTCGCTCCCTTAGTGACAGTAGAAATATAACAATGTATGCTTTATTATATACAATTAAAAGGAGTGTGTTCTATAAGGGAAATGTGTTGCTTACAGTACGGCGTCCTTTTCTTTTACCCCTATAGAATACCAAGCCCCTTTCTTCTGATATTACCCCAAAAGAGATCCCTTTTAAGACAGTGCGAAGGAAGTAAAAATAAAAAAAGGAATGTGTTGCTTACGAGAAATGTGTTGCTTACAGTACGGCGTCCTTTTCTTTTACCCCTATAGAATACCAAGCCCCTTTCTTCTGATATTACCCCAAAAGAGATCCCTTTTAAGACAGTGCAAAGGAAGTAAAAATAATAAAAGGAATGTGTTGCTTACGAGAAATGTGTTGCTTACAGTACGGCGTCTCTTTCTTTTACCCCTGTAGAATACCAAGCCCCTTTCTTCTGATATTACCCCAAAAGAGATCCCTTTTAAGACAGTGCGAAGGAAGTAAAAAGACTATACTTATACTGAAAATATGTAAAGATATTTCGCTCCCTTAGTGACAGTAGAAATATAACAATGTATGCTTTATTATATACAATTAAAAGCAGTGTGTTCTATACGGGAAATGTGTTGCTTACAGTACGGCGTCCTTTTCTTTTACCCCTATAGAATACCAAGCCCCTTTCTTCTGATATTACCCCAAAAGAGATCCCTTTTAAGACAGTGCGAAGGAAGTAAAAATAAAAAAAGGAATGTGTTGCTTACGAGAAATGTGTTGCTTACAGTACGGCGTCTCTTTCTTTTACCCCTGTAGAATACCAAGCCCCTTTCTTCTAATATTACCCCAAAAGAGATCCCTTTTAAGACAGTGCGAAGGAAGTAAAAAGACTATGTTTATATTGAAAATATGTAAAGATATTTCGCTCCATTAGTGAGAGTAGAAATATAACGCAGTATGCTGTATTATATACAATTAATTGGAGTGTGTTCTATACGGGAAATGTGTTGCTTACAGTACGGCGTCCTTTTCTTTTACCCCTATAGAATACCAAGCCCCTTTCTTCTGATATTACCCCAAAAGAGATCCCTTTTAAGACAGTGCGAAGGAAGTAAAGAGACTATACTTATACTGAAAATATGTAAAGATATTTCGCTCCCTTAGTGACAGTAGAAATATAACAATGTATGCTTTATTATATACAATTAAAAGCAGTGTGTTCTATACGGGAAATGTGTTGCTTACAGTACGGCGTCCTTTTCTTTTACCCCTATAGAATACCAAGCCCCTTTCTTCTGATATTAACCCAAAAGAGATCCCTTTTAAGACAGTGCGAAGGAAGTCAAAATAAAAAAAGGAATGTGTTGCTTACGAGAAATGTGTTGCTTACAGTACGGCGTCTCTTTCTTTTACCCCTGTAGAATACCAAGCCCCTTTCTTCTGATATTACCCCAAAAGAGATCCCTTTTAAGACAGTGCGAAGGAAGTAAAAAGACTATACTTATACTGAAAATATGTAAAGATATTTCGCTCCCCTAGTGACAGTAGAAATATAACAATGTATGCTTTATTATATACAATTAAAAGGAGTGTGTTCTATACGGGAAATGTGTTGCTTACAGTACGGCGTCCTTTTCTTTTACCCCTATAGAATACCAAGCCCCTTTCTTCTGATATTACCCCAAAAGAGATCCCTTTTAAGACAGTGCGAAGGAAGTAAAAAGACTATACTTATACTGAAAATATGTAAAGATATTTCGCTCCCTTAGTGACAGTAGAAATATAACAATGTATGCTTTATTATATACAATTAAAAGCAGTGTGTTCTATACGGGAAATGTGTTGCTTACAGTACGGCGTCCTTTTCTTTTACCCCTATAGAATACCAAGCCCCTTTCTTCTGATATTACCCCAAAAGAGATCCCTTTTAAGACAGTGCGAAGGAAGTAAAAAGACTATGTTTATATTGAAAATATGTAAAGATATTTCGCTCCATTAGTGAGAGTAGAAATATAACGCAGTATGCTGTATTATATACAATTAATTGGAGTGTGTTCTATACGGGAAATGTGTTGCTTACAGTACGGCGTCCTTTTCTTTTACCCCTATAGAATACCAAGCCCCTTTCTTCTGATATTACCCCAAAAGAGATCCCTTTTAAGACAGTGCGAAGGAAGTAAAAAGACTATACTTATACTGAAAATATGTAAAGATATTTCGCTCCCTTAGTGACAGTAGAAATATAACAATGTATGCTTAATTATATACAATTAAAAGCAGTGTGTTCTATACGGGAAATGTGTTGCTTACAGTACGGCGTCCTTTTCTTTTACCCCTATAGAATACCAAGCCCCTTTCTTCTGATATTACCCAAAAAGAGATCCCTTTTAAGACAGTGCGAAGGAAGTCAAAATAAAAAAAGGAATGTGTTGCTTACGAGAAATGTGTTGCTTACAGTACGGCGTCTCTTTCTTTTACCCCTGTAGAATACCAAGCCCTTTTCTTCTGATATTACCCCAAAAGAGATCCCTTTTAAGACAGTGCGAAGGAAGTAAAAAGACTATACTTATACTGAAAATATGTAAAGATATTTCGCTCCCTTAGTGACAGTAGAAATATAACAATGTATGCTTTATTATATACAATTAAAAGGAGTGTGTTCTATACGGGAAATGTGTTGCTTACAGTACGGCGTCCTTTTCTTTTACCCCTATAGAATACCAAGCCCCTTTCTTCTGATATTACCCCAAAAGAGATCCCTTTTAAGACAGTGCGAAGGAAGTAAAAAGACTATACTTATACTGAAAATATGTAAAGATATTTCGCTCCCTTAGTGACAGTAGAAATATAACAATGTATGCTTTATTATATACAATTAAAAGCAGTGTGTTCTATACGGGAAATGTGTTGCTTACAGTACGGCGTCCTTTTCTTTTACCCCTATAGAATACCAAGCCCCTTTCTTCTGATATTACCCCAAAAGAGATCCCTTTTAAGACAGTGCGAAGGAAGTAAAAATAATAAAAGGAATGTGTTGCTTACGAGAAATGTGTTGCTTACAGTACGGCGTCTCTTTCTTTTACCCCTGTAGAATACCAAGCCCCTTTCTTCTGATATTACCCCAAAAGAGATCCCTTTTAAGACAGTGCGAAGGAAGTAAAAAGACTATACTTATACTGAAAATATGTAAAGATATTTCGCTCCCTTAGTGACAGTAGAAATATAACAATGTATGCTTTATTATATACAATTAAAAGCAGTGTGTTCTATACGGGAAATGTGTTGCTTACAGTACGGCGTCCTTTTCTTTTACCCCTATAGAATACCAAGCCCCTTTCTTCTGATATTACCCCAAAAGAGATCCCTTTTAAGACAGTGCGAAGGAAGTAAAAATAATAAAATGAATGTGTTGCTTACGAGAAATGTGTTGCTTACAGTACGGCGTCTCTTTCTTTTACCCCTGTAGAATACCAAGCCCCTTTCTTCTGATATTACCCCAAAAGAGATCCCTTTTAAGACAGTGCGAAGGAAGTAAAAAGACTATACTTATACTGAAAATATGTAAAGATATTTCGCTCCCTTAGTGACAGTAGAAATATAACAATGTATGCTTTATTATATACAATTAAAAGCAGTGTGTTCTATACGGGAAATGTGTTGCTTACAGTACGGCGTCCTTTTCTTTTACCCCTATAGAATACCAAGCCCCTTTCTTCTGATATTACCCCAAAAGAGATCCCTTTTAAGACAGTGCGAAGGAAGTCAAAATAAAAAAAGGAATGTGTTGCTTACGAGAAATGTGTTGCTTACAGTACGGCGTCTCTTTCTTTTACCCCTGTAGAATACCAAGCCCCTTTCTTCTGATATTACCCCAAAAGAGATCCTTTTTAAGACAGTGCGAAGGAAGTAAAAAGACTATACTTATACTGAAAATATGTAAAGATATTTCGCTCCCTTAGTGACAGTAGAAATATAACAATGTATGCTTTATTATATACAATTAAAAGGAGTGTGTTCTATACGGGAAATGTGTTGCTTACAGTACGGCGTCCTTTTCTTTTACCCCTATAGAATACCAAGCCCCTTTCTTCTGATATTACCCCAAAAGAGATCCCTTTTAAGACAGTGCGAAGGAAGTAAAAATAATAAAAGGAATGTGTTGCTTACGAGAAATGTGTTGCTTACAGTACGGCGTCTCTTTCTTTTACCCCTGTAGAATACCAAGCCCCTTTCTTCTAATATTACCCCAAAAGAGATCCCCTTTAAGACAGTGCGAAGGAAGTAAAAAGACTATGTTTATATTGAAAATATGTAAAGATATTTCGCTCCATTAGTGAGAGTAGAAATATAACGCAGGATGCTGTATTATATACAATTAATTGGAGTGTGTTCTATACGGGAAATGTGTTGCTTACAGTACGGCGTCCTTTTCTTTTACCCCTATAGAATACCAAGCCCCTTTCTTCTGATATTACCCCAAAAGAGACCCCTTTTAAGACAGTGCGAAGGAAGTAAAAAGACTATACTTATACTGAAAATATGTAAAGATATTTCGCTCCCTTAGTGACAGTAGAAATATAACAATGTATGCTTTATTATATACAATTAAAAGGAGTGTGTTCTATACGGGAAATGTGTTGCTTATAGTACGGCGTCCTTTTCTTTTACCCCTATAGAATACCAAGCCCCTTTCTTCTGATATTACCCCAAAAGAGATCCCTTTTAAGACAGTGCGAAGGAAGTAAAAATAATAAAAGGAATGTGTTGCTTACGAGAAATGTGTTGCTTACAGTACGGCGTCTCTTTCTTTTACCCCTGTAGAATACCAAGCCCCTTTCTTCTGATATTACCCCAAAAGAGATCCCTTTTAAGACAGTGCGAAGGAAGTAAAAAGACTATACTTATACTGAAAATATGTAAAGATATTTCGCTCCCTTAGTGACAGTAGAAATATAACAATGTATGCTTTATTATATACAATTAAAAGCAGTGTGTTCTATACGGGAAATGTGTTGCTTACAGTACGGCGTCCTTTTCTTTTACCCCTATAGAATACCAAGCCCCTTTCTTCTGATATTACCCCAAAAGAGATCCCTTTTAAGACAGAGCGAAGGAAGTCAAAATAAAAAAAGGAATGTGTTGCTTACGAGAAATGTGTTGCTTACAGTACGGCGTCTCTTTCTTTTACCCCTATAGAATACCAAGCCCCTTTCTTCTGATATTACCCCAAAAGAGATCCCTTTTAAGACAGTGCGAAGGAAGTAAAAATAATAAAATGAATGTGTTGCTTACGAGAAATGTGTTGCTTACAGTACGGCGTCTCTTTCTTTTACCCCTGTAGAATACCAAGCCCCTTTCTTCTGATATTACCCCAAAAGAGATCCCTTTTAAGACAGTGCGAAGGAAGTAAAAATACTATACTTATACTGAAAATATGTAAAGATATTTCGCTCCCTTAGTGACAGTAGAAATATAACAATGTATGCTTTATTATATACAATTAAAAGCAGTGTGTTCTATACGGGAAATGTGTTGCTTACAGTACGGCGTCTCTTTCTTTTAACCCCTGTAGAATACCAAGCCCCTTTCTTCTGATATTACCCCAAAAGAGATCCCTTTTAAGACAGTGCGAAGGAAGTAAAAATAGAAAAAGGAATGTGTTGCTTACGGGAAATATGTTGCTTACGGGAAGCTAAATGTTTTAACTCTCTGTAAAAGGACTAGCCCAGATATAATTAACTTTTATTTCACCCCCTTATAGAGAGTGGAAAAATAAAAAAAAGCTTTATTATTTAATAGAAAAAGGAATGTGTTGCTTACGGGAAATGTGTTGCTTATAGGAAGCTAAATGTTTTAACTCTCTCTATAAGAAATAGCCCAGAAATTATAAACTTTTATTTTACCTCCTTATAGACAATGAAAAGAAAAACAATTATTTAATAGAAAAAGGAATGTGTTGCTTACGGGAAATGTGTTGCTTACGGGAATAAAAAAATATTAATATATATATTTGAACTAGCTCCGATATACTAAACGGTTATTTCGCTCCTTTAAGGACAGTAAAAATTCTAAATATTGTCTTTAATAATAACAGTGCGTGCGAATGAAATAAACAAAATACATTATTATGAATAAGAGAATAAAAAAACGTGTTGTTTATGGGGAGGAAACTTCTATAGTTTCCAATAGAAAATAAAAAATATAAATACATAAGGCTTTCCATAGTTCTAGGCTTTATTTCACTCCGCAAGTTGTATTTGTGCTCTAACACGGCCAAATTGCTTCACAACGGTAATATAGGTAGTTACGGTGAAGTCCTACCCATAGACAACACACTCCCCATAACCAACACACCAATGAGTTATGTGAATTTCCCTCTGCACAAAGACGGTGCAATCAGCTTTGCTGTTAATTGAGTCATAAATGTGTTCCTTATGGCGTTGCTGAATGGAAACCATTGGCTACGGGGAATGTGTTCCGTACGGGCCTCTTCATGTAGAGTCCCTTTGCAAAGCTCCCGGCGTAAAATGTCTTAACTAATGTTTATATTATTTACCTTTTTTGTAATCTACAAACCGTAATCTTACTCCCGGCGCCCTTTCTGAAGTCGAACGCCGGCGAAATATACACCAACATGTGAAGCATAAGCCATTTACGAGTTCACTTTGCGTAAGCCACCACGCTTGTTTTCTACAGCGAAAAGTATGGGTGGTTTTGATGTCAGAGCTATGCGTGCTCAAGTTCCCAAGCGAGCGGGGTTACAACCCTCCTCCCCCCCACCCCCCCTAGATCGGCCCCCGAACATTTGTATACACGAGGAAGTAACAAAGAAGAGCAAACACGTGTCTCCGTTAGTTAATCGTGACACGAATTCATAGAAGTGGTTTGAATGTTATAACCTGTTTGCTGCCGTTGCCGTTCCATGACGGCCAACAGGCGACCACACAAAGGATTTTATTTCGGGGTCTGTTTCGAAAGACCGAACATGAGTCAAAATCAAACCAAGAGAAAGGACGAGACAGCAGTGGTGCAGTTACCCCAATCAAGGCAGAAGGCAAAAGAAAATTCACGATGGCTAAGAACTTATTCATGGCGGAGGGCGGCATCTGGAGCGTTAGCCAGAGCAAACGACTACTTGGCGGGACCAGGATATTTATAGCGGGGGATTGCCCCAATATCATAGTTATAGGAACGTCTAATAAAAGCAGTAAAGAGCGACGGCGAACGAGAATGAGCACCCTACCGGTCAGCTTCTGGTTGGTGGACAAGTCCACACCATGACAACACTGGGCACCCTACCGGTCAGCTTTTGGTTGGTGGACAAGTCCACACCATGACAACACTGGGCACCCTACCGGTCAGCTTTTGGTTGGTGGACAAGTCCACACCATGACAACATTGGGCACCCTACCGGTCAGCTTTTGGTTGATGGACAAGTCCACACCATGACAACACTGGGCACCCTACCTGTCAGCTTTTGGTTGGTGGACAAGTCCACACCATGACAACATTGGGCACCCTACCTGTCAGCTTTTGGTTGATGGACAAGTCTACACCATGGCAACATTGGGGACCCTACCGGTCAGCTGGATAACGAAGTCACTAGATAACAACATCGGGAACACCTCGATACAGCATTAGTTTGTCAACGCTTAAATAATGCCCTAGTATGGTAAAACCTGTGTGCGTAATGCTGTAGCGGATCCAGGAGTTTGGAAAAGGGGGTGGGAGGGTCCATTGGGACTTGCGCCCGGGGGGTGGGGGGTCCACGCCTCAGCTAGCGTTCTTTTTCAAAAAGCGGGGGGGATCCGCCCGTGCTGCATAGAGCTTTGCAAGGCGTGGAGCCGGTCCCTGACGTCCAGGCGGTGGCGTTACGTAACACTTGATGGCTCACAGGGTGGCATGGCCACATGGTCGCCACCGAAACGCCGCCGCGGCCAAGCTCCAAGCACGGTGGCGTTACGTAACACTTGATGCCTCACATGATGGTATGATCACATGGTCGCCACTGAAGCCTGGCCTCAGCTCGTAAACGGCAACGCATAAATATGTGGGCACCAACGTCAACATAACTAAACGTTTGTTTCTGTCTGTCTCTATGCAAATTACATGTAAAATATATTATTTTGAATGTCATGTTACCATGCACACAACATACATATGGAAAATGTTACATGCTCTCCACATCAAATCTTAACATTATTTCTCTGACAAGTAGTGTCAACATGAAGATGTATTTAGGGAATCGAAGGGCACTTGTACTGACTCGGTAACGTCGTTTGTCACAGTTGGTATACGCATTTAGATCAGTTGTAGCTATGATTTGCTTCTGAACGTCTTGTATTCCAACAAAGTCTGGCGCTACACTTGTTATTCTGCACACCATAGGCCAGCTGCTCATCAGTCGGTATTATCACGTTCGAATGTGTTCCATGGAAGCACGGTTTTGTCATGCTCTTAAAGGGAAGCAATGGGCGCATGCCTTTGGGCCAGGACCGGTAGGCTGCCCGATATACTCGAGCCCTTCCATAACCTGCCGGTCGGGCTAGGCCGAATGTCAATGAAATGTTCACACAGGTCATATCCGGTTTATTTAGGGGCATTGGGACAAGCCTAGACACTTTTTAATCAGCCGCCATCTTCTCCCGAATGTTCCGTGCTGTTTTGAACGGGGCACATCGGTATACCGAATGGATGCGAGCGCTCCGGAAAGGAATGTCGGGCGGGATACCGATGCGTAATGTGCGTATTCGGTCCACCTTGGGGATACATCGGGTTACCAAAGAAATGCCCCCACTGTACGTGCTACCCATACGGTATAGGAGGGGCGGAGGGATAATTCTTCTCGTGAATCCCCAAGAATGAGAGAGAGCAATATTGAATCTCCAAGACGAGGGCATTTTAAAGCTGGGCGCAACAAAAACACCTTAAAGGTGATATCGCAAATATGGAGGAATTCGCAGTCTGCTATACCGGGTCGCGGTAAATATGCAAAGGGTCTTCGTGTTGAACCATTAATTGTACGGATAACAATCCCCAGCAATTGCCAACAGCTAATCTCTAATCTCCAAGAATTCCTGGATGCCATTCGCGGAGATCGAAAAGGGTACCCCCCCCCTCCCCCCCACCCCCCTCGGTATACTCAGATGTGTTATAATGTATTATTTTATCTTGTACTTTGTATGTTTCTTCCTAACACATTTCGAGTATCAGAGTTCCCTTTTGCGGGTTTGCATCATATCGTGACTCTGCTGTGGCTATGGCAATGCTGTCACCATGTCAAGCCAGTTGTATATCGGCAGTGAACGAAGCATAATATCAACACATCCGCTCTCTGTTCAGCATTCTACTCCGCGGTCCAGGTACTCGGTTAGCTATTGAGGCAGAACATGTCAGACCATCCTGCCTGTGACGTGTCAGTACATCCTGCCTGTGATGTGTCAGACCATCCTGCCTGTGCCGTGTCAGACCATCCTGCCTGTGACGTGTCAGACCATCCTGCCTGTGACGTGTCAGACCATCCTGCCTGTGACGTGTCAGACCATCCTGCCTGTGACGTGTCAGACCATCCTGCCTGTGACGTGTCAGACCATCCTGCCTGTGACGTGTCAGTACATCCTGCCTGTGATGTGTCAGACCATCCTGCCTGTGCCGTGTCAGACCATCCTGCCTGTGAGGTGTCAGACCATTCTGCCTGTGACGTGTCAGACCATCCTGCCTGTGACGTGTCAGACCATCCTGCCTGTGACGTGTCAGACCATCCTGCCTGTGACGTGTCAGACCATCCTGCCTGTGACGTGTCAGACCATCCTGCCTGTGAGGTGTCAGACCATTCTGCCTGTGATGTGTCAGACCATCCTGCCTGTGACGTGTCAGACCATCCTGCCTGTGACGTGTCAGACCATCCTGCCTGTGACGTGTCAGACCATCCTGCCTGTGACGTGTCAGACCATCCTACCTGTGACGTGTCAGACCATCCTGCCTGTGACGTGTCAGACCATCCTGCCTGTGACGTGTCAGACCATCCTGCCTGTAACGTGTCAGACCATCCTGCCTGTGAAGTGTCAGACCATCCTGCCTGTGAGGTGTCAGACCATCCTGCCTGTGACGTGTCAGACCATCCTGCCTGTGACGTGTCAGACCATCCTGCCTGTGACGTGTCAGACCATCCTGCCTGTGACGTGTCAGACCATCCTGCCTGTGAAGTGTCAGACCATCCTGCCTGTGACGTGTCAGACCAGCCATGCATGACGACGCTCGGCAGACCTTGCGGTGCAGTGATGTAGATCCTCACGTTACTCAGGTCCGTTCTGTAATGAATTAAGCATTTTCCACATCCCTGCAAGAAGGATTATTAGCGAGTCAGATTCTGCTGCTGGCTTTGTTCCAGCAGACCAGCATTTTAACAACTTAACTTATATTAATCGTTGATTTGCTTTTGGACAGCGCGCTGAAATGATCGCTGTTTCTGAGACATCGCTTGATATAAGCATTCCAGACGATGATGTGGAGTTATTAAATAAGTGGCTATAAGTGTGCTTGAGGTGGTTTGGCTTGAGGTTAATGCTGCTGCAGGTTAAGTATCACTCATCGGCACTTACCATCGGTCTCGCAACTCGCGCTTGAACTGTTGAAAAGCGTCGCGCAAAACTTGTACGACTTTTATGATCGAACCTCAGCTAACACTAAGGTCGCAGTAATCTTAACAGGCGATTTTAACGAGCAATGCTTGACAGTCGATGGTTTTCATGACGCCAGTGAGTTCAGGTATCGCCTTGGGGATTTCGTTTCCAAAACAAACACTCATCTCAACTTATCTCCAAGCAAACCCGGGTGACTCCTACTAGTGTATCTCATCTCACCAGACTCCCCTTGCTACGTTACAGACAATGGAGTTCATCCCCTAATGTGCAACATGGGCCACCACACCGTCAAATCAATGCTCAGACACAGACCCCCAGTGAGGAAAAATTTATTTAATTATCACAAGGCTGATTTTATAGATATGACTGAACACTTCTCTCGTGCCCGATGGTCTCTGGGAGTAGATCAGCTGAGGGTGTCGAGGATCGCATAACTTACCAGCTCACAATAAATGGAAATCTTGGATCGCGAGGGTCGGCAAATGCACGGTTCCCAGTTCACGAGGAATTATATTCCTCATTCCCAGTTCACGGTGAAATGAAAAGCTCAATCCCGCGGGACGCAAATACCCCTTGCCCCCCCCCCCCCTCCCCCCCAATTGGGCCCCGTGACAAACCTTGGATGACGCGACACACTAAATGTACTTTACAGTAGGGGGATAAACTGCAAACACGCCACGTAAATTGCCACTCTATTAAAGTTTTATATAATTGATATATATATACACATAACGGGCCGACGGAAGCTCATATTCAACTCGACAGGGTTAAGGAAGTGCCTTATTCGCAGATGGGCCACATGTGGTCGAGTGGTAAGTGGAATTTTTGTGGCCGAGTGGTAAGTGGAATCTCTGTGACCGAGTGGTAAGCAAGCTCCCTGTGGCCGAGTGGTAAGCAAGCTCCCTGTGCCCGAGTGGTCAGCGGGGTCTCTGTGCCCGAATGATCAGCAGGATCTTTGTGTCCGAGTGGTATGCGAGGTCTCTGCAGCCAAGTGGTAAGCAAGTTCTCTGTGGCCGAGTGGTAAGTAGGATATCTGTGGCCGTGGGGTAAGTGGGATCTCTGTGGCCGAGTGGTAAGTGGGATCTCTGTGGCCGAGTGGTAAGTGGGATCTCTGTGGCCGAGTGGTAAGTGGGATCTCTGTGGTCAAGTGGTAAGCGGGATCTCTGTGGCCGAGTTGCAAGCAAGTTCTCTGTGGCCGAGTGGTAAGCGGGATATCTGTGGCCGAGTGGCAAGCAAGTTCTTTGTGGCCGAGTGGCATGCTAGATATATGTGGCCGAGTGGCATGCTAGATATATGTGGCCGAGCGGTAAGTGTAATCTATGTGGCCGTGTGGTAAGTGTAATCTATGTGGCTGAGTGGTAAGCAAGCTTCCTGTGGTGGAGTGGTAAGCGGGATCTCTGTGGTCGAGCCGTAAGTGGAATCTCCGTGGCCAAGCGGTAAGCGGGATCTCTGTGGCCGAGTGGCAAGCGAGATATTTGTGGCCGAGTGGTAAGTGGGATATATGTGGCCGAGTGGCAAGCGGGATATATGTGGCCGAGTGGCAAGCGAGATATATGTGGCCGAGTGGTAAGTGGGATATATGTGGCCGAGTGGCAAGCGGGATCTCTGTGGCCGAGTGGCAAGCGAGATATTTGTGGCCGAGTGGTAAGTGGGATCTCTGTGGCCGAGTGGCAAGCGAGATATTTGTGGCCGAGTGGTAAGTGGGATATATGTGGCCGAGTGGCAAGCGGGATCTCTGTGGCCGAGTGGCAAGCGAGATATTTGTGGCCGAGTGGTAAGTGGGATCTCTGTGGCCGAGTGGTAAGCGGGATCTCTGTGGCCGAGTGGCAAGCGAGATATTTGTGGCCGAGTGGTAAGTGGGATCTCTGTGGCCGAGTGGTAAGCGGGATCTCTGTGGCCGAGTGGTAAGCGGGATCTCTGTGGCTGAGTGGTAAGCAAGCTTCCTATGGTGGAGTGGTAAGCGGGATCTCTGTAGCCGAGTGGCAAGCGAGATATATGTGGCCGAGTGGCAAGCGAGATATATGTGGCCGAGTGGCATGCTAGATATATGTGGCCGAGTGGTAAGTGGGATCTATGTGGCTGAGTGGTAAGCAAGCTTCCTATGGTGGAGTGGTAAGCGGGATCTCTGTGGTCCAGCCGTAAGTGGAATCTCCGTGGCCAAGTGGTAAGCGGGATCTCCGTGGCCGAGTGGCAAGCGAGATATTTGTGGCCGAGTGGTAAGTGGGATCTCTGTGGCCGAGTGGTAAGCGGGATCTCTGTGGCCGAGTGGTAAGCGGGATCTCTGTGGCCGAGTGGTAAGCAAGTTCTCTGTGGCCGAGTGTTAAGCGGTATATATGTGGCCGAGTGGTAAATGGGATGTATGTGGCCGAGTGGCAAGCGAGATATATGTGGCCGAGTGGTAAGCGGGATATATGTGGCCGAGTGGCAAGCGAGATATATGTGACAGAGTGGTAAGCGGTGTCTCTGTGGCCGAGTGGCAAGTGGTATCAATATCAAGGGAGAGCCTTTTACTAGAAAATCGGCACACGCGGCGCACAACGTGAGATTCACCTGATATACACGCCTTCGTGCGTGGCGAGGCGAGACGAGAAATGACGTCTGCTGTCGCTATGAACTTGTGTTATCTCGGCCCAGGCCTACTACAAATACATACCAAAAAAACCTCAGGCTAAACGGGAAATTCCCCTGCGCTTGACGCCTTTAGTGGTCGCTCGCATCTCGACTGTTTCTGGCGTACATAAAACGAGCACGCGTTCGGGTCTTGAGCCGCACATGCTACATACAATACAAGGGCGTTTTTCTTAAATTGTAGGCTCCTAGCGGCCCTGCACATTAAAAAGTGGAACGGTCGGTAGGCAGAAGCAAAATATAGCGACACCATCAAGACAAATGCAATAATGACGGGACATAAAAAACATGTTTTAATACCGACGCCCTAAAATACATCAGAACACCGTGTTGCTCCAATGCCACCCGCCAACCAGGTTTTAGCAAGTATCCCGGTCAAATTTATTCGCCATCACATTTGCTTATATTTTGACAAATACTTGGTTAACTGGAGCAAGTGCTAAAGGCTCCGCGATGTCTATCGGCACTGGTTTCGTGAGCTAGATTTTCGTGTTCGTATGCCAACACTGTAGGAACAACATACAGCACGCAATACGTGGTAACATTGGATTCATTTTATTGATCATTCGTAAAAGTTTGCCTATAGGCATGTCAATTTATTTTCACAGATCAATGGAGGACTGAGTTCGTGTCCAGTGTTCCAATCATGCTATGTTCTGGTTCTAAATATACGCTAATCTGAGCGCTAGAGTTTACATATGATCTCTGTAACCTCTGATTTGCCTAGTTTTGTCTACTAAGTTATTCGTGTCATTATCGACTGTCACTCACCCTTGTCACCTAACACAGTACGTTATCGCACACCGTGTGCTATCTACAGACATTGATGTCTCTCACCCTTGTCACCTAACACAGTACGTTATCGCACACCGTGTGCTATCTACAGACATTGATGTCTCTCACCCTTGTCACCTTACAGAGTACGTTATCGCACACCGTGTGCTATCTACAGACATTGATGTCTCTCACCCTTGTCACCTAACACAGTACGTTATCGCACACCGTGTGCTATCTACAGACATTGATGTCTCTCACCCTTGTCATCTTACACAGTACGTTATCGCACACCGTGTGCTATCTACAGACATTGATGTCTCTCACCCTTGTCACCTTACACAGTACGTTATCGCACACCGTGTGCTATCTACAGACATTGATGTCTCTCACCCTTGTCACCTAACACAGTACGTTATCGCACACCGTGTGCTATCTACAGACATTGATGTCTCTCACCCTTGTCACCTAACACAGTACGTTATCGCACACCGTGTGCTATCTACAGACATTGATGTCTCTCACCCTTGTCACCTAACACAGTACGTTATCGCACACCGTGTGCTATCTACAGACATTGATGTCTCTCACCCTTGTCACCTAACACAGTACGTTATCGCACACCGTGTGCTATCTACAGACATTGATGTCTCTCACCCTTGTCACCTAACACAGTACGTTATCGCACACCGTGTGCTATCTACAGACATTGATGTCTCTCACCCTTGTCACCTAACACAGTACGTTATCGCACACCGTGTGCTATCTACAGACATTGATGTCCCTCACCCTTGTCATCTTACACAGTACGTTATCGCACACCGTGTGCTATCTACAGACATTGATGTCTCTCACCCTTGTCACCTTACACAGTACGTTATCGCACACCGTGTGCTATCTACAGACATTGATGTCTCTCACCCTTGTCACCTTACACAGTACGTTATCGCACACCGTGTGCTATCTACAGACATTGATGTCTCTCACCCTTGTCACCTTACACAGTACGTTATCGCACACCGTGTGCTATCTACAGACATTGACGTCTCTCACCCTTGTCACCTTACACAGTACGTTATCGCACACCGTGTGCTATCTACAGACATTGATGTCTCTCACCCTTGTCACCTAACACAGTACGTTACCGCACACCGTGTGCTATCTACAGACATTGATGTCTCTCACCCTTGTCACCTAACACAGTACGTTATCGCACACCGTGTGCTATCTACAGACATTGATGTCTCTCACCCTTGTCATCTTACACAGTACGTTATCGCACACCGTGTGCTATCTACAGACATTGATGTCTCTCACCCTTGTCACCTTACACAGTACGTTATCGCACACCGTGTGCTATCTACAGACATTGATGTCTCTCACCCTTGTCACCTTACACAGTACGTTATCGCACACCGTGTGCTATCTACAGACATTGATGTCTCTCACCCTTGTCACCTTACGCAGTACGTTATCGCACACCGTGTGCTATCTACAGACATTGACGTCTCTCACCCTTGTCACCTTACACAGTACGTTATCGCACACCGTGTGCTATCTACAGACATTGATGTCTCTCACCCTTGTCACCTAACACAGTACGTTATCGCACACCGTGTGCTATCTACAGACATTGATGTCACTCACCCTTGTCACCTAACACAGTACGTTATCGCACACCGTGTGCTATCTACAGACATTGATGTCTCTCACCCTTGTCACCTAACACAGTACGTTATCGCACACCGTGTGCTATCTACAGACATTGATGTCTCTCACCCTTGTCACCTAACACAGTACGTTATCGCACACCGTGTGCTATCTACAGACATTGATGTCTCTCACCCTTGTCATCTTACACAGTACGTTATCGCACACCGTGTGCTATCTACAGACATTGATGTCTCTCACCCTTGTCACCTTACACAGTACGTTATCGCACACCGTGTGCTATCTACAGACATTGATGTCTCTCACCCTTGTCACCTTACACAGTACGTTATCGCACACCGTGTGCTATCTACAGACATTGATGTCTCTCACCCTTGTCATCTTACACAGTACGTTATCGCACACCGTGTGCTATCTACAGACATTGATGTCCCTCACCCTTGTCACCTTACACAGTACGTTATCTCACACCGTGTGCTATCTACAGACATTGATGTCTCTCACCCTTGTCACCTTACACAGTACGTTATCGCACACCGTGTGCTATCTACAGACATTGATGTCTCTCACCCTTGTCATCTTACACAGTACGTTATCGCACACCGTGTGCTATCTACAGACATTGATGTCTCTCACCCTTGTCACCTAACACAGTACGTTATCGCACACCGTGTGCTATCTACAGACATTGATGTCTCTCACCCTTGTCACCTTACAGAGTACGTTATCGCACACCGTGTGCTATCTACAGACATTGATGTCTCTCACCCTTGTCACCTTACACAGTACGTTATCGCACACCGTGTGCTATCTACAGACATTGATGTCTCTCACCCTTGTCACCTTACACAGTACGTTATCGCACACCGTGTGCTATCTACAGACATTGATGTCTCTCACCCTTGTCACCTTACACAGTACGTTATCGCACACCGTGTGCTATCTACAGACATTGACGTCTCTCACCCTTGTCACCTTACACAGTACGTTATCGCACACCGTGTGCTATCTACAGACATTGATGTCTCTCACCCTTGTCACCTAACACAGTACGTTATCGCACACCGTGTGCTATCTACAGACATTGATGTCTCTCACCCTTGTCACCTAACACAGTACGTTATCGCACACCGTGTGCTATCTACAGACATTGATGTCTCTCACCCTTGTCACCTTACACAGTACGTTATCGCACACCGTGTGCTATCTACAGACATTGATGTCTCTCACCCTTGTCACCTAACACAGTACGTTATCGCACACCGTGTGCTATCTACAGACATTGATGTCTCTCACCCTTGTCACCTTACACAGTACGTTATCGCACACCGTGTGCTATCTACAGACATTGATGTCTCTCACCCTTGTCACCTAACAGAGTACGTTATCGCACACCGTGTGCTATCTACAGATATTGATGTCTCTCACCCTTGTCACCTTACACAGTACGTTATCGCACACCGTGTGCTATCTACAGACATTGATGTCTCTCACCCTTGTCACCTAACAGAGTACGTTATCGCACACCGTGTGCTATCTACAGACATTGATGTCTCTCACCCTTGTCACCTTACACAGTACGTTATCGCACACCGTGTGCTATCTACAGACATTGATGTCTCTCACCCTTGTCACCTAACAGAGTACGTTATCGCACACCGTGTGCTATCTACAGACATTGATGTCTCTCACCCTTGTCACCTAACAGAGTACGTTATCGCACACCGTGTGCTATCTACAGACATTGATGTCTCTCACCCTTGTCACCTTACACAGTACGTTATCGCACACCGTGTGCTATCTACAGACATTGATGTCTCTCACCCTTGTCACCTAACAGAGTACGTTATCGCACACCGTGTGCTATCTACAGACATTGATGTCTCTCACCCTTGTCACCTTACACAGTACGTTATCGCACACCGTGTGCTATCTACAGACATTGACGTCTCTCACCCTTGTCACCTAACACAGTACGTTATCGCACACCGTGTGCTATCTACAGACATTGATGTCTCTCACCCTTGTCACCTTACACAGTACGTTATCGCACACCGTGTGCTATCTACAGACATTGATGTCTCTCACCCTTGTCACCTTACACAGTACGTTATCGCACACCGTGTGCTATCTACAGACATTGATGTCACTCACCCTTGTCACCTTACACAGTACGTTATCGCACACCGTGTGCTATCTACAGACATCGATGTCTCTCACCCTTGTCACCTTACACAGTACGTTATCGCACACCGTGTGCTATCTACAGACATTGATGTCACTCACCCTTGTCACCTTACACAGTACGTTATCGCACACCGTGTGCTATCTACAGACATTGATGTCTCTCACCCTTGTCACCTTACACAGTACGTTATCGCACACCGTGTGCTATCTACAGACATTGATGTCACTCACCCTTGTCACCTAACACAGTACGTTATCGCACACCGTGTGCTATCTACAGACATTGATGTCTTTCACCCTTGTCACCTTACACAGTACGTTATCGCACACCGTGTGCTATCTACAGACATTGATGTCTCTCACCCTTGTCACCTAACACAGTACGTTATCGCACACCGTGTGCTATCTACAGACATTGATGTCTCTCACCCTTGTCACCTTACACAGTACGTTATCGCACACCGTGTGCTATCTACAGACATTGATGTCTCTCACCCTTGTCACCTAACACAGTACGTTATCGCACACCGTGTGCTATCTACAGACATTGATGTCTCTCACCCTTGTCACCTTACACAGTACGTTATCGCACACCGTGTGCTATCTACAGACATTGATGTCTCTCACCCTTGTCACCTTACACAGTACGTTATCGCACACCGTGTGCTATCTACAGACATTGATGTCTCTCACCCTTGTCACCTTACACAGTACGTTATCGCACACCGTGTGCTATCTACAGACATTGATGTCTCTCACCCTTGTCACCTAACACAGTACGTTATCGCACACCGTGTGCTATCTACAGACATTGATGTCTCTCACCCTTGTCATCTTACACAGTACGTTATCGCACACCGTGTGCTATCTACAGACATTGATGTCTCTCACCCTTGTCACCTAACACAGTACGTTATCGCACACCGTGTGCTATCTACAGACATTGATGTCTCTCACCCTTGTCACCTAACACAGTACGTTATCGCACACCGTGTGCTATCTACAGACATTGATGTCTCTCACCCTTGTCACCTAACACAGTACGTTATCGCACACCGTGTGCTATCTACAGACATTGATGTCTCTCACCCTTGTCACCTAACACAGTACGTTATCGCACACCGTGTGCTATCTACAGACATTGATGTCTCTCACCCTTGTCACCTAACACAGTACGTTATCGCACACCGTGTGCTATCTACAGACATTGATGTCTCTCACCCTTGTCACCTAGCACAGTACGTTATCGCACACCGTGTGCTATCTACAGACATTGATGTCTCTCACCCTTGTCACCCAGCACAGTACGTTATCGCACACCGTGTGCTATCTACAGACATTGATGTCTCTCACCCTTGTCATCTTACACAGTACGTTATCGCACACCGTGTGCTATCTACAGACATTGATGTATCTCACCCTTGCCACCTAACACAGTACGTTATCGCACACCGTGTGCTATCTACAGACATTGATGTCTCTCACCCTTGTCACCTAACACAGTACGTTATCGCACACCGTGTGCTATCTACAGACATTGATGTCTCTCACCCTTGTCACCTTACACAGTACGTTATCGCACACCGTGTGCTATCTACAGACATTGACGTCTCTCACCCTTGTCACCTAACACAGTACGTTATCGCACACCGTGTGCTATCTACAGACATTGATGTCTCTCACCCTTGTCACCTTACACAGTACGTTATCGCACACCGTGTGCTATCTACAGACATTGATGTCTCTCACCCTTGTCACCTTACACAGTACGTTATCGCACACCGTGTGCTATCTACAGACATTGATGTCACTCACCCTTGTCACCTTACACAGTACGTTATCGCACACCGTGTGCTATCTACAGACATCGATGTCTCTCACCCTTATCACCTAACACAGTACGTTATCGCACACCGTGTGCTATCTACAGACATTGATGTCTCTCACCCTTGTCACCTAACACAGTACGTTATCGCACACCGTGTGCTATCTACAGACATTGATGTCTCTCACCCTTGTCACCTTACACAGTACGTTATCGCACACCGTGTGCTATCTACAGACATTGATGTCTCTCACCCTTGTCACCTTACACAGTACGTTATCGCACACCGTGTGCTATCTACAGACATTGATGTCTCTCACCCTTGTCACCTAACACAGTACGTTATCGCACACCGTGTGCTATCTACAGACATTGATGTCTCTCACCCTTGTCACCTTACACAGTACGTTATCGCACACCGTGTGCTATCTACAGACATTGATGTCTCTCACCCTTGTCACCTAACACAGTACGTTATCGCACACCGTGTGCTATCTACAGACATTGATGTCTCTCACCCTTGTCACCTTACAGAGTACGTTATCGCACACCGTGTGCTATCTACAGACATTGATGTCTCTCACCCTTGTCACCTTACACAGTACGTTATCGCACACCGTGTGCTATCTACAGACATTGATGTCACTCACCCTTGTCACCTAACACAGTACGTTATCGCACACCGTGTGCTATCTACAGACATTGATGTCTCTCACCCTTGTCACCTTACACAGTACGTTATCGCACACCGTGTGCTATCTACAGACATTGATGTCTCTCACCCTTGTCACCTTACAGAGTACGTTATCGCACACCGTGTGCTATCTACAGACATTGATGTCTCTCACCCTTGTCACCTTACACAGTACGTTATCGCACACCGTGTGCTATCTACAGACATTGATGTCTCTCACCCTTGTCACCTTACAGAGTACGTTATCGCACACCGTGTGCTATCTACAGACATTGATGTCTCTCACCCTTGTCACCTTACACAGTACGTTATCGCACACCGTGTGCTATCTACAGACATTGATGTCTCTCACCCTTGTCACCTTACAGAGTACGTTATCGCACACCGTGTGCTATCTACAGACATTGATGTCTCTCACCCTTGTCACCTTACACAGTACGTTATCGCACACCGTGTGCTATCTACAGACATTGATGTCTCTCACCCTTGTCACCTTACAGAGTACGTTATCGTACACCGTGTGCTATCTACAGACATTGATGTCTCTCACCCTTGTCACCTTACACAGTACGTTATCGCACACCGTGTGCTATCTACAGACATTGATGTCTCTCACCCTTGTCACCTTACACAGTACGTTATCGCACACCGTGTGCTATCTACAGACATTGATGTCTCTCACCCTTGTCACCTTACACAGTACGTTATCGCACACCGTGTGCTATCTACAGACATTGATGTCTCTCACCCTTGTCACCTTACACAGTACGTTATCGCACACCGTGTGCTATCTACAGACATTGATGTCTCTCACCCTTGTCTCCTTACACAGTACGTTATCGCACACCGTGTGCTATCTACAGACATTGATGTCACTCACCCTTGTCACCTTACACAGTACGTTATCGCACACCGTGTGCTATCTACAGACGTTGATGTCTCTCACCCTTGTCACCTTACGCAGTACGTTATCGCGCACCGTGTGCTATCTACAGACATTGATGTCTCTCACCCTTGTCACCTAACACACTACGTTATCGCACACCGTGTGCTATCTACAGACATTAATGTCTCTCACCCTTGTCACCTAACACACTACGTTATCGCACACCGTGTGCTATCTACAGACATTGATGTCTCTCACCCTTGTCACCTAACACAGTACGTTATCGCACACTGTGTGCTATCTACAGACGTTGATGTCTCTCACCCTTGTCACCTTACGCAGTACGTTATCGCACACCGTGTGCTATCTACAGACATTGATGTCTCTCACCCTTGTCACCTAACACACTACGTTATCGCACACCGTGTGCTATCTACAGACATTAATGTCTCTCACCCTTGTCACCTAACACACTACGTTATCGCACACCGTGTGCTATCTACAGACATTGATGTCTCTCACCCTTGTCACCTAACACAGTACGTTATCGCACACCGTGTGCTATCTACAGACATTGATGTCTCTCACCATTGTCACCTTACACAGTACGTTATCGCACACCGTGTGCTATCTACAGACATTGATGTCTCTCACCCTTGTCACCTAACACAGTACGTTATCGCACACCGTGTGCTATCTACAGACATTGATGTCTCTCACCCTTGTCACCTTACAGAGTACGTTATCGCACACCGTGTGCTATCTACAGACATTGATGTCTCTCACCCTTGTCACCTTACACAGTACGTTATCGCACACCGTGTGCTATCTACAGACATTGATGTCTCTCACCCTTGTCACCTTACAGAGTACGTTATCGCACACCGTGTGCTATCTACAGACATTGATGTCACTCACCCTTGTCACCTTACACAGTACGTTATCGCACACCGTGTGCTATCTACAGACATTGATGTCTCTCACCCTTGTCACCTTACACAGTACGTTATCGCACACCGTGTGCTATCTACAGACATTGATGTCTCTCACCCTTGTCACCTTACAGAGTACGTTATCGCACACCGTGTGCTATCTACAGATATTGATGCCTCTCACCCTGGTCACCTTACAGAGTACGTTATCGCACACCGTGTGCTATCTACAGACATTGATGTCTCTCACCCTTGTCACCTTACACAGTACGTTATCGCACACCGTGTGCTATCTACAGACATTGATGTCTCTCACCCTTGTCACCTAACACAGTACGTTATCGCACACCGTGTGCTATCTACAGACATTGATGTCACTCACCCTTGTCAACTAACACAGTACGTTATCGCACACCGTGTGCTATCTACAGACATTGATGTCTCTCACCCTTGTCACCTTACACAGTACGTTATCGCACACCGTGTGCTATCTACAGACATTGACGTCTCTCACCCTTGTCACCTTACAGAGTACGTTATCGCACACCGTGTGCTATCTACAGACATTGATGTCTCTCACCCTTGTCACCTTACACAGTACGTTATCGCACACCGTGTGCTATCTACAGACATTGATGTCTCTCACCCTTGTCACCTTACACAGTACGTTATCGCACACCGTGTGCTATCTACAGACATTGATGTCACTCACCCTTGTCACCTTACACAGTACGTTATCGCACACCGTGTGCTATCTACAGATATTGATGTCTCTCACCCTTGTCACCTTACAGAGTACGTTATCGCACACCGTGTGCTATCTACAGACATTGATGTCTCTCACCCTTGTCACCTTACACAGTACGTTATCGCACACCGTGTGCTATCTACAGACATTGATGTCTCTCACCCTTGTCACCTTACAGAGTACGTTATCGCACACCGTGTGCTATCTACAGACATTGATGTCACTCACCCTTGTCACCTAACACAGTACGTTATCGCACACCGTGTGCTATCTACAGACATTGATGTCACTCACCCTTGTCACCTTACACAGTACGTTATCGCACACCGTGTGCTATCTACAGACATTGATGTCTCTCACCCTTGTCACCTTACAGAGTACGTTATCGCACACCGTGTGCTATCTACAGACATTGATGTCACTCACCCTTGTCACCTTACACAGTACGTTATCGCACACCGTGTGCTATCTACAGACATTGATGTCTCTCACCCTTGTCACCTTACACAGTACGTTATCGCACACCGTGTGCTATCTACAGACATTGATGTCTCTCACCCTTGTCACCTTACAGAGTACGTTATCGCACACCGTGTGCTATCTACAGACATTGATGTCACTCACCCTTGTCACCTAACACAGTACGTTATCGCACACCGTGTGCTATCTACAGACATTGATGTCTCTCACCCTTGTCACCTTACACAGTACGTTATCGCACACCGTGTGCTATCTACAGACATTGATGTCTCTCACCCTTGTCACCTTACAGAGTACGTTATCGCACACCGTGTGCTATCTACAGACATTGATGTCACTCACCCTTGTCACCTAACACAGTACGTTATCGCACACCGTGTGCTATCTACAGACATTGATGTCTCTCACCCTTGTCACCTAACACACTACGTTATCGCACACCGTGTGCTATCTACAGACATTGATGTCTCTCACCCTTGTCACCTTACACAGTACGTTATCGCACACGGTGTGCTGTCTACAGACATTGATGTCTCTCACCCTTGTCACCTTACACAGTACGTTATCGCACACCGTGTGCTATCTACAGACATTGATGTCACTCACCCTTGTCACCTTACACAGTACGTTATCGCACACCGTGTGCTATCTACAGACATTGATGTCTCTCGCCCTTGTCACCTTACAGAGTACGTTCTCGCACACCGTGTGCTATCTACAGACATTGATGTCACTCATCCTTGTCACCTTACACAGTACGTTATCGCACACCGTGTGCTATCTACAGACATTGATGTCTCTCACCCTTGTCACCTAACACACTACTTTATCGCACACCGTGTGCTATCTACAGACATTGATGTCTCTCACCCTTGTCACCTAACACAGTACGTTATCGCACACCGTGTGCTATCTACAGACATTGATGTCTCTCACCCTTGTCACCTAACACACTACGTTATCGCACACCGTGTGCTATCTACAGACATTGATGTCTCTCACCCTTGTCACCTAACACATTACGTTATCGCACACCGTGTGCTATCTACAGACATTGATGTCTCTCACCCTTGTCACCTAACACAGTACGTTATCGCACACCGTGTGCTATCTACAGACATTGATGTCTCTCACCCTTGTCACCTTACACAGTACGTTATCGCACACCGTGTGCTATCTACAGACATTGATGTCTCTCACCCTTGTCACCTTACAGAGTACGTTATCGCACACCGTGTGCTATCTACAGACATTGATGTCTCTCGCCTGTTCCGCTCAATGCCGCAGCCGATAATGGTGCGAGACCAGCTTAACGTAAAAATGTATGCATGCTATGATAAAGAGCTGGCTGAATGCATTCTTACCCTGCGTCAACAGCCTGTCACCTATGTTATGCACCTTGTTATTACATTGAAATAAATATGTATTCCAGGGTGACCATAACAGACGACAGTTGCGTATGAGTAAAAACCTAAAAAATATAATTGTTCACGAGTTTGTGCTATAGTGTATGGCGCCTATAACGCTTCGCAGTGACATAATAACATATGACTCTCGACTTCTGTAAGTATTTTAGTAACAACATAATTAGTACAAACACTGGGTTGACAGTAAATACAAGCCAATATTTTCATCCACGTGATTCTCCACAGATCACATATCTTGTTAGTTAAAGATTTAACAGTAAGATAGAAATTATTTATTAATATCTCCTTAATCAGTATGGCAGTTATATACATATTTACTAGTTAACATGCGTAGTAGCAAGGGTCGGATGCATCCGCACCATCGATAAAGCCACGAATAAAGAAAGGTGCAAGGCATGTCCTATCAAACGGTCCCAGTTGATGTTGTTTGCGGCCACATACATGAATATTCATTACACAAAATTCAATCATGACCCTTGTTATGCCTAAACGTCCCGTAAAGTCAAGTACTAAGCATGGCCAAGAAAATGTTTTTATGTGGCATATTAGTTCCTATGCCGCGGTGTGACGTCACAGTCCACCTGGCGGATTACCATACATACAATGGTCGACATTGTAGACCACACTGGAGATTGACGAGACTAAATCTGGTTAAATGGACGCAGCAGTCTATTAATTATTCATCACACCAACATGAACACGTCCTGCTACTCTTTCAATAGAACATGGGATCGATAATTAGTTCTGTCAGATACAACAGTCGTGTTCATCACTCATCACGTCAAGCGTGAACACGTCCTGCCATTCTTCCAGTACGCGGGATCAAATGTTAGATCTGTCCTCGCTTACAGCCTCATACGTTGGTGTCGGGGCCATAATAGCGTCGTAGATGTTAGGGCCGCTAGTCACGTGACCCATGGCTTCGTACTGTCCCACTGGTCTCTCGGCTGGCGGGACAGGGCTGTCCGCCGGACTAGCTACGGCTGGCGTGACAACAGTGGGAGCCGCCGTCGCCATGGTAACGGAGGGGCCTGTACGGCGATCTGAAGGGTGAAAGATATCACCATTACTTGACATATATACAAGCATAAGGTATGGTTGCAACATATGCATACTCAGAAATATATAGAAATACATTCCTCCGTATTTAAGCGGAAGCGGGAACAGTGGGTCCACCTTTCCTTCTCCCCTGCTGTCTGCGTTAAATCGTGACACGTCAGACAGGAGGTTGTCAGCTTTGGATCGCCGTCCCACCGCCCCCCCCTCCCTCCTTCCCCCTTTCTCACCCATCCCTTCTTTCTCCTCCCCCCCCTCCCCTCCCCCCCCCCCTCCCCTCTCTCCCTACCCCCCTCTCTCTCTCTCATTTACTCATATCATTTTATCATTGTCGGTCAATGGCACTTGTGTTCATATTCATTGCTTAGTTGTATATACCGAGTTTAAATAAAACTGTATCTTATGTTATCTCTTTCGGCCAATAATCAGGAGCCTCCGTGGTCCAGTGGTAGAACACTCGAAATTATTCCTGAATCGAAATCCGGATTGGAGCATATCTCTGCCATGTCTTTCATTGTCCTCGGAGATACAGCTAAGCTGTATTAAGTACATTATTTCAATTAATTGATTTTTCATTGGAACCTTGTCACTTACCTGCGCCCTCTTTGGATGCTGTCTCGTCCCGGGCCCGACTTTGAGACCTGCGGCGTCTGAAAAGAAAAACATCCGTACGGTGTGAAGCCCCACTGCGTGTATTAAAGCGTGGAGCAGAGCAAACCTTTATATGTTGACCGTTGATAGTCGAACAAATACTGTCACCAAGTGTATGATCGTTTAGGTTAAGGACCTGAAAGGTCAATATCTTTGTTTTATACTATTACATAGGAACCTAAACAATCTAAATAAACATATTTCATAAAAGCGTTCGTACTTGTGCTAGATGAATGCTACTTGTTCAAACTGAGGATGACCCTACTCACCTAACGACCAGAATCACAATGACGACAACGGTCAGTGCGAGCAAGACCCCGAGAGCGAAGACGATAGCCAGTTCCCAACGGTCTTCGAATAAAGAATCCTTTCCGTCTGGAACTACTGCTGATACCATGGTCATGAAGCTGACCGCGCTGCTGACATTGACCCTCTCCACCAGGGGGCGGGCCTGTCTGTATGCTTCCAGCCTCACAAGATACAATGTGTTGTTGCGGAGACCACCCAATGTGAACTGGACGAGATTTGCCTCCATGTACTTCACCCAAGCCGCGTCTTCCCATTGGTTGGTTGGTCCCAGCAACATTATGACGTAGCCGTAGTGGGATTCTAGACCTTGGGCTACACCCGACAGTCGGCCCCATCTCAGGGAAACACTGTCCGTTGTGGTTGCTGATATTGTCAACGATAAGTCAATCTCTTTTATGGGGCCTATAATTAAAATAAAACCCACAATCCAAAACACATTGCGACATTGTCTTTAGAATACATCAGTGCCATTTGGACGAAAATACTTGAGAGCGGTTCATAATTACCTTTCAGAGGTGTTTTTTACATTAATCATAATGGACTTGACCAACTCACCAATCTCTCCGTCACAAGTCGCCTACTCACCAATCTGTCCGTCACAAGTCGCCTACTCACCAATCTGTCTGTCACAAGTCGCTCCAATCCACCACTCCAGACAGCCATCTGCACAGGTTCCGTCCACTCTGCTACAGGATGAGCGGCAGTTGACGCTGCAGGTGTCTCTACAGTTGGGACCGTAGGAGCCATCGGCGCAGTCTGCAGTGAAGAGGGATCACCAAGTCATCAAAGAGGCTGGCCAGAAGGCTAGTCTGTCCGGCTTTGTAGGGAAACCCGGCCTGACCGCCAGTCGTCTGTCCATGACTGGCATCAACGCACTTATCATGCTTATTGAAAGAGCATTAACATGAGAACACCGATCATTCTAGGCAGTCACAACGTATGATTGATCGCGCCAGGACCCAGTACCTAATCTGACAAAAACAAACCGTAAGTAAGACTTAAACTCTAGCTTAACGAACCAGCAACGATGGGGCAGTTCCAGGTGGAGAAATAAGAATCAATGACAAATCTGCCATCTTTACCCCCGTCGTAGAAGAAAATAATTTATCATCGTATGAGATAACCCACTTCATGTACCGTTGGTGTCATGGCTTCAGGTACGATGTAGGCACGTACCTTGGACACAGAAAGTGGTTTGGTTCTTGCCGGCGGGACAGTCAGCGATACATCCGTACACGTGGTTACAGTCCGTCACACACCCGTCACACGCTGTGCAAAACAAGCAAAAAGGTCAAGTTAAATGTACTATTTATTCAACCTAGTCGATCTGGTTAGTCTAAGATATTACGTAATGCATAACCGAGAGAAACAAAAACGATAAAATTCTCTGCGCCAACCGGGTTTCACCGCGGCTTGTATCGCTTGAATGCACCTGCTGCTGGACTCACGAGGCCTTTTCCGCCACATTTGTGCCGCTTTGCGCGTCCAATGTTGAATATTCGTTGAAATAGAATATTTAATCATGTTTACATCTTATTGATCTATTCGAGAACTACGAGCTACAATCCATTTTGTTCAATTGATCACAATGTGGAGTATATTTAACGAATATGCCAATCCACCTTTCTTCTTCAATATTCCAGTATGAGACACATGTGCAGTGTAAAGTGCAAAGTGTAAAGTGTAAAGTTGCAATAAATTAGGCGTCATATTTTGCAATGCATACATTGCAGTACTAGTCAAAGAACCAGTTGGAGTGCATTCACCAAGTTAAAGCACGAGATGCGATAGCGTGGAGTGGTTTATTTGGGGAATGCACGACAGGGAGTTCTTTAACCTACTTATTACAAATTGTGTGACGTCACGCATTTGTCCTAAGTGATCATTATCTAGAAGAATGCACCGGAAAACCGATCTGCGTTATTTAAATAAAGAACGATAAAATATTATCTCAATACCGAACGCCAAAACTGTGCATTATCTTGATAATTAACAGTTGTTGTTAATACTGACGGCGGTGTAATCAATCCAGCCGAGCTGAGCCGAGCCGATCGGGCCGGTCTGATGTTGTCAGATTTCATGCAAACAATGTAATGTCATTGTTAAGTTCCAGGGGGTGGGGGATGGAGGATATCAGAAAGCACAAAATCTATGAAAATTCGACAGTTATCGATTGCATATATTTTCGGTGCCGCCTATGAACGGTGGGCCGTGTGACATTGGTTATGCCATTTTTACTGTAGCTGTCACATATACCACCACCACACATATGGTCCAAGATAAATCCTATTACAAAGGTCATGACATAAATGGATGATCTATTTTAAAGTAAATTCCCTCATAATGTTTTTTATTGGGCAGTTGTTTTCATGGAAGTCAGACGGAACGACTTGACCCTTGTGTGGATATCTACTATCCCATGCCTACCCAATATCTACCCTGAGGTATATTTAACGAGGCTTCACACTGACTGGTGCATTAGTTGATCGATATAGTTCTTACATTTTAAAGCAAACCGCTGTTTCTATAGCGCTCACTCACGTATTAGTCGTGAAGTACGATTGACACAATTGTTGATTTCTTGTGTCCAACAAACATAGAAAATGAACCACGCAAATCATGATCAGAACTAATGTCTTGTTGCAACAATTTTATAAGTACGTCAAGGAACTCGCTGTGGTGCATTCCCCAAATAAAGCAGTCGACGCGTTCGCGTCTCGTGCTTCATTTTAAACGCACTCCAGCTCGTTCTTTGACAAGTACATACATGTTTTATTAATTATTAATTTACAAGGCATTAGTTCTGCTCATGATTTGCTTGGTTCATTTTTTTCCATTTGGGCGCAGGAAATCGACTGTTGTATCAATGGCACCGACTAACACGCGAGCGAGCGTTAGTGTCAATCGTGGGGGAAGTAGACTTTTGAGTCTTGTTTCTAAATCACCACACAAGGGTCCTGCTTAACTTTCCTGAAAACAACGCCGCACGAAAAGCCATTTTAGGGATTTAACGCTTCTATAGATCATCCATACATGTCGTGTACTTTGTGATATTATTTATCCTACAGCATTAAGCGCATATGTGACACTTCAGTAGAAATTACATGACCATGTCAGACGGCCCCCCGTTCATAGGCGGCATGAGAAATATGTGCAATCGATAATTTTTTAATATTCCATATGACTTGAGCATTCCGATTTAATCCCCCCTGGAGCTTAATATTGATTTTTGCATTTCATTGTTTGTCTTACAACTTACAAGTTCTGACAGCTGACATCAGGTAGCTCGTCTCAGGTCAGCTCGACTTGGCTCGGCTCGAGCGATTACACCGTGATACTTAGCGGAGTGAAGTGAGTCAATATTAACAACAACTGTTTATTATCCAGATAATGCACAGTTCTTTTTAATTCATTATCAAGATTTGAACTGTTATTCGCTCCTTATTTGAATAACGCACACTTACATTAATCAAAAACACGGTTATGTATGTTTTCCGATGCATTCTTCTTAATAATGAACACTTAAGATAAAAAAAATTGAAGGAAAATGGATGGATGGTTGAAATAATATTACCATGCGCGTTTTTGTCGGCAAAGATGTATGCATAAAGAGATTGTCTCAAAACTAATACGATTTTGGTCATTTTCAAACTACATTTAGCATAAAGGCAAAACCATATGTAATAAAATAATAAAACAAATGCAGAGTTATCAAACTGTTCTCCTCTTTTGTAACAAAATATACCTCAAAGCATTTCAAATATATTTGTCATAAATGTCACCAAGACGTTTTCACTGAAGAATAAATATTTGATATGAATGACACATAGATAGTTAAATAAAACCTAAAGGTATAACACAAATAAAGACGATAGTTTCAGGTGAATGTCGCTGTAGATTTGTTCCACCGACCTGCATATCGGTGTCCTGTGACTGTCACCTCGCAGAGTATGATGGATCCACTGGGTTCGTTCTCTGCCCGGTACTTCCAGACGAGGACATATCTGCCGACCAGAGGCTGTCCACACGTCACCTTGGCGTCCTGTCCCCTCTCAACTTGGCCCGGGAAGTCCCCACAAGTGACGAAGTCCCCGTAACTCTGTATGTCCTTCTCATTGTTGAGGACCACGGCGTCGCTGATAATTGCGGGTTTGGGCAGCGATGAGTTGCTGACATACACCCGCAGGTTCTTCATGTAAGTCCAACTCCCAGCCGACTCTGATTGGAGAAACGGGATAGACTATAACTCGGTATCCGCGTTTCCTTCCACCGTTATTTACGTACCTGCTAAACAACTATATTAACTTGGTTCCGCTCTCCAATAAGCTCATACCGTCAAGTTGTTGACTTCGTTTTTCGTATGAGGGTATGCAGTTAAAACATATGATGTACCAGCCTACTTATAACTAGGCATATATGTAGGCAACATTTAGCGCCAGTCAGCTAGCTTTATGACGAGTACCATATAGTGCCTGGCCGATTCCTGGCTTAGGCCATATCACCAAGCCCCCTCAGTCTACACTTCGTGCGCATACACGAATAATTACCAAGGAACCCGATATTAAGCAGTCGTCCACAATCGCTGTTTGCGAACGTCCCAAATCACAATCCATATATAATTTGCAATATCTGTTTGTCACCAAAGTCATATTTTACTTGTTTTTAAACTAAACTTATAATCACAATTTGCCGGAGGGTGGTCGACGCATGCAGGACAGACGACACTTGACACGGCCGTCAACAGTGTAAGAATATGTTGTCAGGTTGTGGGACGAATTTTTGCTGGCAGATTGCGCTAATGAGATCACGTCACCGTAAATATAGTAGGAGCCCAGCCGGTTTGTGAGTAAATCCCCCTTTTTAATACCAGCTGTTACAAAAAATTTCTTTGGGTTCCATTTTACCACTCATTAGCACGTAAACCACAATCCCCAAATATCTGCCATCATACCTAGTGCATGTGGTTGGCTCACATCGAGAATGATGACGGTGTTAAAAGCCAGCAGGAAGAGTCATACCCCTCTGAATCGGGAATCCCCAAGAATTAGGTATATTGGCTACCGATCTTCATTTCTTATGAACCTGAGAGAAGGGGGGCCTGGATATTCGCATTGAACCAAAAATTATACAACTACTCGGTAACTCACGGGTCCCGCCTTCAGTGTTGGCGACTGTGGTCCGGACGACGGTGTAGAGAGCCCCGAGGTCCACGGTCCACCACGCCAGTCCAGGGCCAACAGGGTGAGAACAGTGATATTTGTCGACCATGCCGTCCACCGCCTTGTCGGCTGACCAGTCCTTGTACTGTTTATACTGCCAGGCCGACTTGTTGTAAGCGGCGTTACCTGGAGGCAATAAGCGATACCAGAAAATAAACATTGCTGTGGTGCTTTTCAGAAGTAGTGAAGTATTGCATTCATGGCATAGACAAATATTGATATGAGACTGAATGAAGGTTGTCAGAATTTAATAACCTTTAGTCTAAGTTACTTATACTTTAGTTATTTTAGATCGATCAATTTCAGCAATTGCACTTACTGTACCAATGCAAAAGGCCATCACCGACAACACGTCTATACCATAGGGATCAAATGTTATGATCAGTATGGTCAAAAACACAACTGGATAGCTGATATATGCGCTCTATGTAATATCTCGCAGATTTGGTTATAGAGATGATAACCAGGTCCCATAATGGTAATTTTAGTGAAATACAATGCATTATTTTTGCAGTAAACATGCCATAAGATGGCTACAGGAAAAATGGCAACGGGCCAAGAAGTTTTCCTATGACTTTTTTCTTATATATGCTGACATACGTACCTGTCTGACATCCGGGTCCTTCCCAGCCGGCCTCGGGCGCTCCAGACGGGAAGTCATCGGGAAGGTTGGCCAGACAGCGATCATCCGGGCACTGACCCGTCAGCTCATCACAAGGGGCGCCACCGGCACACCGACAGGGGAACTTACACCCGGGGCCAGAGCCAAAGTTACAGGCTGCGAATATAAAGTTTAAAGCTATACAACATTGTATTCCAATCATTATCAACCATTTTGAAAATCATTGTCAAACCCATATTATTTGTTTTTAACAAATACAAATATAAAAACCTTTTAGCTAGTATTAATCTTAGATCGTCCAGGGATTGTCGTTGGTCCGTCTAGTGGTCAATGCTGCTGCCACGTTGTGAATGCTCTTTTATATCCCGAATGTTTTTTTCGGAATAAGACCGACAAATTGAATCGCTTTAAATGAGAATTTAATATATATAAGTGTCTAAATGGCGAGCAAAGTGATACCTGCAAGAGTAAAACCTGTTAAATATCGTAAATATTTAATTGCATTTTCTATTATTATTCATTCAGATTAAACATGTGTTTAATATGGAATAATTAGGCGTGTGTGCCAGATTGGTGTTTCTTTGTTGTGAACTTTTCTTTAACGAAGTTATTAACAGCGCTTACACATCTAAATAAGTATTTGTGGTCTCATTGTGTACTCGCAATTAATATATTGTTGCGGTTTTAGTGATATTCACATAAAGACAGATACACTGATGTGTATATTGTTTTAAGACACTAAGACAATAGGGTTTAAAGACTAAGGAAATCACAGATCTCTGGAAATCGACGGGCAAACACACATTCTAAGTATCAATGCCGATTGACAATTACCTTCTTGACCTTGAACGGTAACCACGGCGACCGCGGCGAGCACGATAATGAATGGCGACATCCGACGTGTGACGTCCCCACACAGCGTAATGACGTCAGCAAAAGGCACCATTGCCTTAGGTAATCCAAGTCCCGTTAGGACGGCGCCACAACTATTGTCTTGACTGTGTTGGAGTTGCCTCGTAGCTAGATAGACTACATTCACCACGTCCTGGTATCAGACTCGACTTGCAAGCTTGTTCACTTCGTGGTCATGGTCCAGTGGTTGCACTGTATACCTCTGTACGTGACCGCAATAACAGAAACTTCCTTGTTGTGTTTTCATGTGGCTCGGTCCGCCATATACCAGTCAGCATACCTCACAGCGCTTGCAAGGCTGTTAAAACGTCTTTCAACCATGTCGAGACCATGTGTTCAATAATATGCAAGTTATATTGACAAACCCCTGTTCACACTAGGAGCTATTGTGAGCCATTGTGTGTGTAATAATATTGAGATGATCTACTTTGTGGGCGAATGTCATGTAGCCGGAGGGATACACGACATAGATGTAGTTAACCAGCTTTCTGTATCTGTCTCACTTCTCCATTCACGACCGACCAAAAGACGAAGACTTTATCATATCATTACAGCGAGAGCCGACTTCAACGAAAAAAACAAGATTAAATTAATCCACTATTACATATAATGATACAGCAGTCTTCATATCAACAGACAGAATGCAATAAAGTAATTTCTATGATCCCCTTCGGCAAACCTTCCCATTGAAGGATCTCTACTTTCGTTACTTTCGTATTACATTAAGAGTTTTAATACAAATGCATACGCTATGCGGGATCTCTGTGGCCGAGTGGTAAGCGGGATCTCTGTGGCCGAGTGGTAAGCGGGATCTCTGTGGCCGAGTGGTAAGCGGGATCTCTGTGGCCGAGTGGTAAACGGGATCTCTGTGGCTGAGTGGTAAGCGGGATCTCTGTGGCTGAGTGGTAAGCGGGATCTCTGTGGCCGAGTGGTAAGCGGGATCTCTGTGGCCGAGTGGTAAGCGGGATCTCTGTGGCCGAGTGGTAAGCGAAATCTCTGTGGCCGAGTGGTAAGCGGGATCTCTGTGGCCGAGTGGTAAGCGGGATCTCTGTGGCCGAGTGGTAAGCGGGATCTCTGTGGCCGAGTGTTAAGCGGGATCTCAGTGGCCGAGTGGTAAGCGGTATCTCTGTGGTCGAGTGGTAACCGGGATCTCTGTGGCCGAGTGGTAACCGGGATCTCTGTGGCCGAGTGGTAAGCGGGATCTCTGTGGCCGAGTGGTAAGCGGGATCTCTGTGGCTGAGTGGCAAACGGGATCTCTGTGGCCGAGTGGTGATCAAGATCTCCGTGGCCGAGTGGTAAGCAGGATCTCTGTGGCCGAGTGGTAAGCGGGATCTTTGAGTCCAAGGGGTAAGCGGGATCTCTGTGGCCGAGTGCTAAGCGAGATCTCTGTGGCTGAGTGGTAAGCGGGATCTCTGTGGTCTATGGTTGAGTGGGATCTCTGTGGCCAAGTGGTATGTGGGAACTCTGTGTCCCAGTGGTAAGCGGGATCTCAGTGGGCGAGTGTTAAGCGGGATCTCTGTGGGCGAGTGCTAAGAGGGATCTCTGTGGCTGAGTGGTAAGCGGGATCTCTGTGGGCGAGTGCTAAGCGAGATATCTGTGACTGAGTGGTAAGCGGGATCTCTGTGGTCTATGGTTGAGTGGGATCTCTGTGGCCAAGTGGTATGTGGGAACTCTGTGTCCCAGTGGTAAGCGGGATCTCAGTGGGCGAGTGGTAAGCGGGATCTCTGTGGCCGAGTGGTATGTGGGATCTCTGTGGCCTAGTGGTAAATGGGATCTCTGTGGCCCAGTGGTAAGCGGATCTCTGTGGCCCAGTGGGAAGTGAGACATATTTTGCCGAGTGGTAAGCGGGATATATATGGCCGGGTGGTAAGTGGGATCTCTGTGGGCAAGTGGTAAGCGGGATCTCTGTGGTCGAGTGGTAAGCGGGATCTCTGTGGCCGAGTGGAAAGCGGGATTTCTGTGGCAGAGTGGTAAGCAGGATCACTGTGGCCAAGTGGTAAGCGGGATCTCTGTGGCCGAGTGGTAAGTGAGATATATGTGGCCTAGTGATAAGCGGGATCTCTGTGGCCAAGTGGTAAGCGGGATCTCCTTGGTCGAGTGGTAAGCGGGATCTCTGTGGTCGAGTGGTAAGCGGGATCTCTGTGGTCGAGTGGTAAGCGGGATCTCTGTGGCCGAGTGGAAAGCGGGATCTCTGTGGCCGAGTGGTAAGCGGGATCTCTGTGGCCTAGTGGTAAGCGGGATCTCTGTGGCCGAGTGGTAAGTGAGATATATGTGGCCTAGTGATAAGCGGGATCTCTGTGGCCAAGTGGTAAGCGGGATCTCCGTGGTCGAGTGGTAAGCGGGATCTCTGTGGCATAGTGGTAAGGGAGATATATGTGGCCTAGTGGCTAGCGGGATCTCTGTGGCCAAGTGGTAAGCAGGATCTCTGTGGCCGAGTGGTAAGTGAAATATATGTGGCCTGGTGGTAAGCGGGATCTCTGTGGTAGAGTGGTAAGCGGGATCTCTGTGGCCGGGTGGTAAGTGAGAAATATTTTGCCGAGTGGTAAGCGGGATCTGTGTGGCCGGGTGGTAAGTGGGATCTCTGTGGCCGAGTGGTAAGCGGGATCTCTGTGGTCGAGTGGTAAGCGGGATCTCTGTGGCCGAGTGGAAAGCGGGATCTCTGTGGAAGAGTGGTAAGCGGGATCTCTGTGGCAGAGTGGTAAGCGGGATCTCTGTGGCATAGTGGTAAGTGAGATATATGTGGCCTAGTGGTAAGCGGGATCTCTATGGCTGAGTGGTAAGCGGGATCTCTGTGGCATAGTGGTAAGTGAGATATATGTGGCCTAGTGGTAAGCGGGATCTCTATGGCTGAGTGGTAAGCGGGATCTCTGTGGCATAGTGGTAAGTGAGATATCTGTGGTCGAGTGGTAAGGGGGATCTCTATGGCTGAGTGGTAAGCGGGATCTCTGTGGCCGAGTGGTAAGCGGAATCTCTGTGGCCAAGTGGTAAGCGGGATCTCTGTGGCCGAGTGATCAGCGAGATCTCTGTGGCCGAGTGGTGATCAAGATCTCCGTGGCCGAGTGGTAAGCGGGATCTCTGTGGCCGAGTGGTAAGCGGGATCTCTGTGGGCGAGTGCTAAGCGAGATCTCTGTGGCTGAGTGGTAAGCGGGATCTTTGCGTCCAAGGGGTAAGCGGCATCTCTGTGGGCGAGTGCTATACGAGATCTCTGTGGCTGAGTGGTAAGCGGGATCTCTGTGGTCTATGGTTGAGTGGGATCTCTGTGGCCAAGTGGTATGTGGGAACTCTGTGTCCCAGTGGTAAGCGGGATCTCAGTGGGCGAGTGGTAAGCGGGATCTCTGTGGCCGAGTGGTATGTGGGATCTCTGTGGCCTAGTGGTAAATGGGATCTCTGTGGCCGAGTGGTAAGCGGGATCTCTGTGGCCCAGTGGTAAGTGAGATATATTTTGCCGAGAGGTAAGCGGGATATATATGGCCGGGTGGTAAGTGGGATCTCTGTGGGCAAGTGGTAAGCGGGATCTCTGTGGTCGAGTGGTAAGCGGGATCTCTGTGGCCGAGTGGTCAGCGGGATCTCTGTGGCCAAGTGATAAGCGGGATCTCTGTGGCCGAGTGGTAAGTGAGATTTATGTGGCCTAGTGGTAAGCGGGATCTCTGTGGCCAAGTGGTAAGCGGGATCTCTGTGGTCGAGTGGTAATCGGGATCTCTGTGGTAGAGTCGTAAGCGGGATCTCTGTGGTCGAGTGGTAAGCGGGATCTCTATGGCCGAGTGGTAAGCGGGATCTCTGTGGTCGAGTGGTAATCGGGATCTCTGTGGTAGAGTCGTAAGCGGGATCTCTGTGGTCGAGTGGTAAGCGGGATCGCTATGGCCGAGTGGTAAGCGGGATCTATGTGGCCGAGTGGTAAGCGGGATCTCTGTGGTCGAGTGGTAAGCAGGATCTCTGTGGCCGAGTGGAAAGCGGGATCTCTGTGGCCGAGTGGTAAGCGGGATCTCTGTGGCCTAGTGGTAAGCGAGATCTCTGTGGCCGAGTGGTAAGTGAGATATATGTGGCCTAGTGATAAGCGGGATCTCTGTGGCCAAGTGGTAAGCGGGATCTCCGTGGTCGAGTGGTAAGCGGGATCTCTGTGGCATAGTGGTAAGGGAGATATATGTGGCCTAGTGGCTAGCGGGATCTCTGTGGCCAAGTGGTAAGCAGGATCTCTGTGGCCGAGTGGTAAGTGAAATATATGTGGCCTAGTGGTAAGCGGGATCTCTGTGGTAGAGTGGTAAGCGGGATCTCTGTGGCCGAGTGGTAAGTGAGAAATATTTTGCCGAGTGGTAAGCGGGATCTGTGTGGCCGGGTGGTAAGTGGGATCTCTGTGGCCGAGTGGTAAGCGGGATCTCTGTGGTCGAGTGGTAAGCGGGATCTCTTTGGCCGAGTGGAAAGCGGGATCTCTGTGGAAGAGTGGTAAGCGGGATCTCTGTGGCAGAGTGGTAAGCGGGATCTCTGTGGCACAGTGGTAAGTGAGATATATGTGGCCTAGTGGTAAGCGGGATCTCTATGGCTGAGTGGTAAGCGGGATCTCTGTGGCATAGTGGTGAGTGAGATATATGTGGCCTAGTAGTAAGCGGGATCTCTATGGCCCAGTGGTAAGTGAGATATATTTTGCCGAGTGGTAAGCGGGATATATATGGCCGGGTGGTAAGTGGGATCTCTGTGGGCAAGTGGTAAGCGGGATCTCTGTGGTCGAGTGGTAAGCGGGATCTCTGTGGCCGAGTGGAAAGCGGGATTTCTGTGGCAGAGTGGTAAGCAGGATCACTGTGGCCAAGTGGTAAGCGGGATCTCTGTGGCCGAGTGGTAAGTGAGATATAAGGGGCCTAGTGATAAGCGGGATCTCTGTGGCCAAGTGGTAAGCGGGATCTCCTTGGTCGAGTGGTAAGCGGGATCTCTGTGGTCGAGTGGTAAGCGGGATCTCTGTGGTCGAGTGGTAAGCGGGATCTCTGTGGCCGAGTGGAAAGCGGGATCGCTGTGGCCGAGTGGTAAGCGGGATCTCTGTGGCCTAGTGGTAAGCGGGATCTCTGTGGCCGAGTAGTAAGTGAGATATATGTGGCCTAGTGATAAGCGGGATCTCTGTGGCCAAGTGGTAAGCGGGATCTCCGTGGTCGAGTGGTTAGCGGGATCTCTGTGGCATAGTGGTAAGGGAGATATATGTGGCCTAGTGGCTAGCGGGATCTCTGTGGCCAAGTGGTAAGCAGGATTTCTGTGGCCGAGTGGTAAGTGAAATATATGTGGCCTAGTGGTAAGCGGGATCTCTGTGGTAGAGTGGTAAGCGGGATCTCTGTGGCCGAGTGGTAAGTGAGAAATATTTTGCCGAGTGGTAAGCGGGATCTGTGTGGCCAGGCGGTAAGTGGGATCTCTGTGGCCGAGTGGTAAGCGGGATCTCTGTGGTCGAGTGGTAAGCGGGATCTCTGTGGCCGAGTGGAAAGCGGCATCTCTGTGGAAGAGTGGTAAGCGGGATCTCTGTGGCAGAGTGGTAAGCAGGATCTCTGTGGCATAGTGGTAAGTGAGATATATGTGGCCTAGTGGTAAGCGGGATCTCTGTGGCATAGTGGTAAGTGAGATATCTGTGGTCAAGTGGTAAGGGGGATCTCTATGGCTGAGTGGTAAGCGGGATCTCTGTGGCCGAGTGGTAAGCGGAATCTCTGTGGCCGAGTGGTGATCAAGATCTCCGTGGCCGAGTGGTAAGCGGGATCTCTGTGGCCGTGTGGTAAGCGGGATCTCTGTGGGCGAGTGCTAAGCGAGATCTCTCTGGCTGAGTGGTAAGCGGGATCTTTGCGTCCAAGGGGTAAGCGGCATCTCTGTGGGCGAGTGCTAAGAGGGATCTCTGTGGCTGAGTGGTAAGCGGGATCTCTGTGGGCGAGTGCTAAGCGAGATCTCTGTGGCTGAGTGGTAAGCGGGATCTCTGTGGTCTATGGTTGAGTGGAATCTCTGTGGCCAAGTGGTTTGTGGGAACTCTGTGTCCCAGTGGTAAGCGGGATCTCAGTGGGCGAGTGGTAAGCGGGATCTCTGTGGCCGAGTGGTATGTGGGATCTCTGTGGCCTAGTGGTAAATGGGATCTCTGTGGCCGAGTGGTAAGCGGGATCTCTGTGGCCCAGTGGTAAGTGAGATATATTTTGCCGAGTGGTAAGCGGCATATATATGGCCGGGTGGTAAGTGGGATCTCTGTGGGCAAGTGGTAAGCGGGATCTCTGTGGTCGAGTGGTAAGCGGGATCTCTGTGGCCGAGTGGTAAGCGGGATCTCTGTGGCCAAGTGATCAGCGGGATCTCTGTGGCCGAGTGGTAAGTGAGATTTATGTGGCCTAGTGGTAAGCGGGATCTCTGTGGCCAAGTGGTAAGCGGGATCTCTGTGGTCGAGTGGTAATCGGGATCTCTGTGGCAGAGTCGTAAGCGGGATCTCTGTGGTCGAGTGGTAATCGGGATCTCTGTGGTTGAGTCGTAAGCGGGATCTCTGTGGTCGAGTGGTAAGCGGGATCGCTATGGCCGAGTGGTAAGCGGGATCGATGTGGCCGAGTGGTAAGCGGGATCTCTGTGGTCGAGTGGTAAGCGGGATCTCTGTGGCCGAGTGGAAAGCGGGATGTCTGTGGCCGAGTGGTAAGCGGGATCTCTGTGGCCTAGTGGTAAGCGGGATCTCTGTGGCCGAGTGGTAAGTGAGATATATGTGACCTAGTGATAAGCGGGATCACTGTGGCCAAGTGGTAAGCGGGATCTCCGTGGTCGAGTGGTAAGCGGGATCTCTGTGGCCGAGTGGTAAGTGAAATATATGTGGCCTAGTGGTAAGCGGGATCTCTGTGGTAGAGTAGTAAGCGGCAGCTCTGTGGCCGAGTGGTAAGTGAGAAATATTTTGCCGAGTGGTAAGCGGGATCTGTGTGGCCGGGTGGTAAGTGGGATCTCTGTGGCCGAGTGGTAAGCGGAATCTCTGTGGTCGAGTGGTAAGCGGGATCTCTGTGGCCGAGTGGTAAGCGGGATCTCTGTGGCAGAGTGGTAAGCGGGATCTCTGTGGCACAGTGGTAAGTGAGATATATGTGGCCTAGTGGTAAGCGGGATCTCTATGGCTGAGTGGTAAGCGGGATCTCTGTGGCATAGTGGTAAGTGAGATATATGTGGCCTAGTGGTAAGCGGGATCTCTATGGCTGAGTGGTAAGCGGGATCTCTGTGGCATAGTGGTAAGTGAGATATCTGTGGTCGAGTGGTAAGGGGGATCTCTATGGCTGAGTGGTAAGCGGGATCTCTGTGGCCGAGTGGTAAGCGGAATCTCTGTGGCCAAGTGGTAAGCGGGATCTCTGTGGCCGAGTGATCAGCGAGATCTCTGTGGCCGAGTGGTGATCAAGATCTCCGTGGCCGAGTGGTACGCGGGATCTCTGTGGCCGAGTGGTAAGCGGGATCTCTGTGGGCGAGTGCTAAGCGAGATCTCTGTGGCTGAGTGGTAAGCGGGATCTTTGCGTCCAAGGGGTAAGCGGCATCTCTGTGGGCGAGTGCTAAGCGAGATCTCTGTGGCTGAGTGGTAAGCGGGATCTCTGTGGTCTATGGTTGAGTGGGATCTCTGTGGCCAAGTGGTATGTGGGAACTCTGTGTCCCAGTGGTAAGCGGGATCTCAGTGGGCGAGTGGTAAGCGGGATCTCTGTGGCCGAGTGGTATGTGGGATCTCTGTGGCCTAGTGGTAAATAGGATCTCTGTGGCCGAGTGGTAAGCGGGATCTCTGTGGCCCAGTGGTAAGTGAGATATATTTTGCCGAGAGGTAAGCGGGATATATATGGCCGGGTGGTAAGTGGGATCTCTGTGGGCAAGTGGTAAGCGGGATCTCTGTGGTCGAGTGGTAAGCGGGATCTCTGTGGCCGAGTGGTCAGCGGGATCTCTGTGGCCAAGTGATAAGCGGGATCTCTGTGGCCGAGTGGTAAGTGAGATTTATGTGGCCTAGTGGTAAGCGGGATCTCTGTGGCCAAGTGGTAAGCGGGATCTCTGTGGTCGAGTGGTAATCGGGATCTCTGTGGTAGAGTCGTAAGCGGGATCTCTGTGGTCGAGTGGTAAGCGGGATCTCTATGGCCGAGTGGTAAGCGGGATCTCTGTGGTCGAGTGGTAATCGGGATCTCTGTGGTAGAGTCGTAAGCGGGATCTCTGTGGTCGAGTGGTAAGCGGGATCGCTATGGCCGAGTGGTAAGCGGGATCTATGTGGCCGAGTGGTAAGCGGGATCTCTGTGGTCGAGTGGTAAGCAGGATCTCTGTGGCCGAGTGGAAAGCGGGATCTCTGTGGCCGAGTGGTAAGCGGGATCTCTGTGGCCTAGTGGTAAGCGAGATCTCTGTGGCCGAGTGGTAAGTGAGATATATGTGGCCTAGTGATAAGCGGGATCTCTGTGGCCAAGTGGTAAGCGGGATCTCCGTGGTCGAGTGGTAAGCGGGATCTCTGTGGCATAGTGGTAAGGGAGATATATGTGGCCTAGTGGCTAGCGGGATCTCTGTGGCCAAGTGGTAAGCAGGATCTCTGTGGCCGAGTGGTAAGTGAAATATATGTGGCCTAGTGGTAAGCGGGATCTCTGTGGTAGAGTGGTAAGCGGGATCTCTGTGGCCGAGTGGTAAGTGAGAAATATTTTGCCGAGTGGTAAGCGGGATCTGTGTGGCCGGGTGGTAAGTGGGATCTCTGTGGCCGAGTGGTAAGCGGGATCTCTGTGGTCGAGTGGTAAGCGGGATCTCTTTGGCCGAGTGGAAAGCGGGATCTCTGTGGAAGAGTGGTAAGCGGGATCTCTGTGGCAGAGTGGTAAGCGGGATCTCTGTGGCACAGTGGTAAGTGAGATATATGTGGCCTAGTGGTAAGCGGGATCTCTATGGCTGAGTGGTAAGCGGGATCTCTGTGGCATAGTGGTAAGTGAGATATATGTGGCCTAGTAGTAAGCGGGATCTCTATGGCCCAGTGGTAAGTGAGATATATTTTGCCGAGTGGTAAGCGGGATATATATGGCCGGGTGGTAAGTGGGATCTCTGTGGGCAAGTGGTAAGCGGGATCTCTGTGGTCGAGTGGTAAGCGGGATCTCTGTGGCCGAGTGGAAAGCGGGATTTCTGTGGCAGAGTGGTAAGCAGGATCACTGTGGCCAAGTGGTAAGCGGGATCTCTGTGGCCGAGTGGTAAGTGAGATATAAGGGGCCTAGTGATAAGCGGGATCTCTGTGGCCAAGTGGTAAGCGGGATCTCCTTGGTCGAGTGGTAAGCGGGATCTCTGTGGTCGAGTGGTAAGCGGGATCTCTGTGGTCGAGTGGTAAGCGGGATCTCTGTGGCCGAGTGGAAAGCGGGATCGCTGTGGCCGAGTGGTAAGCGGGATCTCTGTGGCCTAGTGGTAAGCGGGATCTCTGTGGCCGAGTAGTAAGTGAGATATATGTGGCCTAGTGATAAGCGGGATCTCTGTGGCCAAGTGGTAAGCGGGATCTCCGTGGTCGAGTGGTTAGCGGGATCTCTGTGGCATAGTGGTAAGGGAGATATATGTGGCCTAGTGGCTAGCGGGATCTCTGTGGCCAAGTGGTAAGCAGGATTTCTGTGGCCGAGTGGTAAGTGAAATATATGTGGCCTAGTGGTAAGCGGGATCTCTGTGGTAGAGTGGTAAGCGGGATCTCTGTGGCCGAGTGGTAAGTGAGAAATATTTTGCCGAGTGGTAAGCGGGATCTGTGTGGCCGGGCGGTAAGTGGGATCTCTGTGGCCGAGTGGTAAGCGGGATCTCTGTGGCCTAGTGGTAAGCGGGATCTCTGTGGCCGAGTGGTAAGTGAGATATATGTGACCTAGTGATAAGCGGGATCACTGTGGCCAAGTGGTAAGCGGGATCTCCGTGGTCGAGTGGTAAGCGGGATCTCTGTGGCCGAGTGGTAAGTGAAATATATGTGGCCTAGTGGTAAGCGGGATCTCTGTGGTAGAGTAGTAAGCGGCAGCTCTGTGGCCGAGTGGTAAGTGAGAAATATTTTGCCGAGTGGTAAGCGGGATCTGTGTGGCCGGGTGGTAAGTGGGATCTCTGTGGCCGAGTGGTAAGCGGAATCTCTGTGGTCGAGTGGTAAGCGGGATCTCTGTGGCCGAGTGGTAAGCGGGATCTCTGTGGCAGAGTGGTAAGCGGGATCTCTGTGGCACAGTGGTAAGTGAGATATATGTGGCCTAGTGGTAAGCGGGATCTCTATGGCTGAGTGGTAAGCGGGATCTCTGTGGCATAGTGGTAAGTGAGATATATGTGGCCTAGTGGTAAGCGGGATCTCTATGGCTGAGTGGTAAGCGGGATCTCTGTGGCATAGTGGTAAGTGAGATATCTGTGGTCGAGTGGTAAGGGGGATCTCTATGGCTGAGTGGTAAGCGGGATCTCTGTGGCCGAGTGGTAAGCGGAATCTCTGTGGCCAAGTGGTAAGCGGGATCTCTGTGGCCGAGTGATCAGCGAGATCTCTGTGGCCGAGTGGTGATCAAGATCTCCGTGGCCGAGTGGTACGCGGGATCTCTGTGGCCGAGTGGTAAGCGGGATCTCTGTGGGCGAGTGCTAAGCGAGATCTCTGTGGCTGAGTGGTAAGCGGGATCTTTGCGTCCAAGGGGTAAGCGGCATCTCTG
The DNA here is from genome assembly GCA_964019135.1 of Arenicola marina. NCBI lineage: Eukaryota > Metazoa > Annelida > Polychaeta > Arenicolidae > Arenicola > Arenicola marina. The sequence goes on from OZ025249.1 coordinate 24,551,455, forward strand.
TGGGCGAGTGCTAAGCGAGATCTCTGTGGCTGAGTGGTAAGCGGGATCTCTGTGGTCTATGGTTGAGTGGGATCTGTGTGGCCAAGTGGTATGTGGGAACTCTGTGTCCCAGTGGTAAGCGGGATCTCAGTGGGCGAGTGGTAAGCGGGATCTCTGTGGCCGAGTGGTATGTGGGATCTCTGTGGCCTAGTGGTAAATGGGATCTCTGTGGCCGAGTGGTAAGCGGGATCTCTGTGGCCCAGTGGTAAGTGAGATATATTTTGCCGAGAGGTAAGCGGGATATATATGGCCGGGTGGTAAGTGGGATCTCTGTGGGCAAGTGGTAAGCGGGATCTCTGTGGTCGAGTGGTAAGCGGGATCTCTGTGGCCGAGTGGTCAGCGGGATCTCTGTGGCCAAGTGATAAGCGGGATCTCTGTGGCCGAGTGGTAAGTGAGATTTATGTGGCCTAGTGGTAAGCGGGATCTCTGTGGCCAAGTGGTAAGCGGGATCTCTGTGGTCGAGTGGTAATCGGGATCTCTGTGGTAGAGTCGTAAGCGGGATCTCTGTGGTCGAGTGGTAAGCGGGATCTCTATGGCCGAGTGGTAAGCGGGATCTCTGTGGTCGAGTGGTAATCGGGATCTCTGTGGTAGAGTCGTAAGCGGGATCTCTGTGGTCGAGTGGTAAGCGGGATCGCTATGGCCGAGTGGTAAGCGGGATCTATGTGGCCGAGTGGTAAGCGGGATCTCTGTGGTCGAGTGGTAAGCAGGATCTCTGTGGCCGAGTGGAAAGCGGGATCTCTGTGGCCGAGTGGTAAGCGGGATCTCTGTGGCCTAGTGGTAAGCGAGATCTCTGTGGCCGAGTGGTAAGTGAGATATATGTGGCCTAGTGATAAGCGGGATCTCTGTGGCCAAGTGGTAAGCGGGATCTCCGTGGTCGAGTGGTAAGCGGGATCTCTGTGGCATAGTGGTAAGGGAGATATATGTGGCCTAGTGGCTAGCGGGATCTCTGTGGCCAAGTGGTAAGCAGGATCTCTGTGGCCGAGTGGTAAGTGAAATATATGTGGCCTAGTGGTAAGCGGGATCTCTGTGGTAGAGTGGTAAGCGGGATCTCTGTGGCCGAGTGGTAAGTGAGAAATATTTTGCCGAGTGGTAAGCGGGATCTGTGTGGCCGGGTGGTAAGTGGGATCTCTGTGGCCGAGTGGTAAGCGGGATCTCTGTGGTCGAGTGGTAAGCGGGATCTCTTTGGCCGAGTGGAAAGCGGGATCTCTGTGGAAGAGTGGTAAGCGGGATCTCTGTGGCAGAGTGGTAAGCGGGATCTCTGTGGCACAGTGGTAAGTGAGATATATGTGGCCTAGTGGTAAGCGGGATCTCTGTGGCAGAGTGGTAAGCAGGATCACTGTGGCCAAGTGGTAAGCGGGATCTCTGTGGCCGAGTGGTAAGTGAGATATAAGGGGCCTAGTGATAAGCGGGATCTCTGTGGCCAAGTGGTAAGCGGGATCTCCTTGGTCGAGTGGTAAGCGGGATCTCTGTGGTCGAGTGGTAAGCGGGATCTCTGTGGTCGAGTGGTAAGCGGGATCTCTGTGGCCGAGTGGAAAGCGGGATCGCTGTGGCCGAGTGGTAAGCGGGATCTCTGTGGCCTAGTGGTAAGCGGGATCTCTGTGGCCGAGTAGTAAGTGAGATATATGTGGCCTAGTGATAAGCGGGATCTCTGTGGCCAAGTGGTAAGCGGGATCTCCGTGGTCGAGTGGTTAGCGGGATCTCTGTGGCATAGTGGTAAGGGAGATATATGTGGCCTAGTGGCTAGCGGGATCTCTGTGGCCAAGTGGTAAGCAGGATTTCTGTGGCCGAGTGGTAAGTGAAATATATGTGGCCTAGTGGTAAGCGGGATCTCTGTGGTAGAGTGGTAAGCGGGATCTCTGTGGCCGAGTGGTAAGTGAGAAATATTTTGCCGAATGGTAAGCGGGATCTGTGTGGCCGGGCGGTAAGTGGGATCTCTGTGGCCGAGTGGTAAGCGGGATCTCTGTGGTCGAGTGGTAAGCGGGATCTCTGTGGCCGAGTGGAAAGCGGCATCTCTGTGGAAGAGTGGTAAGCGGGATCTCTGTGGCAGAGTGGTAAGCAGGATCTCTGTGGCATAGTGGTAAGTGAGATATATGTGGCCTAGTGGTAAGCGGGATCTCTGTGGCATAGTGGTAAGTGAGATATCTGTGGTCAAGTGGTAAGGGGGATCTCTATGGCTGAGTGGTAAGCGGGATCTCTGTGGCCGAGTGGTAAGCGGAATCTCTGTGGCCGAGTGGTGATCAAGATCTCCGTGGCCGAGTGGTAAGCGGGATCTCTGTGGCCGTGTGGTAAGCGGGATCTCTGTGGGCGAGTGCTAAGCGAGATCTCTCTGGCTGAGTGGTAAGCGGGATCTTTGCGTCCAAGGGGTAAGCGGCATCTCTGTGGGCGAGTGCTAAGAGGGATCTCTGTGGCTGAGTGGTAAGCGGGATCTCTGTGGGCGAGTGCTAAGCGAGATCTCTGTGGCTGAGTGGTAAGCGGGATCTCTGTGGTCAATGGTTGAGTGGAATCTCTGTGGCCAAGTGGTTTGTGGGAACTCTGTGTCCCAGTGGTAAGCGGGATCTCAGTGGGCGAGTGGTAAGCGGGATCTCTGTGGCCGAGTGGTATGTGGGATCTCTGTGGCCTAGTGGTAAATGGGATCTCTGTGGCCGAGTGGTAAGCGGGATCTCTGTGGCCCAGTGGTAAGTGAGATATATTTTGCCGAGTGGTAAGCGGCATATATATGGCCGGGTGGTAAGTGGGATCTCTGTGGGCAAGTGGTAAGCGGGATCTCTGTGGTCGAGTGGTAAGCGGGATCTCTGTGGCCGAGTGGTAAGCGGGATCTCTGTGGCCAAGTGATCAGCGGGATCTCTGTGGCCGAGTGGTAAGTGAGATTTATGTGGCCTAGTGGTAAGCGGGATCTCTGTGGCCAAGTGGTAAGCGGGATCTCTGTGGTCGAGTGGTAATCGGGATCTCTGTGGCAGAGTCGTAAGCGGGATCTCTGTGGTCGAGTGGTAATCGGGATCTCTGTGGTAGAGTCGTAAGCGGGATCTCTGTGGTCGAGTGGTAAGCGGGATCGCTATGGCCGAGTGGTAAGCGGGATCGATGTGGCCGAGTGGTAAGCGGGATCTCTGTGGTCGAGTGGTAAGCGGGATCTCTGTGGCCGAGTGGAAAGCGGGATGTCTGTGGCCGAGTGGTAAGCGGGATCTCTGTGGCCTAGTGGTAAGCGGGATCTCTGTGGCCGAGTGGTAAGTGAGATATATGTGACCTAGTGATAAGCGGGATCACTGTGGCCAAGTGGTAAGCGGGATCTCCGTGGTCGAGTGGTAAGCGGGATCTCTGTGGCCGAGTGGTAAGTGAAATATATGTGGCCTAGTGGTAAGCGGGATCTCTGTGGTAGAGTAGTAAGCGGCAGCTCTGTGGCCGAGTGGTAAGTGAGAAATATTTTGCCGAGTGGTAAGCGGGATCTGTGTGGCCGGGTGGTAAGTGGGATCTCTGTGGCCGAGTGGTAAGCGGAATCTCTGTGGTCGAGTGGTAAGCGGGATCTCTGTGGCCGAGTGGTAAGCGGGATCTCTGTGGCAGAGTGGTAAGCGGGATCTCTGTGGCACAGTGGTAAGTGAGATATATGTGGCCTAGTGGTAAGCGGGATCTCTATGGCTGAGTGGTAAGCGGGATCTCTGTGGCATAGTGGTAAGTGAGATATATGTGGCCTAGTGGTAAGCGGGATCTCTATGGCTGAGTGGTAAGCGGGATCTCTGTGGCATAGTGGTAAGTGAGATATCTGTGGTCGAGTGGTAAGGGGGATCTCTATGGCTGAGTGGTAAGCGGGATCTCTGTGGCCGAGTGGTAAGCGGAATCTCTGTGGCCAAGTGGTAAGCGGGATCTCTGTGGCCGAGTGATCAGCGAGATCTCTGTGGCCGAGTGGTGATCAAGATCTCCGTGGCCGAGTGGTACGCGGGATCTCTGTGGCCGAGTGGTAAGCGGGATCTCTGTGGGCGAGTGCTAAGCGAGATCTCTGTGGCTGAGTGGTAAGCGGGATCTTTGCGTCCAAGGGGTAAGCGGCATCTCTGTGGGCGAGTGCTAAGCGAGATCTCTGTGGCCGGGTGGTAAGTGGGATCTCTGTGGGCAAGTGGTAAGCGGGATCTCTGTGGTCGAGTGGTAAGCGGGATCTCTGTGGCCGAGTGGTAAGCGGGATCTCTGTGGCCAAGTGATAAGCGGGATCTCTGTGGCCGAGTGGTAAGTGAGATTTATGTGGCCTAGTGGTAAGCGGGATCTCTGTGGCCAAGTGGTAAGCGGGATCTCTGTGGTCGAGTGGTAATCGGGATCTCTGTGGTAGAGTCGTAAGCGGGATCTCTGTGGTCGAGTGGTAAGCGGGATCTCTATGGCCGAGTGGTAAGCGGGATCTCTGTGGTCGAGTGGTAATCGGGATCTCTGTGGTAGAGTCGTAAGCGGGATCTCTGTGGTCGAGTGGTAAGCGGGATCGCTATGGCCGAGTGGTAAGCGGGATCTATGTGGCTGAGTGGTAAGCGGGATCTCTGTGGCATAGTGGTAAGTGAGATATATGTGGCCTAGTGGTAAGCGGGATCTCTATGGCTGAGTGGTAAGCGGGATCTCTGTGGCATAGTGGTAAGTGAGATATCTGTGGTCGAGTGGTAAGGGGGATCTCTATGGCTGAGTGGTAAGCGGGATCTCTGTGGCCGAGTGGTAAGCGGAATCTCTGTGGCCAAGTGGTAAGCGGGATCTCTGTGGCCGAGTGATCAGCGAGATCTCTGTGGCCGAGTGGTGATCAAGATCTCCGTGGCCGAGTGGTACGCGGGATCTCTGTGGCCGAGTGGTAAGCGGGATCTCTGTGGGCGAGTGCTAAGCGAGATCTCTGTGGCTGAGTGGTAAGCGGGATCTTTGCGTCCAAGGGGTAAGCGGCATCTCTGTGGGCGAGTGCTAAGCGAGATCTCTGTGGCTGAGTGGTAAGCGGGATCTCTGTGGTCTATGGTTGAGTGGGATCTCTGTGGCCAAGTGGTATGTGGGAACTCTGTGTCCCAGTGGTAAGCGGGATCTCAGTGGGCGAGTGGTAAGCGGGATCTCTGTGGCCGAGTGGTATGTGGGATCTCTGTGGCCTAGTGGTAAATGGGATCTCTGTGGCCGAGTGGTAAGCGGGATCTCTGTGGCCCAGTGGTAAGTGAGATATATTTTGCCGAGAGGTAAGCGGGATATATATGGCCGGGTGGTAAGTGGGATCTCTGTGGGCAAGTGGTAAGCGGGATTTCTGTGGTCGAGTGGTAAGCGGGATCTCTGTGGCCGAGTGGTAAGCGGGATCTCTGTGGCCAAGTGATAAGCGGGATCTCTGTGGCCGAGTGGTAAGTGAGATTTATGTGGCCTAGTGGTAAGCGGGATCTCTGTGGCCAAGTGGTAAGCGGGATCTCTGTGGTCGAGTGGTAATCGGGATCTCTGTGGTAGAGTCGTAAGCGGGATCTCTGTGGTCGAGTGGTAAGCGGGATCTCTATGGCCGAGTGGTAAGCGGGATCTCTGTGGTCGAGTGGTAATCGGGATCTCTGTGGTAGAGTCGTAAGCGGGATCTCTGTGGTCGAGTGGTAAGCGGGATCGCTATGGCCGAGTGGTAAGCGGGATCTATGTGGCCGAGTGGTAAGCGGGATCTCTGTGGTCGAGTGGTAAGCAGGATCTCTGTGGCCGAGTGGAAAGCGGGATCTCTGTGGCCGAGTGGTAAGCGGGATCTCTGTGGCCTAGTGGTAAGCGAGATCTCTGTGGCCGAGTGGTAAGTGAGATATATGTGGCCTAGTGATAAGCGGGATCTCTGTGGCCAAGTGGTAAGCGGGATCTCCGTGGTCGAGTGGTAAGCGGGATCTCTGTGGCATAGTGGTAAGGGAGATATATGTGGCCTAGTGGCTAGCGGGATCTCTGTGGCCAAGTGGTAAGCAGGATCTCTGTGGCCGAGTGGTAAGTGAAATATATGTGGCCCAGTGGTAAGCGGGATCTCTGTGGTAGAGTGGTAAGCGGGATCTCTGTGGCCGAGTGGTAAGTGAGAAATATTTTGCCGAGTGGTAAGCGGGATCTGTGTGGCCGGGTGGTAAGTGGGATCTCTGTGGCCGAGTGGTAAGCGGGATCTCTGTGGTCGAGTGGTAAGCGGGATCTCTTTGGCCGAGTGGAAAGCGGGATCTCTGTGGAAGAGTGGTAAGCGGGATCTCTGTGGCAGAGTGGTAAGCGGGATCTCTGTGGCACAGTGGTAAGTGAGATATATGTGGCCTAGTGGTAAGCGGGATCTCTATGGCTGAGTGGTAAGCGGGATCTCTGTGGCATAGTGGTAAGTGAGATATATGTGGCCTAGTGGTAAGCGGGATCTCTATGGCCCAGTGGTAAGTGAGATATATTTTGCCGAGTGGTAAGCGGGATATATATGGCCGGGTGGTAAGTGGGATCTCTGTGGGCAAGTGGTAAGCGGGATCTCTGTGGTCGAGTGGTAAGCGGGATCTCTGTGGCCGAGTGGAAAGCGGGATTTCTGTGGCAGAGTGGTAAGCAGGATCACTGTGGCCAAGTGGTAAGCGGGATCTCTGTGGCCGAGTGGTAAGTGAGATATAAGGGGCCTAGTGATAAGCGGGATCTCTGTGGCCAAGTGGTAAGCGGGATCTCCTTGGTCGAGTGGTAAGCGGGATCTCTGTGGTCGAGTGGTAAGCGGGATCTCTGTGGTCGAGTGGTAAGCGGGATCTCTGTGGCCGAGTGGAAAGCGGGATCTCTGTGGCCGAGTGGTAAGCGGGATCTCTGTGGCCTAGTGGTAAGCGGGATCTCTGTGGCCGAGTAGTAAGTGAGATATATGTGGCCTAGTGATCAGCGGGATCTCTGTGGCCAAGTGGTAAGCGGGATCTCCGTGGTCGAGTGGTTAGCGGGATCTCTGTGGCATAGTGGTAAGGGAGATATATGTGGCCTAGTGGCTAGCGGGATCTCTGTGGCCAAGTGGTAAGCAGGATTTCTGTGGCCGAGTGGTAAGTGAAATATATGTGGCCTAGTGGTAAGCGGGATCTCTGTGGTAGAGTGGTAAGCGGGATCTCTGTGGCCGAGTGGTAAGTGAGAAATATTTTGCCGAGTGGTAAGCGGGATCTGTGTGGCCGGGCGGTAAGTGGGATCTCTGTGGCCGAGTGGTAAGCGGGATCTCTGTGGTCGAGTGGTAAGCGGGATCTCTGTGGCCGAGTGGAAAGCGGGATCTCTGTGGAAGAGTGGTAAGCGGGATCTCTGTGGCAGAGTGGTAAGCGGGATCTCTGTGGCATAGTGGTAAGTGAGATATATGTGGCCTAGTGGTAAGCGGGATCTCTGTGGCATAGTGGTAAGTGAGATATCTGTGGTCAAGTGGTAAGGGGGATCTCTATGGCTGAGTGGTAAGCGGGATCTCTGTGGCCGAGTGGTAAGCGGAATCTCTGTGGCCGAGTGGTGATCAAGATCTCCGTGGCCGAGTGGTAAGCGGGATCTCTGTGGGCGAGTGCTAAGCGAGATCTCTCTGGCTGAGTGGTAAGCGGGATCTTTGCGTCCAAGGGGTAAGCGGCATCTCTGTGGGCGAGTGCTAAGAGGGATCTCTGTGGCTGAGTGGTAAGCGGGATCTCTGTGGGCGAGTGCTAAGCGAGATCTCTGTGGCTGAGTGGTAAGCGGGATCTCTGTGGTCTATGGTTGAGTGGAATCTCTGTGGCCAAGTGGTTTGTGGGAACTCTGTGTCCCAGTGGTAAGCGGGATCTCAGTGGGCGAGTGGTAAGCGGGATCTCTGTGGCCGAGTGGTATGTGGGATCTCTGTGGCCTAGTGGTAAATGGGATCTCTGTGGCCGAGTGGTAAGCGGGATCTCTGTGGCCCAGTGGTAAGTGAGATATATTTTGCCGAGTGGTAAGCGGCATATATATGGCCGGGTGGTAAGTGGGATCTCTGTGGGCAAGTGGTAAGCGGGATCTCTGTGGTCGAGTGGTAAGCGGGATCTCTGTGGCCGAGTGGTAAGCGGGATCTCTGTGGCCAAGTGATCAGCGGGATCTCTGTGGCCGAGTGGTAAGTGAGATTTATGTGGCCTAGTGGTAAGCGGGATCTCTGTGGCCAAGTGGTAAGCGGGATCTCTGTGGTCGAGTGGTAATCGGGATCTCTGTGGCAGAGTCGTAAGCGGGATCTCTGTGGTCGAGTGGTAATCGGGATCTCTGTGGTAGAGTCGTAAGCGGGATCTCTGTGGTCGAGTGGTAAGCGGGATCGCTATGGCCGAGTGGTAAGCGGGATCTATGTGGCCGAGTGGTAAGCGGAATCTCTGTGGTCGAGTGGTAAGCGGGATCTCTGTGGCCGAGTGGAAAGCGGGATGTCTGTGGCCGAGTGGTAAGCGGGATCTCTGTGGCCTAGTGGTAAGCGGGATCTCTGTGGCCGAGTGGTAAGTGAGATATATGTGGCCTAGTGATAAGCGGGATCACTGTGGCCAAGTGGTAAGCGGGATCTCCGTGGTCGAGTGGTAAGCGGGATCTCTGTGGCCAAGTGGTAAGCAGGATCTCTGTGGCCGAGTGGTAAGTGAAATATATGTGGCCTAGTGGTAAGCGGGATCTCTGTGGTAGAGTAGTAAGCGGGAGCTCTGTGGCCGAGTGGTAAGTGAGAAATATTTTGCCGAGTGGTAAGCGGGATCTGTGTGGCCGGGTGGTAAGTGGGATCTCTGTGGCCGAGTGGTAAGCGGGATCTCTGTGGTCGAGTGGTAAGCGGGATCTCTGTGGCCGAGTGGTAAGCGGGATCTCTGTGGCAGAGTGGTAAGCGGGATCTCTGTGGCACAGTGGTAAGTGAGATATATGTGGCCTAGTGGTAAGCGGGATCTCTATGGCTGAGTGGTAAGCGGGATCTCTGTGGCATAGTGGTAAGTGAGATATATGTGGCCTAGTGGTAAGCGGGATCTCTATGGCTGAGTGGTAAGCGGGATCTCTGTGGCATAGTGGTAAGTGAGATATCTGTGGTCGAGTGGTAAGGGGGATCTCTATGGCTGAGTGGTAAGCGGGATCTCTGTGGCCGAGTGGTAAGCGGAATCTCTGTGGCCAAGTGGTAAGCGGGATCTCTGTGGGCGAGTGCTAAGCGAGATCTCTGTGGCTGAGTGGTAAGCGGGATCTCTGTGGTCTATGGTTGAGTGGGATCTCTGTGGCCAAGGGGTATGTGGGAACTCTGTGTCCCAGTGGTAAGCGGGATCTCAGTGGGCGAGTGGTAAGCGGGATCTCTGTGGCCGAGTGATATGTGGGATCTCTGTGGCCTAGTGGTAAATGGGATCTCTGTGGCCGAGTGGTAAGCGGGATCTCTGTGGCATAGTGGTAAGTGAGATATATGTGGCCTAGTGGTAAGCGGGATCTCTATGGCTGAGTGGTAAGCGGGATCTCTGTGGCATAGTGGTAAGTGAGATATCTGTGGTCGAGTGGTAAGGGGGATCTCTATGGCTGAGTGGTAAGCGGGATCTCTGTGGCCGAGTGGTAAGCGGAATCTCTGTGGCCAAGTGGTAAGCGGGATCTCTATGGCCGAGTGATCAGCGAGATCTCTGTGGCCGAGTGGTGATCAAGATCTCCGTGGCCGAGTGGTAAGCGGGATCTCTGTGGCCGAGTGGTAAGCGGGATCTCTGTCGGCGAGTGCTAAGCGAGATCTCTGTGGCTGAGTGGTAAGCGGGATCTTTGCGTCCAAGGGGTAAGCGGCATCTCTGTGGCCGAGTGATAGGAGAGATCTCTGTGGGCGAGTGCTAAGAGGGATCTCTGTGGCTGAGTGGTAAGCGGGATCTCTGTGGGCGAGTGCTAAGCGAGATCTCTGTGGTTGAGTGGTAAGCGGGATCTCTGTGGTCTATGGTTGAGTGGGATCTCTGTGGCCAAGTGGTATGTGGAAACTCTGTGTCCCAGAGGTAAGCGGGATCTCAGTGGGCGAGTGGTAAGCGGGATCTCTGTGGCCGAGTGGTATGTGGGATCTCTGTGGCCTAGTGGCAAATGGGATCTCTGTGGCCGAGTGGTAAGCGGGATCTCTGTGGTCTATGGTTGAGTGGGATCTCTGTGGCCAAGTGGTATGTGGGAACTCTGTGTCCCAGTGGTAAGCGGGATCTCAGTGGGCGAGTGGTAAGCGGGATCTCTGTGGTCGAGTGGTAAGCGGGATCTCTATGGCCGAGTGGTAAGCGGGATCTCTGTGGTCGAGTGGTAATCGGGATCTCTGTGGTAGAGTCGTAAGCGGGATTTCTGTGGTCGAGTGGTAATCGGGATCGCTATGGCCGAGTGGTAAGCGGGATCTCTGTGGCCAAGTGGTAAGCGGGATCTCTGTGGCATAGTGGTAAGTGAGATATATGTGGCCTTGTGGTAAGCGGGATCTCTGTGGCCTAGTGGTCAACACGATCTCTGTGGCATAGTGGTAAGTGAGATATATGTGGCATAGTGGTAAGCGGGATCTCTGTGGTCGAGTGGTAAGCGGGATCTTTGTGGCCGAGTGGTAAATGAGATATATGTGGCCTAGTGGTAAGCGCGATCTCTGTGGTCGAGTGGTAAGCGGGATCTCTGTGGTCGAGTGGTAAGTGAGATATATGTGGCTTAGTGATAAGCGGGATCTCTGCGGTCGAGTGGTAAGCGGGATCTCTGTGGCCGAGTGATAAGTGAGATATATGTGGCCGAGTGGTAAGCGGGATCTCTGTGACCGGGTGGTAAGCGGGATCTCTGTGGCCGAGTGGTAAGCGGGATCTCTATGGTAGAGTGGTCAGCGGGATCTCTGTGGCATAGTGGTAAGTGAGATATATGTGGCCTAGTGGTAAGCGGGATCTGTATGGCCGAGTGGTAAGCGGGATCTCTGTGGCCGAGTGGAAAGCGGGATCTCTGTGGCCAAGTGGTAAGCGGGATCTCTGTGGTCGAGTGGTAATCGGGATCTCTGTGGTAGAGTCGTAAGCGGGATCTCTGTGGTCGAGTGGTAAGCGGGATCTCTATGGCCGAGTGGTAAGCGGGATCTCTGTGGTCGAGTGGTAATCGGGATCTCTGTGGTAGAGTCGTAAGCGGGATCTCTGTGGTCGAGTGGTAAGCGGGATCCCTATGGCCGGGTGGTAAGCGGGATCTATGTGGCCGAGTGGTAAGCGGGATCTCTGTGGCCAAGTGGTAAGCGGGATCTCTGTGGCATAGTGGTAAGTGAGATATATGTGGCCTAGTGGTAAGCGGGATCTCTGTGGCCTAGTGGTAAACACGATCTCTGTGGCATAGTGGTAAGTGAGATATATGTGGCATAGTGGTAAGCGGGATCTCTGTGGTCGAGTGGTAAGCGGGATCTTTGTGACCGAGTGGTAAATGAGATATATGTGGCCCAGTGGTAAGCGAGATCTCTGTGGTCGAGTGGTAAGCGGGATCTCTGTGGCATAGTGGTAAGTGAGATATATGTTGCCTAGTGGTAAGCGGGATCTCTGTGGCATAGTGGTAAGTGAGATATATGTGGCCTAGTGGTCAGCGGGATCTCTGTGGCCAAGTGGTAAGCGGGATCTCCGTGGTCGAGTGGTAAGCGGGATCTCTGTGGCATAGTGGTAAGTGAGATATATGTGGCCTAGTGGTAAGCGGGATCTCTGTGGCCAAGTGGTAAGTGAGATATATGTGGCCTAGTGGTAAGCGGGATCTCTGTGGTAGAGTGGTAAGCGGGATCTCCGTGGTAGAGTGGTAAGCGGGATCTCTGTGGCCGAGTGGTAAGTGAGAAATATTTTGCCGAGTGGTAAGCGGGATCTGTGTGGATGGGTGGTAAATGGGATCTCTGTGGCCGAGTGGTAAGTGACATACATGTGGCCGAGTGGTAAGCGGGATCTCTGTGACCGGGTGGTAAGCGGGATCTCTGTGGCCGAGTGGTAAGCGGGATCTCTATGGCCGAGTGGTAAGCGGGATCTCTGTGGTCGAGTGGTAATCGGGATCTCTGTGGTAGAGTCGTAAGCGGGATCTCTGTGGCCGAGTGGTAAGTGAGATATATGTGGCCTATTGGTAAGCGGGATCTCTGTGGCATAGTGGTAAGTGAGATATATGTGGCCTAGTGGTAAGCGGGATCTCTGTGGTCGAGTGGTAAGCGGGATCTCTGTGGCCGAGTGGTAAGTGAGATATATGTTGCCTAGTGGTAAGCGGGATCTCTGTGGCATAGTGGTAAGTGAGATATATGTGGCCTAGTGGTAAGCGGGATCTCTGTGGCCAAGTGGTAAGCGGGATCTCCGTGGTCGAGTGGTAAGCGGGATCTCTGTGGCATAGTGGTAAGTGAGATATATGTGGCCTAGTGGTAAGCGGGATCTCTGTGGCCAAATGGTAAGTGAGATATATGTGGCCTAGTGGTAAGCGGGATCTCTGTGGCCAAGTGGTAAGCGGGATCTCCGTGGTCGAGTGGTAAGCGGGATCTCTGTGGCATAGTGGTAAGGGAGATATATGTGGCCTAGTGGCTAGCGGGATCTCTGTGGCCAAGTGGTAAGCAGGATCTCTGTGGCCGAGTGGTAAGTGAAATATATGTGGCCTAGTGGTAAGCGGGATCTCTGTGGTAGAGTGGTAAGCGGGATCTCCGTGGTAGAGTGGTAAGCGGGATCTCTGTGGCCGAGTGGTAAGTGAGAAATATTTTGCCGAGTGGTAAGCGGGATCTGTGTGGCCGGGTGGTAAATGGGATCTCTGTGACCGGGTGGTAAGCGGGATCTCTGTGGCCGAGTGGTAAGCGGGATCTCTATGGCCGAGTGGTAAGCGGGATCTCTGTGGTCGAGTGGTAATCGGGATCTCTGTGGTAGAGTCGTAAGCGGGATCTCTGTGGCCGAGTGGTAAGTGAGATATATGTGGCCTATTGGTAAGCGGGATCTCTGTGGCATAGTGGTAAGCGAGAGATATGTGGCCTGGTGGTAAGCGGGATCTCTGTGGTCGAGTGGTAAGCGGGATCTCTGTGGCCGAGTGGTAAGTGAGATATATGTTGCCTAGTGGTAAGCGGGATCTCTGTGGCATAGTGGTAAGTGAGATATATGTGGCCTAGTGGTAAGCGGGATCTCTGTGGCCAAGTGGTAAGCGGGATCTGTGTGGCCGAGTGGTAAGCGGGATCTCTGTGGTAGAGTCGTAAGCGGGAACTCTGTGGTCGAGTTTTAAGCGGGATCTCTATGGCCGAGTGGTAAGTGAGATATATGTTGCCTAGTGGTAAGCGGGATCTCTGTGGCACAGTGGTAAGTGAGATATATGTGGCCTAGTTGTAAGCGGGATCTCTGTGGCCAAGTGGTAAGCGGGATCTCCGTGGTCGAGCGGTAAGCGGGATCTCCGTGGCATAGTGGTCAGTGAGATATATGTGGCCTAGTGGTAAGCGGGATCTCTGTGGCCAAGTGGTAAGTGAGATATATGTGTCCAAGTGGTAAGCGGGATCTCCGTGGTCGAGTGGTAAGCGGGATCTCTGTGGCATAGTGGTAAGTGAGATATATGTGGCCTAGTGGCTAGCGGGATCTCTGTGGCCAAGTGGTAAGCAGGATCTCTGTGGCCGAGTGGTAAGGGAAATATATGTGGCCTAGTGGTAAGCGGGATCTCTGTGGTAGAGTGGTAAGCGGGATCTCTGTGGCCGACTGGTAAGTGAGAAATATTTTGCCGAGTGGTAAGCGGGATCTGTGTGGCCGGGTGGTAAGTGTGATCTCTGTGGCCGAGTGGTAAGTGAGATATCTGTGGCCTAGTGGTAAGCGGGATCTCTGGGGCCGAGTGGAAAGCGGGATCTCTGTGGCACAGTGGTAAGCGGGATCTCTGTGGCAGAGTGGTAAGCGGGATCTCTGTGGCATAGTGGTAAGTGAGATATATGTGGCCGAGTGGTAAGCGGGATCTCTGTGGCCAAGTGATAAGCGGGATCTCTGTGGCCGAGTGGTAAGTGAAATATATGTGGCCTAGTGGTAAGCGGGATCTCTGGGGCCGAGTGGAAAGCGGGATCTCTGTGGCAGAGTGGTAAGCGGGATCTCTGTGGCAGAGTGGTAAGCGGGATCTCTGTGGCATAGTGGTAAGTGAGATATATGTGGCCTAGTGGTAAGCGGGATCTCTGTGGTAGAGTGGTAAGCGGGATCTCCGTGGTAGAGTGGTAAGCGGGATCTCTGTGGCCGAGTGGTAAGTGAGAAATATTTTGCCGAGTGGTAAGCGGGATCTGTGTGGCCGGGTGGTAAATGGGATCTCTGTGACCGGGTGGTAAGCGGGATCTCTGTGGCCGAGTGGTAAGCGGGATCTCTATGGCCGAGTGGTAAGCGGGATCTCTGTGGTCGAGTGGTAATCGGGATCTCTGTGGTAGAGTCGTAAGCGGGATCTCTGTGGCCGAGTGGTAAGTGAGATATATGTGGCCTATTGGTAAGCGGGATCTCTGTGGCATAGTGGTAAGCGAGAGATATGTGGCCTGGTGGTAAGCGGGATCTCTGTGGTCGAGTGGTAAGCGGGATCTCTGTGGCCGAGTGGTAAGTGAGATATATGTTGCCTAGTGGTAAGCGGGATCTCTGTGGCATAGTGGTAAGTGAGATATATGTGGCCTAGTGGTAAGCGGGATCTCTGTGGCCAAGTGGTAAGCGGGATCTGTGTGGCCGAGTGGTAAGCGGGATCTCTGTGGTAGAGTCGTAAGCGGGAACTCTGTGGTCGAGTTTTAAGCGGGATCTCTATGGCCGAGTGGTAAGTGAGATATATGTTGCCTAGTGGTAAGCGGGATCTCTGTGGCACAGTGGTAAGTGAGATATATGTGGCCTAGTTGTAAGCGGGATCTCTGTGGCCAAGTGGTAAGCGGGATCTCCGTGGTCGAGCGGTAAGCGGGATCTCCGTGGCATAGTGGTCAGTGAGATATATGTGGCCTAGTGGTAAGCGGGATCTCTGTGGCCAAGTGGTAAGTGAGATATATGTGTCCAAGTGGTAAGCGGGATCTCCGTGGTCGAGTGGTAAGCGGGATCTCTGTGGCATAGTGGTAAGTGAGATATATGTGGCCTAGTGGCTAGCGGGATCTCTGTGGCCAAGTGGTAAGCAGGATCTCTGTGGCCGAGTGGTAAGGGAAATATATGTGGCCTAGTGGTAAGCGGGATCTCTGTGGTAGAGTGGTAAGCGGGATCTCTGTGGCCGACTGGTAAGTGAGAAATATTTTGCCGAGTGGTAAGCGGGATCTGTGTGGCCGGGTGGTAAGTGTGATCTCTGTGGCCGAGTGGTAAGTGAGATATCTGTGGCCTAGTGGTAAGCGGGATCTCTGGGGCCGAGTGGAAAGCGGGATCTCTGTGGCACAGTGGTAAGCGGGATCTCTGTGGCAGAGTGGTAAGCGGGATCTCTGTGGCATAGTGGTAAGTGAGATATATGTGGCCGAGTGGTAAGCGGGATCTCTGTGGCCAAGTGATAAGCGGGATCTCTGTGGCCGAGTGGTAAGTGAAATATATGTGGCCTAGTGGTAAGCGGGATCTCTGGGGCCGAGTGGAAAGCGGGATCTCTGTGGCAGAGTGGTAAGCGGGATCTCTGTGGCAGAGTGGTAAGCGGGATCTCTGTGGCATAGTGGTAAGTGAGATATATGTGGCCTAGTGGTAAGCGGGATCTCTATGGCTGAGTGGTAAGCGGGATCTCTGTGGCCGAGTGGTAAGCGGGATCTCTGTGGTCGAGTGGTAATCGGGATCTCTGTGGTAGAGTCGTAAGCGGGATCTCTGTGGTCGAGTGGTAAGCGGGATCTCTATGGCCGAGTGGTAAGCGGGATCTATGTGGCCGAGTGGTAAGCGGGATCTCTGTGGCTAAGTGGTAAGCGGGATCTCTGTGGCATAGTGGTAAGTAAGATATATGTTGCCTAGTGGTAAGCGGGATCTCTGTGGCTAAGTGGTAATCGGGATCTCTGTGGCCGAGTGGTAATCGGGATCTCTGTGGTAGAGTCGTAAGCGGGATCTCTGTGGTAGAGTGGTAAGCGGGATCTCCGTGGTAGAGTGGTAAGCGGGATCTCTGTGGCCGAGTGGTAAGTGAGAAATATTTTGCCGAGTGGTAAGCGGGATCTGTGTGGCCGGGTGGTAAATGGGATCTCTGTGACCGGGTGGTAAGCGGGATCTCTGTGGCCGAGTGGTAAGCGGGATCTCTATGGCCGAGTGGTAAGCGGGATCTCTGTGGTCGAGTGGTAATCGGGATCTCTGTGGTAGAGTCGTAAGCGGGATCTCTGTGGCCGAGTGGTAAGTGAGATATATGTGGCCTATTGGTAAGCGGGATCTCTGTGGCATAGTGGTAAGCGAGAGATATGTGGCCTGGTGGTAAGCGGGATCTCTGTGGTCGAGTGGTAAGCGGGATCTCTGTGGCCGAGTGGTAAGTGAGATATATGTTGCCTAGTGGTAAGCGGGATCTCTGTGGCATAGTGGTAAGTGAGATATATGTGGCCTAGTGGTAAGCGGGATCTCTGTGGCCAAGTGGTAAGCGGGATCTGTGTGGCCGAGTGGTAAGCGGGATCTCTGTGGTAGAGTCGTAAGCGGGAACTCTGTGGTCGAGTTTTAAGCGGGATCTCTATGGCCGAGTGGTAAGTGAGATATATGTTGCCTAGTGGTAAGCGGGATCTCTGTGGCACAGTGGTAAGTGAGATATATGTGGCCTAGTTGTAAGCGGGATCTCTGTGGCCAAGTGGTAAGCGGGATCTCCGTGGTCGAGCGGTAAGCGGGATCTCCGTGGCATAGTGGTCAGTGAGATATATGTGGCCTAGTGGTAAGCGGGATCTCTGTGGCCAAGTGGTAAGTGAGATATATGTGTCCAAGTGGTAAGCGGGATCTCCGTGGTCGAGTGGTAAGCGGGATCTCTGTGGCATAGTGGTAAGTGAGATATATGTGGCCTAGTGGCTAGCGGGATCTCTGTGGCCAAGTGGTAAGCAGGATCTCTGTGGCCGAGTGGTAAGGGAAATATATGTGGCCTAGTGGTAAGCGGGATCTCTGTGGTAGAGTGGTAAGCGGGATCTCTGTGGCCGACTGGTAAGTGAGAAATATTTTGCCGAGTGGTAAGCGGGATCTGTGTGGCCGGGTGGTAAGTGTGATCTCTGTGGCCGAGTGGTAAGTGAGATATCTGTGGCCTAGTGGTAAGCGGGATCTCTGGGGCCGAGTGGAAAGCGGGATCTCTGTGGCACAGTGGTAAGCGGGATCTCTGTGGCAGAGTGGTAAGCGGGATCTCTGTGGCATAGTGGTAAGTGAGATATATGTGGCCGAGTGGTAAGCGGGATCTCTGTGGCCAAGTGATAAGCGGGATCTCTGTGGCCGAGTGGTAAGTGAAATATATGTGGCCTAGTGGTAAGCGGGATCTCTGGGGCCGAGTGGAAAGCGGGATCTCTGTGGCAGAGTGGTAAGCGGGATCTCTGTGGCAGAGTGGTAAGCGGGATCTCTGTGGCATAGTGGTAAGTGAGATATATGTGGCCTAGTGGTAAGCGGGATCTCTATGGCTGAGTGGTAAGCGGGATCTCTGTGGCCGAGTGGTAAGCGGGATCTCTGTGGTCGAGTGGTAATCGGGATCTCTGTGGTAGAGTCGTAAGCGGGATCTCTGTGGTCGAGTGGTAAGCGGGATCTCTATGGCCGAGTGGTAAGCGGGATCTATGTGGCCGAGTGGTAAGCGGGATCTCTGTGGCTAAGTGGTAAGCGGGATCTCTGTGGCATAGTGGTAAGTAAGATATATGTTGCCTAGTGGTAAGCGGGATCTCTGTGGCTAAGTGGTAATCGGGATCTCTGTGGCCGAGTGGTAATCGGGATCTCTGTGGTAGAGTCGTAAGCGGGATCTCTGTGGTCGAGTGGTAAGCGGGATCTCTATGGCCGAGTGGTAAGCGGGATCTCTGTGGTCGAGTGGTAATCGGGATCTCTGTGGTAGAGTCGTAAGCGGGATCTCTGTGGTCAAGTGGTAAGCGGGATCGCTATGGCCGAGTGGTAAGCGGGATCTATGTGGCCGAGTGGTAAGCGGGATCTCTGTGGCTAAGTGGTAAGCGGGATCTCTGTGGCATAGTGGTAAGTAAGATATATGTGGCCTAGTGGTAAGCGGGATCTCTGTGGCCTAGTGGTAAACACGATCTCTGTGGCATAGTGGTAAGTGAGATATATGTGGCATAGTGGTAAGCGGGATCTCTGTGGTCGAGTGGTAAGCGGGATCTTTGTGGCCGAGTGGTAAATGAGATATATGTGGCCTAGTGGTAAGCGGGATCTCTGTGGTCGAGTGGTAAGCGGGATCTCTGTGGTCGAGTGGTAAGTGAGATATATGTGGCTTAGTGGTAAGCGGGATCTCTGTGGTCGAGTGGTAAGCGGGATCTCTGTGGCCGAGTGGTAAGCGGGATCTCTGTGGTAGAGTCGTAAGCGGGAACTCTGTGGTCGAGTTTTAAGCGGGATCTCTATGGCCGAGTGGTAAGCGGGATCTCTGTGGTCGAGTGGTAATCGGGATCTCTGTAGTAATAGTCGTAAGCGGGATCTCTGTGGCCGAGTGGTAAGTGAGATATATGTGGCCTAGTGGTAAGCAGGATCTCTGTGGCATAGTGTTAAGTGAGATATATGTGGCCTAGTGGTAAGCGGGATCTCTGTGGTCGAGTGGTAAGCGGGATCTCTGTGGCCGAGTGGTAAGTGAGATATATGTTGCCTAGTGGTAAGCGGGGTCTCTGTGGCATAGTGGTAAGTGAGATATATGTGGCCTAGTGGTAAGCGGGATCTCTGTGGCCAAGTGGTAAGCGGGATCTCCGTGGTCGAGTGGTAAGCGGGATCTCTGTGGTATAGTGGTAAGTGAGATATATGTGGCCTAGTGGTAAGCGGGATCTCTGTGGCCAAGTGGTAAGTGAGATATATGTGGCCTAGTGGCTAGCGGGATCTCTGTGGCCAAGTGGTAAGCAGGATCTCTGTGGCCGAGTGGTAAGTGAAATATATGTGGCCTATTGGTAAGCGGGATCTCTGTGGTAGAGTGGTAAGCGGGATCTCTGTGGCCGAGTGGTAAGTGAGATATATGTGGCCTGGTGGCTAGCGGGATCTCTGTGGCCAAGTGGTAAGCGGGATCTCTGTGGTCGAGTGGTAAGCGGGATCTCTGTGGCCGAGTGGAAAGCGGGATCTCTGTAGCAGAGTGGTAAGCGATATCTCTGTGGCATAGTGGTAAGTGAGATATATGTGGCCTAGTGGTAAGCGGGATATCTATTGCTGAGTGGTAAGCGGGATCTCTGTGGCCGAGTGGTAAGCGGTATCTCTGTGGCCAAGTGATCAGCGGGATCTCTGTGGCCAAGTGGTAAGTGAGATTTATGTGGCCTAGTGGTAAGCGGGATCTCTGTGGCCAAGTGGCAAGCGGGATCTCTGTGGCCAAGTGGTAAGCGGGATCTCTCTGGTCGAGTGGTAATCGGGATCTCTGTGGTTGAGTCGTAAGCGGGATCTCTGTGGTCGAGTGGTAAGCGGGATCTCTATGGCCGAGTGGTAAGCGGGATCTCTGTGGTCGAGTGGTAATCGGGATCTCTGTAGTAATAGTCGTAAGCGGGATCTCTGTGGCCGAGTGGTAAGTGAGATATATGTGGCCTAGTGGTAAGCAGGATCTCTGTGGCATAGTGTTAAGTGAGATATATGTGGCCTAGTGGTAAGCGGGATCTCTGTGGTCGAGTGGTAAGCGGGATCTCTGTGGCCGAGTGGTAAGTGAGATATATGTTGCCTAGTGGTAAGCGGGGTCTCTGTGGCATAGTGGTAAGTGAGATATATGTGGCCTAGTGGTAAGCGGGATCTCTGTGGCCAAGTGGTAAGCGGGATCTCCGTGGTCGAGTGGTAAGCGGGATCTCTGTGGTATAGTGGTAAGTGACATATATGTGGCCTAGTGGTAAGCGGGATCTCTGTGGCCAAGTGGTAAGTGAGCTATATGTGGCCTAGTGGCTAGCGGGATCTCTGTGGCCAAGTGGTAAGCAGGATCTCTGTGGCCGAGTGGTAAGTGAAATATATGTGGCCTAGTGGTAAGCGGGATCTCTGTGGTAGAGTGGTAAGCGGGATCTCTGTGGCCGAGTGGTAAGTGAGATATATGTGGCCTAGTGGCTAGCGGGATCTCTGTGGCCAAGTGGTAAGCGGGATCTCTGTGGTCGAGTGGTAAGCGGGATCTCTGTGGCCGAGTGGAAAGCGGGATCTCTGTGGCAGAGTGGTAAGCGATATCTCTGTGGCATAGTGGTAAGTGAGATATATGTGGCCTAGTGGTAAGCGGGATATCTATTGCTGAGTGGTAAGCGGGATCTCTGTGGCCGAGTGGTAAGCGGTATCTCTGTGGCCAAGTGATAAGCGGGATCTCTGTGGCCAAGTGGTAAGTGAGATTTATGTGGCCTAGTGGTAAGCGGGATCTCTGTGGCCAAGTGGCAAGCGGGATCTCTGTGGCCAAGTGGTAAGCGGGATCTCTGTGGTCGAGTGGTAATCAGGATCTCTGTGGTTGAGTCGTAAGCGGGATCTCTGTGGTCGAGTGGTAAGCGGGATCTCTGTGGCCAAGTGGTAAGTGAGATTTATGTGGCCTAGTGGTAAGCGGGATCTCTGTGGCCAAGTGGCAAGCGGGATCTCTGTGGCCGAGTGGTAAGCGGGATCTCTGTGGTCGAGTGGTAATCAGGATCTCTGTGGTTGAGTCGTAAGCGGGATCTCTGTGGTCGAGTGGTAAGCGGGATCTCTATGGCCGAGTGGTAAGCGGGATCTATGTGGCCGAGTGGTAGGCGGGATCTCTGTGGCCAAGTGGTAAGCGGGATCTCTGTGGCATAGTGGTAAGTGAGATATATGTGGCCTAGTGGTAAGCGGGATCTCTGTGGCCTAGTGGTCAACACGATCTCTGTGGCATAGTGGTAAGTGAGATATATGTGGCATAGTGGTAAGCGGGATCTCTGTGGTCGAGTGGTAAGCGGGATCTTTGTGGCCGAGTGGTAAATGGGATATATGTGGCCTAGTGGTAAGCGGGATCTCTGTGGTCGAGTGGTAAGCGGGATCTCTGTGGTCGAGTGGTAAGTGAGATATATGTGGCTTAGTGGTAAGCGGGATCTCTGTGGTCGAGTGGTAAGCGGGATCTCTGTGGCCGAGTGATAAGTGAGATATATGTGGCCGAGTGGTAAGCGGGATCTCTGTGACCGGGTGGTAAGCGGGATCTCTGTGGCCGAGTGGTAAGCGGGATCTCTGTGGTCGATTGGTAAGCGGGATCTCTGTGGCCGAGTGGTAAGTGAGATATATGTGGCCGAGTGGTAAGCGGGATCTCTGTGGCCTAGTAGTAAGCGGGATCTCTGTGGGCGCGTGGTAAGCGGGATCTCTGTGGCCGAGTTTTAATTGATATCAATGTCTAGGGAGAGCAAATCTGTAATCGCGGCACACAAGGTGAGATTCATCTGATTTAGACAATTGTGTGACGTCACGCCTTGGTCTTAAGTGTTCATTATCTAGAATAATGCATCGGGAAACAAACCTAGCCGTGTTTTCCTAACGTAAGTGTGCGTTATTTAAATACAGAAGTGTTTTATTTTAATAATGAACCGAAAAACTGTGCATTATCTTGATAATGAACAGTTGTTGTTAATATTGGCTCCGCAAAAGTGTCACGGTGTAATCAATCGAGCTGAGCTGAGCAGGGGCGGACTGGCTGATATCAGAACTTGCCAAGTTTAAGACAAACCTTGGAATGCATACGTCAATATTAAGCTCCGAGGGGGCGAAGGGTTAGATCAGAAAACTCAAAATATGTGAAATTCAACCGTTATCGATTGCATACATCTCTCATGCCGTCTATAACTGGGGGACCGTCTGACATTGTCATGTCATGTCATTGCAACAGCGGGTGTCAGATATGTGTTTAATGGTGCTAGATAAATATAACAAAAGACACGACATAAGTTATTATATGGATGATGTATTTTAAAGCAGAAGTGCTAGATCCCTCATATGGCTTTTCAGGGGGCGATGTTTTCAGGAAACTTAGACTTACTGACTTGACCCTTGTGTGGGCATTTAGAAAACAAGACTTCCAAAATGTTTACTTCCGCCACGCCTTCCCACCTCTACCCTTCCCCCTGGGGCTTCCAAATGACGAACATGACACCACATAGTTATTACGCAAGCGCTCGCAGCCGATTCGGGCTGCGCGGTAGCTGAATATTCATAACTAGGCCGTGGTGCAGCCGGCGTCGGCCCGGGAGGAGGAAGCCGGCTAGGTCGCCCCCCCCCCCTCCCACCCCCGTCTCCCCACCTTCTCCCCTCCCCCCTTCCATACCAGGACGGGTATGCCGCCGGGTATACTCAACCTCTTCCGGGCCTGGCGATAGGGCTACGCCGTACGTATGCCAATGAAATATTCAAACCGGTCAAGTCAGGTTTATTTTGAAACCAGCCATCTTCTCTCGAATGCCCAGTGCAGTTTAGAACGGCTTACAATCGGCATGCGTGCATCTGATCTGGGTGAAAGAACTGTCGGGAGGTATACCTATGTAATGCGTTTTCGGTTGATCTTGGGGATATACCCGAGCTGCCAAAGAAATGCACCCAGTGTTTTACCCTGAGTGGGGTTGCCACCTGGCGAATACCGTACCCAACGCGAATGGTACATTGCGTGTAAATAGCGACAAGAAAAACGGTTGCGTTATGCATAACCGTTTTTCGTTTTT
Organism: Arenicola marina; assembly: GCA_964019135.1. NCBI lineage: Eukaryota > Metazoa > Annelida > Polychaeta > Arenicolidae > Arenicola > Arenicola marina. Next base: position 24,573,989 of record OZ025249.1, read on the forward strand.
CGGTTCTCGTTTGAAAAACGAAAAACGGCTTCTGTTACCAATATCTTATGTCGCCAAACGAAAAATGAAAAACGGTTCTTTTTTCGTTTTTCTTATGACCATTTCAAAAACGAAAGACGATTGGACGGTATATACACAGACCTTTCTGGCGTGCATAAAACGAGAGCGCGCTCGGGTCTTGGGCCCCACATACTACATACTATACAAGGGCGTTCTTCTTAAATTGTATGGTATAGCAAGTATCCCCGTCAAATTTATTCGCCGTCACATCTGTTTATATTTTGACAAATACTTGGTTAACTGGAGCAAGTGATAAAGGCTTCGCGATGTCTATCGGCACTTGTTTTGTGAGATAGATTTCCTTTGTGTTTGTATACCAACATTGTCGGACAACATACCGCACACAATATCTGGTGACATTGGATTAATTTTATTGATCATTCGTATAAGTTTGCATATATACATGTTAATTTATTTCCTGTTCAATGTTCCAATCATGTTCTATTTCTAAATATTTACGCTAATCTGAGCGCTAGAGTGTACATATGATCTCCGTAACCTCTGATTTGCCTAGTTTTGTCTACCAAGTTATTCGTGTCATTAATCGACTGACCCTTGTCACTGACCCTTGTCACCTTACACAGTACGTTATTGCACACCGTGTGCTATCTACAGACATTGATGTCTCTCGCCTGTTCCGCTCAATGCCGCAGCCGATAAATAATGGTGCGAGACTAGCTAAACGTACAAATGTATGCATGCTATGATAAAGAGCTGGCTGAATGCATCCTTACGCTGCGTCAAAAGCCTGTCACCTATGTTATGCACCTTGTAAATATGTATTCCAGGGTGACCATAACGGACGACAGTTGCGTATGAGTAAAATCCTGAAAAATTGAATTGTTCCCGAGTTTGTACTATAGTCTATGGCGCCTCTAACGCCTCTCATATAAAAAAATGGCATATGACTCTCGAATTCTTTATTTGGTAACAACATAATTACGTGCAAACACTGGATTGACACTGTCTAAATACAAGCCATTATTTCCATCGACAGGATTCTCCACAGATCACATAACGTGTTAGTTAAAGATTTAACATTAAGATTTAAAGAAATTATCTATTAATATCTCCTTAATCAGTATGATAGTTATGTACATATTTACTAGTTAGCATTCCTGGTAGCAAGGGTCGGAGGCACCCGTACCATCGCATAGAGCCACGAATAACGGCGCAAGGCATGTCCTACCACACGGTTCTAGTTAATGTTGTTTGCGGTCACACACATGAATATTCACTACACAATATAATCATAACCTGTAGTACGCATTACGTTCCGTGAAGTCAAGTACTAAGCACGGCCGAAAATGTTTTTAATATGTGGCATATTAGTTGCTATGCCGCGGTGTGACGTCACAGTCCACCTGGCGGATTACCATACATACAATGGTCGACATTGTAGACCACACTGGAGATTGACGAGACTAAATCTTGTTAAATGAACACAGCAGTCTATTAATTATTCATCACACCAACATGAACACGTCCTGCCACTCTTTCAATAGGACATGGGATCGATAATTAGTTCTGTCAGATACAACAGTCGTGTTCATCACTCATCACGTCAAACGTGAACAAGTCCTGCATTCTTTCAGTACGCGGGATCAAATGTTAGATCTGTCCTCGCCTACAGCCTCATACGTTGGTGTCGGCGCCATAATATCGTCGTAGATGTTAGGGCCGCTAGTCACGTGACCCATGGCTTCGTACTGTCCCACTTGTCTCTCGGCTGGCGGTACAGGGCTGTCCGCGAGACTAGCTACGGCTGGCGTGACAACATTGGGAGCCGCCGTCGCCATGGTAACGGAAGGGCCTGTACGGCGATCTGAAGGGTGAAAGATATCACCATTACTTGACATATATACAAGCATAAAGTATGGTTGCAACATATGCATACTCAGAAATATATAGAAATACCTTCCTCCTTATGTAAGCGGAAGCCGGCACAGTGGGTCCACCTTTCCTTCTCCCCAGCGTCAAATCGTGACACGTCGGACAGGAGGTCGTCAGCTTTGGAGCGCCGTCTCACCCCCCCCCCACCCCCTCCCTTCTCAGCCATCCCCTCTTTTTCCTCTCTCTCTCGCTCTCTCTCTCTCTCTCTCTCTCTCTCTCTCTCTCTTTTACTCAGCAATTTGTATCATTGTCGGTCAGTGGCACTTGTGCTTATACTCATTGTTTAATTCGTTCTATATACCGACTTTAAATCGAAATGTATCCTATCTTATCCTATGTTTCTCGGCCAATAATCAGGACTCCCTGTGGTCGAGTGATAGAACTCTCGAAAGTATGTCAATAGATTCATGAATCGAAACCCGGAACTGGAGCAAATTTCTGCCATATCTTTCATTGTCTTCAGAGATTTCCTGTCCTAACTAAGTCCTCGTGTGGACAAAACTGATCTAAAAGAACAATCATTTCAGCCTATCATGAGTTTCTAAATTACATGTTGGGAATTTTGTTGTGCACATGAAGTCTAAATGAGGCCAAGAAACCTCTCTGGAGAATAAAATGCGTTGAATTAAACATGCGTCAGGTGTAGCTGCCAGGGCGCGAACCCGCGGCCTTTTGCGCAGCTTGCTGAACAACTGAACCCGGGAAGCCTCTCTCTCTCTGCATTGACATCCGGCGTCAGCTGAGACATAGCGCGAACTTACATAAATGAATACTCCAGCTAAGCTGTAGTAAGTACATTGTGTCAAATAATAGATTTTTCGTTGCAACCTTATCACTTACCTTCGCCATCTTTGAGTGCAATCTCGTCCCGGGCCCGACTTTGAGATCTGTGGCGTCTGAAAAGAGAACAATCCGTACGGTGTGAAGCCCCACTGCGCGTATTACTGCGTGGAGCAGAGCAACTCTTTACTTGTTGAGTGTATGATCGCTTAAGTATCAGAAGTCATGACTTGTTAAGATTCTAAGAGATTCATATACTTGTTTTATATTATTACTGTACAAAAGAACCTAAGCAATCTAAAGAAACATATTTCATAAACACTTTGCGTCCTTGTGTTATATGAAGGCTAGTTGTTCAAACTGCAGTTGACGCCACTCACCTAACGACCAGAATCACAATGACGACAACGGTCAGTGCGAGCACGACCCCGAGAGTGAACACGATAGCCAGTTCCCAACGGTCTTCGAATAAAGAATCCTTTCCGTCTGGATCTGCTGCTGATACTTTGGTCATGAAGCTCATCGCACTGCTGACGCTGACCCTCTCCACCAGGGCGCGGGCCTGTCTGTACGCCTCTAGTCTTGCCAGATATTGCGTGTTGTTGCGGAGACCACTCAACGTGAACTGGACGAGATTTGCCTCCCTGTAGTTCACCCAAGCGGCGTCTTCCCATTGGTTGTTTGGTCCCAGCAGCATTATGACGTAGCCGTAGTGGGATTCCAGACCTTGGGCTACACCCGACAGTCGGCTCCATCGCAGGGTGACACTGTCCGTTGTGGTCGCTGATATTGTCAACGATAAGTCAATCTCTTTTATGGGGCCTATAATTAAAATAAAACTCACAATCCAAAACGCATTGCGACATTGTCTTTAGAATACATCAGTGCCATTTGGACGAAAATACTTGAGAGCGGTCCATAATTAGTTTTTTTTTAAAGTTTTTGTCTACATGAACCATAATGGACTTGACTAACTCACCAATCTGTCTGCCATCAGACGCCAACTCACCAATCTGTCTGTCACAACTCGCCTACTCACCAATCTGTCTGCCACAAGTTGCTACTCACCAATCTGTCTCTCACAAGTCGCCTACTCACCAATCTGTCTGTCACAAGTCGCCTACTCACAAATCTGTCTGTCACAACTCACCTACTCACCAGTCTGTCTGTCACAACTCGCCTACTCACCAATCTGTCTGCCACAAGTCGCCTACTCACCAGTCTGTCTGTCACAACTCGCCTACTGACCAATCTGTCTGTCACAACTCGCCTACTCACCAATCTGTCTGCCACAAGTCGCCTTCTCACCAGTCTGTCTGTCACAACTCGCCTACTGACCAATTTGTCTGTCACAACTCACCTACTCACCAATCTGTATGCCACAAGTCGCCTACTCACCAGTCTGTCTGTCACAACTCGCCTACTCACCAATCTGTCTGCCACAAGTCTCCTACTCACCAATCTGTCTGCCACAAGTCACCTACTCACCAATCTGTCTGCCACAAGTCGCGTACTCACCAGTCTGTCTGTCACAGCTCGCCTACTCACCAATCTGTCTGTCACAACTCGCCTACTCACCAATTTGTCGCAAGTCGTCTACTCACCAATCTGTCACAAGACGCCCACTCACCAATCTGTCTGTCACAACTCGCCTACTCACCAATCGGTTGCAAGTCGCCTACTCACCAATCTGTCGCAAGTCGCCTACTCACCAATCTGTCACAAGACGCCCACTCACCAATCTGTCTGTCACAAGTCGCCTACTCACCAATCTATCTGTCACAACTCGCCTACTCACCAATCTGTCTGTCACAACTCGCCTACTCACCAATCTGTCTGTCACAACTTGCCTACTCACCAATCTGTCGCAAGTCGCCTACTCACCAATCTGTCACAAGACGCCCACTCACCAATCTGTCTGTCACAAGTCGCATACTCACCAATCTGTCTGTCACAAGTCGCCTACTCACCAATCTGTCTGCCACAAGTCGCCTACTCACCAATCTGTCTGTCACAACTCGCCTACTAACCAATCTGTTTGTCACAACTCGCCTACTCACCAATCTGTCTGCCACAAGTCGCCTACTCACCAGTCTGTCTGTCACAACTCGCCTACTGACCAATTTGTCTGTCACAACTCACCTACTCACCAATCTGTCTGCCACAAGTCGCCTACTCACCAGTCTGTCTGTCACAACTCGCCTACTCACCGATCTGTCTGCCACAAGTCGCCCACTCACCAATCTGTCACAAGTCGCCTAATCACCAGTCTGTCTGTCACAACTCGCCTACTCACCAATCTGTCGCAAGTCGCCTACTCACCAATCTGTCACAAGTCGCCTACTCACCAATCTGTCTGTCACAAAACGCCTACTCACCAATCTGTCTGTAACAAGACGCCTACGCACCGATATGTCTGTCACAAGTCGCCTACTCACCAATCTGTCTGTCACAACTCGCCTACTCACCAATCTGTCGCAAGTTGCCTACTCACCAATCTGTCACAAGACGCCCACTCACCAATCTGTCTGTCACAAGTCGCCTACTCACCAATCTGTCTGTCACAAGTCGCCTACTTGCCAATCTGTCTGTCACAAGACGCCTAATCACCAATCCGTCTGTCACCAGACGCCTACTCACCAATCTGTCTGTCATAAGACGCCCACTCACCAATCTATCACAAGACGCCTACTCACCAATCTGTCTGTCACAAGACGCCTACTCACCAATCTGTCTGTCACCAGACGCCTACTCACCAATATGTCTGTCACAACTCGCCTACTCACCAATCTTTCTGTCACAACTCGCCTACTCACCAATCTGTCACAAGTGGCCTACTCACCAATCTGTCACAACTCGCCTACTTACCAATCTGTCTGTCACAAGTCGCCTACTCACCAATCTTTCTGTCACAATTCGCCTGCTCACCAATCTGTCGGAAGTCGCTTACTCACCAATATGTCTGTCGCAAGTCGCCTACTCACCAATCTGTCTGTCACAAGTCGCCTACTCACCAATCTGTCTGTCACAAGTCGCCTACTCACTTATCTGTCTGTCACAAGTCGCCTACTCACCAATCTGTCTGTCACAAGTCGCCTACTCACCAATCTGTCTGCCACAAGTCGCCTACTCACCAATCTGTCTGTCACAACACGCCTACTCACCAATCTTTCTGTCACAACTCGCCTACTCACCAATCTGTTACAAGTCGCCTACTCACCAATCTGTCACAACACGCCTACTTACCAATCCGTCGGTCACAAGTCGCCTACTCACCAATCTTTCTGTCACAACTCGCCTGCTCACCAATCTGTCGGAAGTCGCTTACTCACCAATATGTCTGTCGCAAGTCGCCTACTCACCAATCTGTCTGTCACAGGTTGCCTACTCGCCAATCTGTCTGTCACAAGTCGCCTACTCACCTATCTGTCTGTCACAAGTCGCCTACTCACCGATCTGTCTGTCACAAGGCGCCTACTCACCAATCTGTCGGTCACAAGTCGCTTACTCCCCAATCTGTCTGTCACAAGTCGTTTACTTACCAATCTGCTCGTCACAAGTCGCTTACTCACCAATCTGTCGGTCACAAGTCGCCTACTCACCAATCTGTCTGTCGCAAGTCGCCTACTCAACAATCTGTCTGTCACAAGTCGCCTACTCTCCGATCTGTCTGTCACAAGTCGCCTACTCACCAATCTGTCTGTCACAAGTCGCTTACTCACCAATCTGTCTGTCACAAGTCGCCTACTCACCAATCTGTCTGTCACAAGTCGCCTACTCACCAATCTGTCTGTCACAAGTCGCCTACTCACTTATCTGTCTGTCACAAGTCGCCTACTCACCAATCTGTCTGTCACAAGTCGCCTACTCACCAATCTGTCTGCCACAAGTCGCCTACTCACCAATCTGTCTGTCACAACACGCCTACTCACCAATCTTTCTGTCACAACTCGCCTACTCACCAATCTGTTACAAGTCGCCTACTCACCAATCTGTCACAACACGCCTACTTACCAATCCGTCGGTCACAAGTCGCCTACTCACCAATCTTTCTGTCACAACTCGCCTGCTCACCAATCTGTCGGAAGTCGCTTACTCACCAATATGTCTGTCGCAAGTCGCCTACTCACCAATCTGTCTGTCACAGGTTGCCTACTCGCCAATCTGTCTGTCACAAGTCGCCTACTCACCTATCTGTCTGTCACAAGTCGCCTACTCACCGATCTGTCTGTCACAAGTCGCTTACTCACCAATCTGCCTGTCACAAGGCGCCTACTCACCAATCTGTCGGTCACAAGTCGCTTACTCCCCAATCTGTCTGTCACAAGTCGTTTACTTACCAATCTGCTCGTCACAAGTCGCTTACTCACCAATCTGTCGGTCACAAGTCGCCTACTCACCAATCTGTCTGTCGCAAGTCGCCTACTCAACAATCTGTCTGTCACAAGTCGCCTACTCTCCGATCTGTCTGTCACAAGTCGCCTACTCACCAATCTGTCTGTCACAAGTCGCTTACTCACCAATCTGTCTGTCACAAGTCGCCTACTCACCAATCTGTCGGTCACAAGTCGCTTACTCACCAATCTGTCGGTCGCAAGTCGCCAACTCACCAATCTGTCTGTCACAATTCGCCTACTCTCCGATCTGTCTGTCACAAGTCGCCTACTTACCTATCTGTCTGTCACAAGTCGCCTACTCACCGATCTGTCTGTCACAAGTCGCTTCCTCATCAATCTGTCTGTCACAAGTCGCCTACTCACCAATCGGTCGGTCACAACTCACCTACTCACCAATCTGTCTGTCACCAGACGCCTACTCACCAATCTGCTCGTCACAACTCGCTTACTCACCAATCTGTCTGTCACAAGTCGCTTACTCACCAATCTGTCTGTCACAAGTCGCCTACTCACCAATCTGTCGGTCACAAGTCGCTTACTCACCAATCTGTCGGTCACAAGTCGCCTACTCACCAATCTGTCGGCCGCAAGTCGCCTACTCACTAATCTGTCTGTCGGAAGTCGCCTACTCTCCGATCTGTCTGTCACAAGTCGCCTACTCACCAATCTGTCTGTCACAAGTCGCCTACTCACCAATCTGTCTGTCACAAGTCGCCTACTCACCTATCTGTCTGTCACAAGTCGCCTACTCACCAATCTGTCTGTCACAAGTCGCCTACTCACCAATCTGTCTGCCACAAGTCGCCTACTCACCAATCTGTCTGTCACAACTCGCCTACTCACCAATCTGTTACAAGTCGCCTACTCACCAATCTGTCACAACTCGCCTACTTACCAATCCGTCTGTCACAAGTCGCCTACTCACCAATCTGTCGGTCACAAGTCGCCTACTCACCAATCTGTCTGCCACAAGTCGCCTACTCACCAATCTTTCTGTCACAACTCGCCTACTTACCAATCCGTCTGTCACAAGTCGCCTACTCACCAATCTGTCGGTCACAAGTCGCCTACTCACCAATCTGTCTGCCACAAGTCGCCTACTCACCAATCTTTCTGTCACAAGTCGCCTACTCACCAATCTGTCGGCCGCAAGTCGCCTACTCACTAATCTGTCTGTCGGAAGTCGCCTACTCTCCGATCTGTCTGTCACAAGTCGCCTACTCACCAATCTGTCTGTCACAAGTCGCCTACTCACCAATCTGTCTGTCACAAGTCGCCTACTCACCAATCCGTCTGTCACAAGTCGCCTACTCACCAATCTGTCGGTCACAAGTCGCCTACTCACCAATCTGTCTGCCACAAGTCGCCTACTCACCAATCTTTCTGTCACAACTCGCCTACTCACCAATCTGTTACAAGTCGCCTACTCACCAATCTGTCACAACTCGCCTACTTACCAATCCGTCTGTCACAAGTCGCCTACTCACCAATCTTTCTGTCACAACTCGCCTGCTCACCAATCTGTCGGAAGTCGCTTACTCACCAATATGTCTGTCGCAAGTCGCCTACTCACCAATCTGTCTGTCACAAGTTGCCTACTCTCCAATCTGTCTGTCACAAGTCGCCTACTCACCTATCTGTCTGTCACAAGTCGCCTACTCACCGATCTGTCTGTCACAAGTCGCTTACTCACCAATCTGCCTGTCACAAGGCGCCTACTCACCAATCTGTCGGTCACAAGTCGCTTACTCACCCATCTGTCTGTCACACGTCGCTTACTTACCAATCTGCTCGTCACAAGTCGCTTACTCACCAATCTGTCGGTCACAAGTCGCCTACTCAACAATCTGTCTGTCACAAGTCGCCTACTCTCCGATCTGTCTGTCACAAGTCGCCTACTCACCAATCTGTCTGTCACAAGTCGCTTACTCACCAATCTGTCTGTCACAAGTCGCCTACTCACCAATCTGTCGGTCACAAGTCGCTTACTCACCAATCTGTCTGTCACAAGTCGCCTACTCACCAATCTGTCGGTCGCAAGTCGCCAACTCACCAATCTGTCTGTCACAAGTCGCCTACTCTCCGATCTGTCTGTCACAAGTCGCCTACTCACCTATCTGTCTGTCACAAGTCGCCTACTCACCGATCTGTCTGTCACAAGTCGCTTACTCATCAATCTGTCTGTCACAAGTCGCCTACTCACCAATCGGTCGGTCACAACTCGCTTACTCACCAATCTGTCTGTCACAAGTCCCTTACTCATCAATCTGCTCGTCACAAGTCGCTTACTCACCAATCTGTCTGTCACAAGTCGCTTACTCACCAATCTGTCTGTCACAAGTCGCCTACTCACCAATCTGTCGGTCACAAGTCGCTTACTCACCAATCTGTCGGTCACAAGTCGCCTACTCACCAATCTGTCGGCCGCAAGTCGCCTACTCACCAATCTGTCTGTCACAAGTCGCCTACTCTCCGATCTGTCTGTCACAAGTCGCCTACTCACCAATCTGTCTGTCACAAGTCGCTTGCTCACCAATCTGCCTGTCACAAGTCGGCTACTCACCAATCTGTCGGTCACAAGTCGCCTACTCACCAGTCTGTCTGTCACAACTCGCCTACTCAGCAATCTGTCTGCCACAAGTCGCCTACTCAACGGTCTGTCTGTCACAACTCGCCTACTGACCAATCTGTTTGTCACAACTCGCCTACTCACCGATCTGTCTGCCGCAAGTCGCCTACTCACCAGTCTGTCTGTCACAACCCGCCTACTGACCAATTTGTCTGTCACAACTCAGCTACTCACCAATCTGCCTGTCACAAGTCGCCTACTCACCAATTTGTCGGTCACAAGTCGCTTACGCACCAATCTGTCTGTCACAAGTCGCTTACTTACCAATCTGCTCGTCACAAGTCGCTTACTCACCAATCTGTCGGTCACAAGTCGCCTACTCACCAATCTGTCTGTGGCAAGTCGCCTACTCAACAATCTGTCTGTCACAAGTCGCCTACTCTCCGATCTGTCTGTCGCAAGTCGCCTACTCACCAATCTGTCTGTCACAGGTCGCTTACTCACCAATCTGTCTGTCACAAGTCGCCTACTCACCAATCTGTCGGTCACAAGTTGCTTACTCACCAATCTGTCTGTCACAAGTCGCCTACTCACCAATCTGTCGGTCGCAAGTCGCCTACTCACCAATCTGTCTGTCACAAGTCGCCTACTCTCCGATCTGTCTGTCACAAGTCGCCTACTCACCTATCTGTCTGTCACAAGTCGCCTACTCACCGATCTGTCTGTCACAAGTCGCTTACTCACCAATCTGTCTGTCACAAGTCGCCTACTCACCAATCGGTCGGTCACAAGTCGCTTACTCACCAATCTGTCGGTCACAAGTCGCCTACTCACCAATCTGTCTGTCGCAAGTCGCCTACTCACCAATCTGTCTGTCACAAGTCGCCTACTCTCCGATCTGTCTGTCACAAGTCGCCTACTCACCAATCTGTCTGTCACAAGTCGCCTACTCACCAATCTGCCTGTCACAAGTCGCCTACTCACCAATCTGTCGGTCACAAGTCGCTTACTCACCAGTCTGTCTGTCCCAACTCGCCTACTCAGCAATCTGTCTGCCACAAGTCGCCTACTCACAAATCTGTCTGCCACAAGTCGCCTACTCACCGGTCTCTCTGTCACAGCTCGCCTACTCACCAATCTGTCTGTCACAAGTCGCCTACTCACCAATCTGTCTGTCACAAGTCGCCTACTCACCAATCTGTCTGTCACAAGTCGCCTACTCACCAATCGGTCTGCCACAAGTCGCCTACTCACAAATCTGTCTGTCACAACTCGCTTACTCACCAGTCTGTCTGTCACAACTCGCCTACTCACCAATCTGTCTGCCACAAGTGGCCTACTCACCAGTCTGTCTGTCACAACTCGCCTACTGACCAATCTGTTTGTCACAACTCGCCTACTCACCAATCTGTCTGCCACAAGTCGCCTACTCACCAGTCTGTCTGTCACAACTCGCCTACTGACCAATTTGTCTGTCACAACTCACCTACTCACCAATCTGTCTGCCACAAGTCGCCTACTCACCAGTCTGTCTGTCACAACTCGCCTACTCACCGATCTGTCTGCCACAAGTCGCCTACTCACCAATCTGTCACAAGTCGCCTAATCACCAGTCTGTCTGTCTCAACTCGCCTACTCACCAATCTGTCTGTCACAAGTCGCCTACTCACCCATCTGTCTGCCACAAGTCGCCTACTCACCGGTCGGTCTGTCACAACTCGCCTACTCACCAATCTGTCTGTCACAACTCGCCTACTCACCAATCTGTCGCAAGTCGCCTACTCACCAATCTGTCACAAGACGCCCACTCACCAATCTCTCTGTCACAACTCGCCTAATCACCAATCGGTTGCAAGTCGCCTACTCACCAATCTGTCACAAGTCGCCTACTCACCAATCTGTCTGTCACAAGTCGCCTACTCACCAATATGTCTGTCACAACTCGCCTACTCACCAATCTGTCTGTCACCAGACGCCTACTCACCAATCTGTCTGTCACAACTCGCCTACTCACCAATCTGTCGCAAGTTGCCTACTCACCAATCTGTCACAAGACGCCCACTCACCAATCTGTCTGTCACAAGTCGCCTACTCACCAATCTGTCTGTCACAAGTCGCCTACTCACCAATCTGTCTGTCACAAGACGCCTACTCACCAATCTGTATGTAACAAGACGCCTACTCACCAATATGTATGTCACAAGTCGCCTACTCACCAATCTGTCTGTCACAAGTCGCCTACTCACCAATCTGTCGCAAGTTGCCTACTCACCAATCTGTCACAAGACGCCCACTCACCAATCTGTCTGTCACAAGTCGCCTACTCACCAATCTGTCTGTCACAAGACGCCTACTCACCAATCTGTCTGTCACCAGACGCCTACTCACCAATCTGTCTGTCACAAGACGCCCACTCACCAATCTATCACAAGACGCCTACTCACCAATCTGTCTGTCACAAGACGCCTACTCACCAATCTGTCTGTCACCAGACGCCTACTCACCAATCTGTCTGTCACAACTCGCCTACTCACCAATCTTTCAGTCACAACACGCCTACTCACCAATCTGTCACAAGTCGCCTACTCACCAATCTGTCACAACTCGCCTACTTACCAATCTGTCTGTCACAAGTCGCCTACTCACCAATCTTTTTGTCACAACTCGCCTGCTCACCAATCTGTCGGAAGTCGCTTACTCACCAATATGTCTGTCCCAAGTCGCCTACTCACCAATCTGTCTGTCACAAGTCGCCTACTCTCCAATCTGTCTGTCACAAGTCGCCTACTCAACAATCTGTCTGTCACAAGTCGCCTACTCTCCGATCTGTCTGTCACAAGTCGCTTACTCACCAATCTGTCTGTCACAATTCGCCTACTCACCAGTCTGTCGGTCACAAGTCGCTTACTCACCAATCTGTCTGTCACAAGTCGCCTACTCACCAATCTGTCGGTCGCAAGTCGCCTACTCACCAATCTGTCTGTCACAAGTCGCCTACTCTCCGATCTGTCTGTCACAAGTCGCCTACTCACCTATGTGTCTGTCACAAGTCGCCTACTCACCGATCTGTCTGTCACAAGTCGCTTACTCACCAATCTGTCTGTCATAAGTCGCCTACTCACCAATCTGTCGGTCACAAGTCGCTTACTCACCAATGTGCTCGTCACTAGTCGCTTACTCACCAATCTGTCTGTCACCAGTCGCCTACTCACCAATCTGTTTGCCACAAGTAGCCTACTCACCAATCTGTCAGTCACAAGACGCCTACTCACCAATCTGTCGGTCACAAGTCGCCTACTCCCCAATCTGTCTGTCAAAAGATGCCCACTCACCACTCTGTCTGTCACAAGTCGCCTAATCACCAATCTGCTCGTCACAAGTCGCCTACTCACCAATCTGTCTGTCACAAGTCGCTCCAATCCACCACTCCAGACAGCCATCTCCACAGGTTCCGTCCACTCTGCTACATGATGAGCGGCAGGTGGCGCTGCAGGTGTCTCTACAGTTGGGACCGTAGGAGCCATCGGCGCAGTCTGCAGTGAAGAGGGATCACCAAGTCATCAAAGAGGCTGGCCAGAAGGTTAGCCTGTCCGGCTTTGTAGGGAAACCCGGCCTGACCGCCAGTCGTCTAGCTATGGCTGGCATCCACACACTTATCATGTTTATTGAGAGAGCATTAACGTGAGGACACCGATCATTCTAGGCAGTCACAACGTATGATTGAATGACAGGCAAGGCCACCGGTTGGTCGTTGTTTATCGCGCCAGGAACCAGTACCTAATCTGACAAAAACAAACCGTAGGTAGGACTTAAACTCTAGCTTAACGAACCACGTGAGAGGTGCATAGAGCAGTTCCAGGTGGATAAATACAAAACTACCATCTTTACCTCCGTGGTAGAAGAAAATAATTTATCATCGCATTAGATAACCCACTTCATGTACCGTTGGTGTCATGGCTTCAGGTACGATGTAGGCACGTACCTTGGACACAGAATGTGGTTTGGTTCTTGCCGGCGGGACAGTCAGCGATACATCCGTACACGTGGTTACAGTCCGTCTCACACCCGTCACACGCTGTGCAAAACAAGCAAAAGTGTACAGTTAAAGATACTATTTCAACAAGCGACCCGACGCGGCCGCATAACTTAGTTTCTATGATTAGAGATTTAAGAGAATACGTAATGCATAACAGAGAAAACCAAAAACGAAAAAAGTCTGCCTGAGCCAACCGGGCTTCACATCGGCTTGTGCTGTTGAATATTCGTTGAAATAGAATATTTAATCATGGTCACATCTTATTGATCAATTCGAGAACTACGAGCCAATCCGTTTTGTTCAATTGATCCGAACCTTTCATCTTGAGTATTCCAGTATGAGGCGCATGGGCTGTGGCGTGCAATAAACTAGGCGTCATATACTGCAATGTATACATTGCAGTATTAGTTAGAGAACCAGTTGGAGTGCATTCGCCAAATAAAAGCACGAGACAAGATAACGTCGAGTCTTTTATTTGGGAATGCACGACAGTGAGTTCTTTAACCTACTTTCAACAAATTGTGTGACGTCACGCCTTTTTCTTAAGTGTTCATTATCTAGAAGAATGCACCGGAAAATAGATCTGCTTTATTTAAATAAAGAACTTGAAAAAAGTGCATTATCTCAATAACGAACGCCAAAATTGTGCATTATCTTGATAATGAACAGTTGTTGTTAATATTGACCGCTAAGTGTCGCGATGTAATCAACCGAGCCAAGCTGAGCTGAGCCGAGTGGGTTGGTCTGATGATGTCAGATCTTGCAAATGTTATGACAAACAAGGAAATGTCACTGTTAAGTTCCAGGCGGTGGGGGGGGGTGGATTATGCCAGAAAGCACAAAATATAAGGAAATTCGACAGTTATCGATTGCATATATTTTCGGTGCCGCCTATGAACGGTGGACCCTATGACATTATTCATGCCATTTTTACTGAAGTTGCCACATATACCACCACCACACATATGGTGCAAGATAAATCCTATTACAAAAGTCATGACATAAATGGATGATCTATTTTAAAGTAAAAGCGTTAATTCCCTCGTAATGCTTTTCAGGGGCAGTTGCTTTCATGGAAGTTAGACGGAACGACTTGACCCTTGTGTGGAGATCTAAGTTCCCATGCCCACCCACCATCTACCGTGGGGCTTCACAGTGACTGGTGCATTAGTTGATCGGTAGTTCTATGATTTTAAAGCACTCTCGTATTAGTCGTGCAGTACGATTGACACAATAGTCGATTTCTTGTGTCCAAAAAACATAGCAAATGAACCACGCAAATCATGATCAGAACTAATGTCTTGTTGCAACAATTTTATAAGTACGTCAAGGAACTCACTGTGGTGCATTTCCCAAATAAAGCAGTCGACGCTTTTGCGTCTCGTGCTTCATTTTAAATGCACTCCAGCTCGTTCTTTGACAAGTACATACATGTTTTATAACAAGGCGTTAGTTCTGCTCATGATATGTGTGGTTCATTTTCCATTTGGGCGCAGGAAATCGACTGTTGTATCAATCGCACCGACTAACACGCGAGCGAGCGTTAGTGTCAATCGTGGGAGAAGTAGACATTTGAGTCTTGTTTCTAAATCACCACACAAGGGCCCTGCTTAACTTTCCTGAAAACAACGCCGCACGAAAAGCCATTTTAGGGATTTAACGCTTCTATAGATCATCCATACATGTCGTGTATTTTGTGATATTATTTATCCTGCCACATCGAACGCATATGTGACACTTCAGTAGAAATTACGTGACAATGCCAGACGGTCCCCCGTTCATAGGCGGCATGAGTGCAATCGATAATTGTTGAATTTCCATATTACTTGAGCGTTCCGATGTAATCCCCCCTGGAGCTTAACATTGATTTTTGCATTTCATTGTTTGTCTTACAAATTGCAAGTTCTGACAGCTGACATCAGCTAGCTCGCCTCAGTTCAGCTCGGCTCGACTTGGCTCGACTCGGCTCGACCGATTACGCCATGACACTTAGCGAAGTGAAGCGAGCCTATATTAACAACAACTGTTATCGAGATAATGCACGGTTCATTTTTGTTCATTATCAAGATATTGCACTGTTATTTGCTCGTTATTTGAATAACACACATTTACGTTAATAAAACACGGCTATATATGCTTTCCAACGCCTTCTTCTGAATAATGAACACTTAAAATAAAACAAATTTAAGGAAATTGGATGAATGGTTGAATTAATAAATGGTTGGGAAAGGTTAACTTTTGCACGTCGAAATATATGTTTAAGAAAGAAGCTAAATGTATCATATTAAACACGTTCGTCGTTGAATAAACTTTGCCTTTATATGTGTTATCTTATACTGTGGCTAACTGTGCTAGACGTTATGTAACATTCAATGGCTCACATACTTTTATGTTTATTTATTTAACTTTTGACTGTTCTTTTATCGCGTTTCGTTCTTTGTTAGCTTGCTTGCAATTCATTTTCAACAATGCTTGTAGAGCTTCTGCTCTTGTCACTATAAATGTCTTGTAAAAATGTACAGAATGGATATAATTTGTGTGTTCTTGTGGCAATAAACGGATGATAATAATATCATGCGCGTTTTTACCATTGTCGGCAAAGATGTATGCATAAAGAGTATGTCTTAAAACTAGCACTATTTTTTTTACCATTTTCAAACTACATTTAGCATAAAGGCGAAACAATATGTAATAAAATAGTAAAACAAATACAGAGTTATCAAACTGTTCTCCTCTTCTCTAACAAAATAGACCTCCGAGTGTTGCAAATCTATTGGTCATAAATGTCACAAGGACGCATTTTTACTGAGGAATAAATATTTGATATAAATGACACATACTTAGATAGTTGTTGCAAATGAACCTAAAGGTATAACAGAAATAAAGACGATTGTTTCAGGGGAATCTCGCTGTTGATTTGTTCCACCGACCTGCATATCGGTGTCCTGTGACTGTCACCTCGCAGAGTATGATGGATCCTCTGGGTTCGTTCTCTGCCCGGTACTTCCAGACGAGGACGTATCTGCCGACCAGAGGCTGTCCACAAGTCACCTTGGCGTCCTCTTCCGGATCAACCTGGCCTGGGAAGTCCCCACAAGTGATGAAGTCCCCGTAACTCTCTATGTCGTCAGTAGAATTGAGGACCACGGCGTCGTCTTTGACCACGTGTTTGGGCAGCGACGAGTTACTGACGAACACCCGCAGGTTCTTCGTGTACCTCCAACCACCTAGAGCTATACATAGAGTACACATTTAGTAATATTGCGCAGTCACAGTGATAAAACATATAGTAGATGTTGTTACTCAGCAGAATTGAGCTTCACGGCGTGGCTGGTATTTTATGGCAGCGACGAGTTGCCGACGAATACCCTGTTCTTCACGTAAGTCCAACTCTCACCCCACTCTGGTGGGAGTAACCGGTTGAAATTTAACTCTTCGCAAATTTATTCACTCATTTAGTCCAGCTTACAAATATGTTTTCGTGCGATACAAAGTTAAACAAGTTATGTATAAGCCTACCTATAGCCAGGCATATATGTAGGCATCAGCGCCAGCCAGGAAAAACTGGGCACCAACAGTTTAGCAAGCGAGATTAACAAGTAGTTGGTCTATGTAATTCGTTCAGTATGGCTGACTCTTGGTGTAAACCATATCACCAAGCGCCTAATAGTCTACACTTTGTGAGCAAACAGGAACTCGACATTAAGCAGTCGTCCACATTCGACGTTTGTGAACGTGCCAAATCCCTCCCCCTCCCCCCCCCCCCCCCACACACACCCTTTTTTTCACCGCCAAAGCTGCGACTATTCATACGGAGTGCATATATTTGGCGCACAGCAATAATTATGACTGTGTAAAAACCAGCAGGAAGATTCATACGGGATATCTGGGGGAAGGGGGCCTGGAGCTTCGCATTGAACCAAGAATTATACAACTACTCGGTAACTCAGGGGTCCCGTCTTCAGTGTTGGCGACTATGTTCCGGTAAACGGTGTAGGGAGCCCCGAGGTCCACGGTCCACCACGCTAGTCCAGGGCCAGAGGGATGAGAACCGAATCTTACTTACCCACTGTATTGGCGACTGTGACCCGGTAGACGGTGTAGAGAGCCCCGAGGTCCACGGTCTACCACGCCAGTCCAGGGCCAGAGGGATGAGAACCGAATGTTACTTACCGAGTGCTGTATTGGCGACTGTGACCCGGTAGACGGTGTAGAGAGCCCCAAGGTCCACGGTCCACCACGCCAGTCCAGGGCCAGAGGGTTGAGAACCGAATGTTATTTACCGAGTGCTGTATTGGCGACTGTGATCCGGTAGACGGTGTAGAGAACCCCGAGGTCCACGGTCCACCACGCCAGTCCAGGGCCAGAGGGATGAGAACCGAATGTTACTTACCCGGTACTGTATTGGCGACTGTGACCCGGTAGACGGTGTAGAGAGCCCCGAGGTCCACGGTCCACCACGCGAGTCCAGAGCCAGAGGGATGAGAACAGTGCTGTCTGTTGACCACGCCATCCACCGCTTGGTCGGCTGACCAGTCATGCCACAGACTGTACTGCCAGGCCGACTTGTTGTAAGCAGCGTTACCTGCAACGACAGTACGACAACCACGGGATGAATACCATTACTGACATAGGCACCACATGATGTCGACCTTTGTTCGACCTCGTTGACGCCATGGCCTTGAATAATGCTTCCAATTGAATGGTAAATATGAGAGAAAAGCATTATCTCCAATGATTGAACGCTACGTGTACTACGTCACACATGTTGTCATCGTTTTAATACGCATTTTACGAGGTTACAGATTACGAGTTCTAACAAAAAATTCAGTCAACAAATTTGGTCTAGCCATTGATCACGTTTATGTGCATGTCGAAGATGGTGAGTCTGCAGCGGAGATTATAAGTAAACGTGACCGAAGTCAGGCATTGTCAAAGTGTCCCCAACATCCGGACTGATTATCAATACTATACTGCGTAATATGTACATGTTATATATGTAGTACGATGTGTACATCACATCTACCCGGAGAACCGTCATAGTGCCCCCAATGCAACGTTTACGCTTGTATAACGGCGTTATGATGTGTAACCTGGTTGTTTGGTCATATGTATCCACCGACTTGTGTTGGGGATGTCTGCAGCCACCCATGCGGCAGTTATTGGCGGGTCACACAGTCGCCGAGACGTCCGCGGTGACGCGTGTCATGATACCGCGGTCGGCTCGCCGCTGTACTTCTGGTTGTTATGCCAACCCGTATGTCAATCTTGCAAGACATTTGGCTTTTTGTTCCATACCTAACCCAGAATATGTAGAGCTTGTTCAGACACCTTTAAACATGTGTGCTCCAATTCCATCGTTCGCACCCACATCGTATTTTGTTTAAAGAGAACGATGAAAGTGTCTTGTGCTTTCTGTTACATCCGTTGCTTACCATTATTTCGCTAGTGGCTGATTGAGCTTTAATTATTTGACTTGGGTGCGTATAGCAGTAAATAGCTATATGCGATAATTATACAGATCAGCGAATCTATGGATATTTAGTTCCTACACTTCGGAAATACCCATTCTCCCGTGGCCGCCATTTTGACATGGGGTGTAGTTGGATGTTCCTACAGTGATTACCGGTGGACAATATAGCGGCGTGACCTCAGATTGGCCTCGCTGACACAACCACTCAGATAATGTACAGTAGCGGTCTTATGTTATGTATGTGTATATGTCCGAAACACAAAGGCACTGGGAGGCACGTTTAAGCTGCATCGATCCCTCGCACTTTCATATTACTTCCGACGGTGCTACGTCACACCATATATACGCGACTTTTAAGGTTGTACATCGATACATGTTGTGGATAACGTAGGTCTATGTACATAATGCTTCATCGTTCAGCGCTGCAGCTGTCGTTCTGTATCCATGGTTGAATGTTTTTCAAACTCAAGCCATTAAGCAGGGATCTCGTGAAGCCAGCATGCGCGTCGGCAGCCAGCCTTATACATGAATGTCAGATCGCAAATTTATTCCTTCTACTATTGATGTGACTACTGTCCTGGCCTGCAGCAAACTGTTTACGGTACGCCAACTGTTAAATACCATACGTAGAGGGTAGCGTGACCAACCGTCGACATGTAACAGGTTATCAGATACCAGATCATATGGAATCAGTCATTAATTACAACTGGATGTCCGACACGTGGCCGCCATGTGCTCTGTCACCGCCACCTTCAACATCAATACACTCCAGAAGCCAAGTAACGTTGGGAAAGATACCCACCAGTCTGACATCCGGGTCCTTCCCAGCCGGCCTCGGGCGCTCCAGACGGGAAGTTACCGGGACGGTTGGCCAGACAGCGATCATCCGGGCACTGACCCGTCAGCTCATCACAGGGGGCGCCACCGGCACACCGACAGGGGAACTTACATCCGGGACCAGAGCCAAAGTTACAGGCTGAAATGTGGACAGAAACCATGATAAGTAATGTAATAAGATATGTATCCAGTGTGAGGCAGAAGGAACTATATAGGTATTTCCTTCTGTGAAAAAGAAGACCGTTTCTCCAATGTGTATGCTGTAGTTATAATTTGAAACCCAGACTAGTACCATTACCAATCCAGGACATTTTCTTAAGATAATCTGCTGAAGAAATTGATGTTTTGCAATATATGTATGTTTGAAATAGCATGGTCAAGTTACTGGTAGTTAGTTTATAATTATAATGAAATATACTGTACCCCAATCCCAAACATCCTTCATTCAGTTCCATACTGCCTATATCTGGCTATAGAGAGACATGAACCTTTATAGTTGAACTAGGGCTTGTCCCAATAATCTCCCCACCTACTCCCTCTCTCGGCCAGCAGCCCAATAACAACCACAAACACTTTCAATGGCCCAGATAGAGCGCCTCATTGACCCTTATTTAAGATTATCAGGATTTATCACATGATATGTGAGACGGGTAGAGCGACCAAGACACATCCACAACCCCGTGTTTTTTCACCAGGTAGGCTTACATCGATGGCACATTTGAAACGTACTAACCGTCTTGTCCTTGACCTTGCATGGGAACCACGGCGGCCCAGCAGACGACGAGAATCAAAAGCGAAGTCAAATTTAAAGTGCGGACCGTCATGGCGTCATTGCCGCCACAACTAAGCATCACTAGTTAGCGGCAGCAAGCGCCCTCGGCAGTGTCATCGCTAAAGTTAATTTGGATGCTCCGATTGGAGTGAGCTCCATTCCGTATGTGAAGGTATAGCAGAAATGCGATGTTGGAGACTGAATAATGAGAGTTACTTCCGGGTTGGTCAGCCGACTCGCCATCATGCGTCATGGTGCGGGCGCTCATCCAATCAAGCGTCCCGTCCATCGCGCCCCACTGTTGTCACGGAGCCCGAACCCGGAGCTTGCTTTCACTGCAGTATCATGATATGGACCACGAATGAGGCAAACCAATCCTCACCAAGATCACCTCAAGTTATTTTGGTATAATTTAAGTGAACTACGCCACCCCTTCCTATTCGTTGACGTGTGCAAGCCTCCGTGACATGACCAAGATGCAACCATGCTTAGCATTAAGGAAGGACCATTTGATATCTAAGGGGAGTGCGGGGCGGACTAAGACCTTTCAGTGGAGACCAAACACATTTCTTCAGGTTCGACGAGGGTGGAAGTTTTTGTTTATTTGTCATGGGGAGGCTAGCATTTCTTGTGGCGGCTTGATATTGTGGTGGGCATCTGCAAAATAATAGTGGTTCAAAAGTAGAAGTGCACGATTTTTTTTCTTATGATATAGAGGAAAGAAAACACTTACTTAGGCAAGGCATGATTTATTTTTTGGACGCCCCCCCCCCCCCCTGTCTTGGATATCAAATAATCCGTCCCAGCCAAGATTCGAATGGCTATGTTGGTAACGCGCTGGGCTAACGTCAAATATACTATGCCAGGCCAGCTCAAGCGGCCGGTGCAACGTGCGTTTGTGCAGGATAACTATCCCATATTAAACAGACCATGGCCAGTTCAGTTGCAACTTTTGAATCCTGAAAATAGTTACCGTGCATTGAGCCGAAATTAACGTGAGCGAGTGGTAAGCTGAATCGCTGTGGCCGAGTGGTAAGCGGGATCGCTGTGCCCGAGTAGTAAGTGGGCTCTGCACTAGCTATGCAATTGTGATAACTGGGCCAAGGTCTAAAAGAAAAATTTACCAAAAGGCTTCGGGCCAAACGGATAATTGTCTTTACCTTAATGCCGGATCGAATCTCGTCTGTTCGGAGCATGTAAAAAGAGCGCATCGTTCCACTCTTAGGCCGTGTATACTACACACTATATCAGGGCGTTTTTACTTGATTTGGTGTTCGCGGCCGGATCCGTGGTCGTTACAAAGTGGGACGGGCGGTCGATAAAGGAAAAAACAAAACTTAAGACAAACACACACAGTACGCCTTAGCACGATTTCAAACCAGCGCCAGCCACCAGGTATGAGATAGGGTATCCTGGCAAAGTTGATTCTCCGTTACATTTATCGCTTGTGTTTGGGCTAACACTCGGTTAAGTTTAAGCCGGACTTCCACATTTCCTTGTGGCAACAATTTCAAAATTAAGACACACGAAGCACACAAAAAATGGGGTAACATCCTAAGCCTGCCTGTACGTATATCACCTCATTGCCTGAGACCGATACGCGGGAGGTATTTGTATTCAATGTCCGGGTACAATTTTCATTTTATTTTATTGTTTAAATAATAATCGTCAGGGCAATCAATCAGTATTTCTTTGCACAATCGATGTCCTTAATCTGTTCACTGATTGCATATTGCAATTCCACATTTTCCTACGTTAGCACATACCACGTAAACCATAGCGAGGGTTTAAATTCCTTGTCATTTTCTGGCATTACTCTGAGAATATATGATACGAGATGTCAAATAACCATCTATTGTATAAATTTTGTCTCAATGCAATTTCAGATGTCGCCACCACAACCGTCTTTACGCTGTTGGGATTAACTAGCAGGCCCAGCGATATACATTTATCCCTTCCTGGTGTCAGACCCAAAAAATATGGCAATGTTGTCTGAACCTTTGCTCGTTATTACTCCAGTGGCTTCACGGCCGACCGTTACAAACGGTGCATACGGCAAACTTCCTAGTTTCTTGTCCACTCCGAGTCTTTTCGGGACCTGCACAACTCGGTTCCCCATCGAGTCAACAGACATCATCGCAGCGCCATCCTTCCCATGACTGTTCAAAGGTCTTCCAGCCAGGCAGAGACTTAGTTTCCAGCGGTGTACTTGTAATATTGACGATGGTAAACATATGTCAACCGCCATCGATTATGGACAATATTTCATCAGGAACGCATTCTAATTCTCTGATGAGAGCAGAATACAAAGAATAACAGTGATATCAGGTGTCGCCTCACTTTATTACAGTTTGTCTTGAACAAGTTGAACCAAAAATGACGTTACCGGTATTCGGATCAGCTATAAAACATATTGATGCAACCAATTTGTGCATCTGTTGCGAGATACATCTAAACAGTTGATTGAATCCATAATTGACTGCGTTATGTATGGTGCATGTCAGACATATATCGATAGCCACCAATTGTTATTAGATTTCCGATCTACGTTGATGCTATCAGTGCCAGATTGACATACACATTATGAAAATGTCCATAACAAATGGGCATCCCGCATTATTATTTGTATATGTGGTTTGGGTCGGTTGGTTGTATATTCAGGACGCGTTAACCAATTCTGGGCACATCGCGTCAATAGAAGAAGGAGGAGGAGAGCGAAACCAAGTATCCGGGGTAACCCCCTACTCTTTGCGAAGGACATGGGATCTTCATCCTGCGTCCACCACATACATGGCCACAGCGGGGCGCGAACCACCGATCCACGTGCCGTTAGTCTCTCAGGTGGTCAGAGCTCTAGCTTCACTGAGCGACCAGGGCGGCCCTTGTTATTTGGGAGAATACGACCTGATCTATCGCTGTTTCGACAGAACAAAGCAAGGATATATTCAGGAAAGACCACGATCGCCTTTGCTATTTAATAAAAATTAATACATATGCCATTCGGTTATAAATATATATACACCAATACTAAGAAAATATATAATGCATTGTATAAACGATAGCTGTCTGACGTACCATCTGTGTCAATCAGCGTTGTTTTTGGGAAACTGCTTTGCCCGCCAAGTTTGAATCATTGTGTGCACGAAGGCGGCCTTGAAGACTTACTCATTATGTTGTGCCAAGCAAGACTCTTACCCGTCAGCGGCTAACCGTCGACCATCGCATTAATACTATTCACTGAAAAAATGTCCAGGGTGAAGACCGAAAACCCTGACGGGAAGTTGGTCAAAATCATCTCAATCTCAGTGCTTAAATGATGACGACACCGTGAATGCTTGGAAAAGCTACACAGTTTTATTCCTGTAATTACCTAATCCAGGTAATTTGTTTCTTGATGTATTTTATTACAATATTAATATACATAATTCAAGCATGTGGCAAATCGTAAACGCGAAAAGTTTATACAGAGCTAACGTTGAACGTTGAACGAGCGAACGTTGGACGGGGCTGCCAGTGCGTGTTTATACATTGATCAAATGGTTTTATATTAGGTCTTTTTGAACTCGTGAACCGTTGTTCATTAGTATTGTGATATCGCAGAAACGAAACAGCACCTTGGCAAGATATATCGCTACAGCATTTGTCAACGCATATATATCTCTTGACAATGCAAACAATATGGCTTAGCCCCATGGCTTTGTTCTTAGCTCTATATTATTATTTGTATTCGAGTCACGCGTTATTCTGATCTATGTCCACATGGGTTTGATTAAAGTACACCCGGAGAAGAGACGTAACATTGTCTCGACTTGATCGGCGCAAAATGCACATGAATCATTGTCAAATATATTATATTTTAAGTCATACTTTTAGTATACGATATTAAAAAACGAATTAATTCGCTTCATATTCATACCGACCCAAACCACATACATATTGTATATATTATCACAGTTGAATTTAGACAGTCACAATCTGGATTATTGCTTTTAAACATTGAGCATTATGAAAGATTGGTAGTTTAAAGGGTTATATTATAGGCATAATTAAGAAGTCGTTAACACATAATATATCATGTTTCATTAAAGCATGCTTTCGCGAATATTATTAGTTGGCGTTATAAAGCTAGAATTTCCCTCTCTCCGTTTATCGCTTTCCAGTTATTGATATTTGAACATCTTATAAGCATTACATTGAGACCTTTTTGCCACGCAACCATTCATATGGGATACTTTAAAGGCACCGGTCATTAAGTACATGTATAAAGTAAATATCGTCTCCCTATATATATGTGCATATGTGCGTGCAATAATGCTAACTTTACTTGAATGCATATTGGCAATTGTACTTGAGCTAGGATCGACATGTTAGAACCTGGATATGTTATAAATCTGCATAAACATGTGTGGAGATAATCATTAAAAAACATTATAATTAATTAAGAAGAAACGGAATAAAATCGCAAGGAAGAAAGAAATACGAAAAAAAAATATGTGAAACAAGACATTTGTCCCTTGTATATTGATAATTTAGTTCCTCATTGTGGCAGTGAACATCATGATTATCTCAGCGGAAGTTGGCGTAGGTATCAAATTTGCTGATGTACTGCATAGCCAGGTCGTGCAGCGTGAGGTACTGGTCCTGTAACACGCCGAGGAGAAAAACAAAACAAAAAGAGTATGACTGTTGCCGTATACCAGACAATAAGAATCTTACTCAAATATCCACAGAATGCGACAGCATGATTTGTATTAAGAACCATGCGACTTTCTAATGTTAAACGCATTGTTCCTTTAAGATATTCAAACGAATGTGGTACTTAGACATTCCTTTTGGTATCAGAAATGAAGCCAACATAGCACTCGTCTCTCCGGCCATCCGACTTGATAAATAATTAGACCACTGGATGAATCAGTAAATTGTTTCACTGGATACGATAATTAATATTATTAACAAGATGATAATCCCCGCAGAACATGAGTAATATCAAATTTAATAACTAGTCCTCCACGTCTATCAGACAAACCGGGCCGGTCATTATTTGGGCCATGTAATGCGTCATTGGCCTGTCTGCAGGTATCAATAAACTTAGTACGGGCTCCCACTTGGCTTTGATACCTTTAAAAGACAAGGTTGTTGAAGATTTAATGACATCTTATTCGATATTAGAATGGTATCGTAGAAATGAAAGAGCACCTTCACAAGCACTGTTGGTGTTACATCATTTGCAAATGTACATATATACACACCACACCCTCCTAACCACGTCCTCCTAACCACGCCCTCCTAACCACGTTCTGCTAACCACGCCCTGCTAACCACGCTCTCCAAGCCACGGTCTCCTGACCACACCCTTCTAACCACACGCGCCTAACCACGGCCTGTATATCCAATGTATCCCGTCACAGCCACGTGACACTCACCATGTTTAGCACGAACTCTCGCCGACTGGCCGCGATGAGTCTGACTGCCAACATGGCGTCAACCTCTCTGTACGCCTTCATCCCGCCGATCATGTGATCCAGAGCGCAGAAAACACCGCATCGGCTGACGCCATCCCTGAAACCAGTCAGCCATTATTAACTGTTATTATCTTGCCATCTGTCTATGGGTTGTTGCTCGTTGTCGAGGCGATAGTGATATGCGAAAAAGAGCATATGATTCAACCGCCTCAATCTTACTGAAGTTTCTGAGAACACTCGTATAATTATATAGAAATTAGTAATGTAGACAGTTTTAACTCTGGATTGGATTGTGGGCGTTGATGTGTCCAGGAGCCACCGATTCATTCACTACTTATATACAGTGGACCAGCACGGGACAGGGAGCATTCCTCTGTCCATGGGCCATGACCTCATTCAATACTTACATGCAGTGGACCAGCACTGGATTGGGAGCGTTCCTCTGTCCATGGGCCATGGCCTCATTCACTAATTAAATACAGGGGACCAGCACTGGATTGGGAGCGTTCCTCTGTCCATGGGTCATGGCCTCATTCAATGCTTACATACAGTGGACCAGCACTGGATTGGGAGCGTTCCTCTGTTCCGTGGGCCATGGCATCAGTCACTACTTACATACAGTGGACCAGCACTGGACTGGAAGCATTCCTCAACCAGCACTGGATTGGGAGCGTTCCTCTGTCCATGGGCCATGGCCTCATTCACTACTTACATACAGTGGACCAGCACTGGGTTGGGAGCGTTCCTCTGTCCATGGGCCACGGCTGTCTCGTAGAGCTCCAAAATAGCGTTCAGAGTCTCGTTACCAGGACGACCGTCCTCCCACGTGGCCAGATGGTACTGCCGCACGCGGACCGCCGTTGATTTCCGCTGCTGAAGAAATGAAACACTGGTGTTGACTAGGCCGCTTCTCTTCACCTTCAAGCTAAATAGGGCTGTACAGTTCTCGCGGGTTCTATTTTAAGTTTTGGTCTTATGGGGACAAACAACACGAGCTCTTAGTGCTCATTGTAGTGTTTTGAATGTTGAATGTTGGGAACCTGCCGGCTGCGTTGTTTGTGCGTGCTGAATTGAGTGGGTGTGAAACAATTTTGTGTTTGCTTTGGTCCAAGCATTGCTAACTATAAATCATAATATAGTTAAAGATGGGGCATTTATCTCTCCATAAATTATGTGGTCCGTTCGATGAGACTGTTGGAAGCGGTGTATTTTGAGGCAAATCATTGATGTTTTCTTTTGTGCGACAAACCATAGATACCGTGGGCAGATATGCAACATGGAAAACCACGCGCAGAACATTAGATGGCCTGACACTGACAGTCACTCATGAGACAAGCAAATTCTGGTTTATCAACTGTCTAACCGGTCATATATTACATAAATGTACTCGGATGGTTATAATTCTGGTATGCAAAACTTCAGTGGTTAGTTATCCAAGGACAGCTTTAGCCGATCTTGTGGTTGAAGCGATCGAGTGAAGGCAAACAACCGGAAGGTAGGCAGAACGTACAGGCATTTGATGCTAGGCATCGACGTAGAGCATAAGTATTTTTATCTCGTAGGATCAAGATAAGATCCCGTAGTTACTGTACATACCTATTGGTCAAGGAAACCTGCTGGGCCAATTATATGGGGTTGGTTGAACCCTGCCCCATGCGTTTTGTCAGGGTTCGTACCCCCGACCTGTTGATCTACAGCTCAGCCTGCTTAGCATTTGAGCAAAGCAAAGGGGGGAAAGTTGCCTTGAACTTGGCGCTTTGGCTGCTTGTATAGTCGACTGTTGTGGCGAATTTTCTTGAGGAGGTCGTTTTGATAGGTTGATATGAGAAGCAATAAAATGGGCAGTGTCTCAATGACAAAGAGCTGTTGTGAATATATGTGTCTTTTTTCATGTGCACCCTACCATGGCAATACTTGTTATGAACGATTTTTAGGCATATATCGTTACTCAGTGAGGAGTTAGAAACCATCCATCCAACAACGCTTGTTGATTGAACCGAAGCCGCTTTAATGTCCATCGAAGCAGCATTATTAAGTACGACAGCCTACTGCATTACAGAACTGGAACAACTTATGTTTCCTCTCTCACCTCTGTTTTGACGTCGAATTCCCGGGTGGTCCAATGAGCATGACTGGACTGTTCGACCGCTGTGATCACTACGGGGCCGTGCTTGACCTTGCCACTCGATGGCCAGTAACATGGCGCGTCCTGAGAACAGGAAAAACAGCTATATGACAGCAGACAGAACAGTGCCAGACTCCGGG
The DNA here is from genome assembly GCA_964019135.1 of Arenicola marina. Taxonomy (NCBI): domain Eukaryota; kingdom Metazoa; phylum Annelida; class Polychaeta; family Arenicolidae; genus Arenicola; species Arenicola marina. The sequence goes on from OZ025249.1 coordinate 24,602,533, forward strand.
TATCCAACCATAATTATAATGTAGTCCACCTATCTGTTACTCTGCTGGTTTCCAGAAAAAGTCATTTCGATTGTCTCTAATCCTTGTGACAATTATTGTTTCTCACACACAGCACGATATATTGAATGAGAACGCGAACCAAATCTCTCTGGTCCTGTTTCCCGTCCAGCATGACGATTGTGGTGCAGCCGAAGTCGTGCACCAGTCTCCAGAAGTCTACGACCGTCGCCGACAGCGGCGCCTGTGTCACCAAAAAGGCTGAGTCCTGCTGGAAACCCTGGACAAGAGAAGACGATACGTCTTTAATATGTATGGCGATAGCTTAATTAAAAGATAACTGTGATCTGGCATGAACAAGGATCGAACGCTTATATATATATAAATATATATATGTTTATTCCGTACTTACAACGCAGTGGCCCCCTAGAACAAATAACAAATGAAGTGGTCCTCACAAAAGTTGTAATTATGAACTTATGGAATGTATTTGAATGCATTAAGTATAAGCTGGTGAGGTACAGTAAACTTCTCTACTATTCAAAACAGTCGACGTAATTTGTGGTCTAGTCCATCAATAATTTATCAAATAATATTATTTATATAATAACAAGCCGTCCGGTGATAACCTGTCGTGTGCTAATCCATCGGGTAATAATCTGCCATGTGATAATCCGTCTGGTCATACTATATTGAAAGATAATCCGCCTGGCGATACTATATTGAAAGATAATCCGCTCGGTGATACTATTGTGAGTTACTTATCCCACCATTTCTGCATTACCTTGACGAAGACGGCGTTGATATAGTCGTTACCCTTCTTGGTCAACAAACTCAGATACGGCCGGTATCCGTCGTCTGGAAGTCACAAATAGACACAGGAATGTCATTCAAACAAAGTACTGACCACAATATTAAAGGCGTTGTCCTTGAGGACGAACTACATGTGCATTTTTGTTTTAATGCCAGCTATGCTAGATATAAGCTCATATATGGTGTGCTTGTAAATACAATCAGAATTAATAAGACGACGCATTGATCCGGCTGATCTCAGTGGATACAATTAAGAGTTTTTGCATGTGTTTATCGCCACGATACCTAATGGATCAAGCTTTACGGGTAAGCAAAACCATTTCCCACCTTCATCTTGGAAAACACATGTACAGAACACAGTGGTGAAACCCTCACATTGGGATCCCACAGAGTGGGTTTGCCGAAGATACCATCTCGCATGGCGTGCACGTATAACAGTCTACCTGGCAAGATGTCCGGGAATCTGTTCTTGTGTCTGTTTGCAGTTGCCATGGCGGATGTCAAGACAGGAAGCGGCTGGCTCGAGATCAGTTCGCGCAGGACCTACAGCCAAATGTTGATCCTGATCAATGGTCCAATCTTCACTAAACAGTGGGGACCGCCGGAAGGGTTTATACAGCATCTCGCGGATATTTATCCGAATTGTAGATTACATATTGATTTATACGTTACTATAGTATTTTGTAATACAATATTACTATTTTTTGGTCGATGACATGAAATACATCAACCCATCAACCTTGAATTGCTCTTTGTGCTTGGAGATTCCATCCCGGCGTTTCTTGGTCAGGTCAGTGAAGGTCTCCTTGAAGGTATCACACGACAAACCGGTTCCTCCGGCCTTATGGTGATCCATGACAGCCTCATACAGGAACACGTATTGTGGCTGAAAGAGACAGTTGACTACTCAGACAAATCATGCTATATGGCTAGACCTCAGATTGGTATCAGATGGACTCCTATCGTACAGGAGGATCAATTCGCATGATTGTGTAAACGTGTAGGCAAGCAATGCATCACAAGCTAAAACACCCTCCCTGCAGAGGTTGCTGCACAGCTGGGCAGTGACAGGTGGAGACACAGCCCAGAGTCTGAACCATCCTGGTCATCTGTCCCCTGAGGACACGGACACACTGCAGGAGAGGGACTGATGCTCACTGACCAGGGTCTGGACCATCCTGGTCCTCTGTCCCCTGAGGACACGGACACACTGCGGGAGTGGGACTGAGGATCACCGACCAGGGTCTGGACCATCCTGGTCCTCTGTCCTCTAAGGACCCACTGCGGGAGTGGGACTAAGGCGCACTGACCAGAGTCTGAACCAACCTGGTCCTCTGTCCCCTGAGGACACACTGTGGGACAGGTTGACTGGCCAGGGTCTGAACCATCCTAGTCCTGTTTTCCCTTAGAACACGGACACACTGCGGGAGTGGGACAGGTTGACTGGCCAGGGCCTGAACCATCCTAGTCCTGTTTTCCCTTAGAACACGGACACACTGCGGGAGTGGGACAGGTTGACTGGCCAGGGTCTGAACCATCCTAGTCCTGTTTTCCCTTAGAACACGGACACACTGCGGGAGTTGGACTGAGGCTCACTGACCAAGGTCTTGACCATCCTGGTCCTCTGTCCCCTGAGGACACATTGTGGGAGTCGGACTGAGGCTCACTGACCAGGGACTGGACCATCCTGGTCCTCTGTCGCCTGAGGACACACTGCGGGAGTGGGACTGAGGCTCACTGACCAAGGTCTGGACCATCCTGGTCCTCTGACCCCTGAGGACACACTGCGGGAGTGGGGCTGAGCCCACTGACCAGGGTCTGGACCATCCTGGTCCGCTGTCTCCTGAGGACACGCTGTGGGAGTGTGACTGAGGCTCACTGACCAGGGTCTGGACCATCCTGGTCCTTTGTCCCCTGAGGACACACTGCGGGAGTGGGACTGAGGCTCACTGACCAGGGACTGGACCATCCTGGTCCTCTGTCCCCTGAGGACACACTGCGGGAGTGGGACTGAGGCTCACTGACCAGGGTCTGGACCATCCTGGTCCTCTGTCCCCTGAGGACACGGACACACTGCGGGAGTGGGACTGAGGCTTACTGACCAGGGTCAGGACCACCCTGGTCCTCTGTCCCCTGAGGACACGGACACACTGCGGGAGTGGGACTGAGGCTCACTGACCAGGGTCTGGACCATCCTGGTCCTCTGTCCCCTGAGGACACACTGCGGGAGTGAGACTGAGGCTCACTGACCAGGATCTGGACCATCCTGGCCCTCTGTCCCCTGAGGACACACTGCGGGAGTGGGACTGAGGCTCACTGACCAGGGACTGGACCATCCTGGTCCTCTGTCCCCTGAGGACACACTGCGGGAGTGGGACTGAGGCTCATTGACCAGGGTCTGGACCATCCTGGTCCTCTATCCCCTGCGGACACACTGCGGGAGTGGGACTGAGGCTCACTGACCAGGGTCCGGACCATCCTGGCCCTCTGTCCCCTGAGGACACACTGCGGGAGTGGGACTGAGGCTCACTGACCAGGGACCTGACCAGGGACTGGACCATCCTGGTCCTCTGTCCCCTGAGGACACACTGCGGGAGTGAGACTGAGGCTCACTGACCAGGGTCTGGACCATCCTGGTACTCTGTCCCCTGAGGACACACTGCGGGAGTGGGACTGAGGCTCACTGACCAGGGACTGGACCATCCTGGTACTCTGTCCCCTGAGGACACACTGCGGGAGTGAGACTGAGGCTCACTGACCAGGATCTGGACCATCCTGGCCCTCTGTCCCCTGAGGACACACTGCGGGAGTGGGACTGAGGCTCACTGACCAGGGACTGGACCATCCTGGTCCTCTGTCCCCTGAGGACACACTGCGGGAGTGAGACTGAGGCTCACTGACCAGGGTCTGGACCATCCTGGTCCTCGGTCCCCTGAGGACACGGACACACTGCGGGAGTGAGACTGAGGCTCACTGACCAGGGTCTGGACCATCCTGGTACTCTGTCTCCTGAGGACACACTGCGGGAGTGGGACTGAGGCTCACTGACCAGGGACTGGACCATCCTGGTCCTCTGTCCCCTGAGGACACACTGCGGGAGTGGGACTGAGGCTCACTGACCAGGGACTGGACCATCCTGGTCCTCTGTCCCCTGAGGACACACTGCGGGAGTGAGACTGAGGCTCACTGACCAGGATCTGGACCATCCTGGCCCTCTGTCCCCTGAGGACACACTGCGGGAGTGGGACTGAGGCTCACTGACCAGGGACTGGACCATCCTGGTCCTCTGTCCCCTGAGGACACACTGCGGGAGTGAGACTGAGGCTCACTGACCAGGGTCTGGACCATCCTGGTACTCTGTCCCCTGAGGACACACTGCGGGAGTGGGACTGAGGCTCACTGACCAGGGACTGGACCATCCTGGTACTCTGTCCCCTGAGGACACACTGCGGGAGTGAGACTGAGGCTCACTGACCAGGATCTGGACCATCCTGGCCCTCTGTCCCCTGAGGACACACTGCGGGAGTGGGACTGAGGCTCACTGACCAGGGACTGGACCATCCTGGTCCTCTGTCCCCTGAGGACACACTGCGGGAGTGAGACTGAGGCTCACTGACCAGGGTCTGGACCATCCTGGTCATCTGTCCCCTGAGGACACGGACACACTGCGGGAGTGAGACTGAGGCTCACTGACCAGGGTCTGGACCATCCTGGTACTCTGTCCCCTGAGGACACACTGCGGGAGTGGGATTGAGGCTCAGTGACCAGGGTCTGGACCATCCTGGTCCTCTGTCCCCTGAGGACACGGACACACTGCGGGAGTGGGACTGAGGCTCACTGACCAGGGACTGGACCATCCTGATCCTCGGTCCCATGAGGACACACTGCGGGAGTGAGACTGAGGCTCATTGACCAGGGTCTGGACCATCCTGGTCCTCTGTCCCCTGAGGACACACTGCGGGAGTGGGACTGAGGCTCATTGACCAGGGTCTGGACCATCCTGGTCCTCTATCCCCTGCGGACACACTGCGGGAGTGGGACTGAGGCTCACTGACCAGGGTCTGGACCATCCTGGTCCTCTGTCCCCTGAGGACACGGACACACTGCGGGAGTGGGACTGAGGCTCACTGACCAGGGACTGGACCATCCTGGTCCTCTGTCCCCTGAGGACACACTGCGGGAGTGGGACTGAGGCTCACTGACCAGGGACTGGACCATCCTGGTCCTCTGTCCCCTGAGGACACACTGCGGGAGTGAGACTGAGGCTCACTGACCAGGGTCTGGACCATCCTGGTACTCTGTCCCCTGAGGACACACTGCGGGAGTGAGACTGAGGCTCACTGACCAGGGTCTGGACCATCCAGGCCCTCTGTCCCCTGAGGACACGGACACACTGCGGGAGTGGGACTCAGGCTCACTGACCAGGGTCTGGACCATCCTGGTCCTCTGTCCCCTGAGGCCACGGACACTCTGCGGGATGTTGACTTGACCCTCGGTTTCCGACTGCCTCAGCAGGCTGTCGACCGCGATGAAGGTCCCGGTCCGCCCCACGCCGGCGCTGCAAAGGTCGCGCAGAGATCATCAGCATCAATCGCCAAGTACTATGGGTGCCATGACACATAACACATACATCAATGATTAGTGAATCTCATGACATATAGCCAGGGTAATTAATATGACACATACATATGAAGCGTAATAAATCTGACGACACAAGCATTAAGTGTACAAAATCTGCATAATGCCACGTAGTTAAAGGACATTAAAAACCCACAAACCTTAAAACAAACGTCTGGAATATATAATGTTTCACTCATTTCAGAATCGGATAATTACCACGAAAGGGTTTTATCCTGAACAAGTACTACATAGATAAATGAAACATTATTAAATGCTATATATATATATATCTCTTTTTTGATATAATTTGCGAAACGATTCAATTGGTGACAAGACTGGATACGCCTTGTTAAGCTGCAGTGGTCCACGAGTGGTTACACTCTACTAACCTGTAGTGGACCACAAGTGGTTACACTGCACTAACCTGCAGTGGACTATGAGTGGTTACACCCCGCTAACCTGCAGTGGACTACAAGTTGTTATACCACACTAACCTGCAGTGGACCACGGGTGGTTACACCCCACGAACTTGCAGTGGACCACAAGGGGTTACACCCTACTAACCTGCAGTGGACCACAAGTGGTTACACCCCACTAATCTGCAGTGGACTATGAGTCGATACACTCCATTAACCTGCGGTGGACTAGAAGTTGTTACACTCCACTAATCTGCAGTGGACCACAAGTAGTTACACCCCACTAACCTGCAGTGGAGTGCGAGTGGTTACACCCCACTAACGTGCAGTGGATCCCGAGTGGTTACACCCAACTAACCTGCCGTGGACCACGCGTGCTTACACCTCACCATCCTGCAGTGGACTACGAGTGGTTACACCTCACTAACCTGCAGTAAACAACGTGTGGTTACACCCCACTAATCTGCAGTGGACCACGAGTGGTTACACCCCACTATCCTGCAGTGGACCACGAGCGGTTACACTCCACTATCCTGCAGTGGACTGCGAGTGGTTACACCCCACTAACCTGCAGTGGACCACGAGTGGTTACACACCACTAACCTGTAGTGGACAATGAGTGGTTACACCCCGCTAACCTGCAGTACACCACGAGTGGTTACGCCCCACGAACTTGCAGTGGACCACGAATGGTTACACCCCACTAACCTGCAGTGGACTATGAGTGGTTACACCCCACTATCCTGCAGTGGACTACAAGTTGTTACACCCCACTAACCTGCAGTAGACCACGAGTGGTTACGCCCCACGAACTTGCAGTGGACCACGAATGGTTACACCCCACTAACCTGCAGTGGACTATGAGTGGTTACACCCCACTATCCTGCAGTTGACTACAAGTTGTTACACCCCACTAACCTGCAGTGGACTACGAGTGGTTACACACCACTGACCTGCAGTGTACCACAAATTGTTACACCCCACTAGCCTGCCATGGACTGCGAGTGGTTACACCCCACTAACTTGCAGTGGACTTCGAGTGGCTACACCCCAATAACCTGCAGTGGACCACAAGTAGTTACACCCCACTATCATGCAGTGGACTGCGAGTGGTTACACCCTAATATCTTGCAGTGGACCGCGAGTGGTTACACCCCACTAACCTGCAGTGGACCACGAGTGGTTACACTCCACTATCCTGCAGTGGACTACGAGTGGTTACACCCCACTAACCTGCCGTGGACCACAATTGGGTACACCCCACTAATTTGCAGTGGACTATGAGTGGTTACACCCCGCTAACCTGCAGTGGACTGCAAAGTCGTTACACCCCACTAATCTGCAGTAGACCACGAGTGGTTACACCCCACGAACTTGCAGTGGACCACGAGTGGTTACACCCCACTAACCTGCAGTGGACTACAAGTTGTTACACCCCACTGACCTGCAGTGGACCACGAGTGGCTACACCCCACTATCCTGCATTGGACTACAAGTGGTTACACCCCACTAACCTGCAGTGGACCACGAGTGGTTTCACCCCACTAACCTGCCGTGGACCACAATTGGGTACACCCCACTAATTTGCAGTGGACTATGAGTGGCTACACCCCACTATCCTGCAGTAGACTACGAGTGGTTACACCCCACTAACCTGCCGTGGACCACAATTGGGTACACCCCACTAATTTGCAGTGGACTATGAGTGGCTACACCCCACTATCCTGCAGTGGACTGCGAGTGGTTACACCCCACTAACCTGCGGTGGACCACGAGTGGTTACACCTCGCTAACCTGCAGTGGACCACGAGTGGTTACACCCCACTAACATGCAGTGGACCACGAGTGGTTACACCCCACTAACATGTAGTGGACCACGAGTGGTTACACCCCACTAACCTGCAGGGGACCACGAGTGGTTACACCCCACTAACATGCAGTGGACCGCGAGTGGTTACACCCCACTAACATGTAGTGGACCGCGAGTGGTTACACCCAACTAACATGTACTCTCCCCCGAGTGGTTACACCCCACTAACATGGAGTGGACCACGAGTGGTTACACCCCACTAACATGTAGTGGACCACGAGTGGTTACACCCCACTAACCTGCAGTGGACCACGAGTGGTTGCACCCCACCCACCTGCAGTGGATCACGAGTGGTCACATCACACTAACATGCAGTGGACCACGAGTGGTTACACTCCACTAACCTGCAGTGGATCATGAGTGGTTACACCCCACTAACCTGCAGTGGACCACGAGTGGTCACACCCCACAAACCTGCAGTGGACCACGAGTGGTTACACCCCACTAACCTGCAGCGGGCCACGAGTGGTTACACTCCACTAACCTGCAGTGGACCACGAGTGGTTACACCCCACTAACCTGCAGTGGACCACGAGTGGTTACACCCCACTAACTTGCAGTGGACCACGAGTGATTACACCCCACTAACCTGCTGTGGACCACGAGTGGTTACACCCCTCTAACCTGCAGTGGACCACGAGTGGTTACACCCCACTAACCTGCAGTGGGCCACGAGTGGTTACACCCCACTAACCTGCAGTGGACCACGAGTGGTTACAACCCACTAACCTGCAGTGGACCACGAGTGGTTACACCCCACTAACCTGCAGTGGACCACGAGTGGTTACACCCCACTAACCTGCAGTGGACCACGAGTGGTTACACCCCACTAACCTGCAGTGGACCACGAGTGGGGCGGCCACACTCAGACCGTCGCTGTAGGTCCTCACCCTCCAGAGGAAGGCCAGCAGAGAGATGGTGCACGAGGGTTGCTGTTTGTCCGGCCAGGTCAGGTACTGAAAGTGCTGCACGGACCGCTCTTTCCCTTCCTGAAAAACAAACGCAAACCAAGTATATTAAAACATTATTATGTACCAATAATTTGTAATACATTTTTAATTGTTCATACATTTTTCTATCACAACTTTCATCTTTTTTTCAGACGAGAAATGTGATTCAAATGTCGCCACCTCGAAACAATGAATTATTGCAGCTACGGACGGCCAGTAACCCATTGCTGGGTCAGTTAAGGACAATTTAATCCCGCTTTGCCGCTACATAGTCTTTGCCAACTTATATCTGTAGGTAAGTTATGTATGTCTCACGCTGGTCTTGACGGTGAAGAGGCGCCTGGTGTAGTCTGCGAACGACTCGGACTCCCGCAGTGTGACGGCCACCGCTCCGTACACCTCGCTCCCGCCCACCTCGTCCGGCCAGTACTGACTGCACTTCCGCTGCGAGAGACACACACAAACCACTCACCACGTGCCGTTCAGGATATATTTACCGCATTACAAGTGATTGAGCACAAGACAGCCGTCGATATTCAACGACGAATGTGACTCAATGAAGTCTAGCGACAACATGCCCTCACACCACCATACTGGGTCGAGCAGTGTGCCATATTATGTTAAGGAATAAGAGTTTGCTAAAAAATTACTTAATGGGATGAAGATTGTACAGCATAAAGCAATGTGCTGCTCCTTCTGAGGTCTGAGGTGTTGGGGGACCAACCGGTACTGTGACTGAGGGAGGAGGTGGGTCTGAGGTGTTGGGGGACCCAACGGTACTGTGACTGAGGGACGAGGTGGGTCTGAGGAGTTGGCGGACCCACCGGTACTGTGACTGAGGGACGAGGTGGGTCTGAGGCGTTGGCGGACCCACCGGTACTGTGACTGAGGGACGAGGTGGGTCCGAAGGGTTGGGGACCCACCGGTACTGTGACTGAGGGACGAGGTGGGTCTGAGGGGTTGGCGGACCAACCGGTACATTGACTGAGGGACGAGGTGGGCCTGAGGGGTTGGCGGACACACCGGCACTGTGATTGAGGGACCCACCTTGCCGTTCTCGGAGAGGGGAGTGAGCATGACGATGACACGAGACTTGAGCTGCCACACCATCTGCCAGAAGTCGGCGATGGTTTCTGGCCTCGGACCTACAGGCGGCAGCGACAGTCAACGAAGACACAATATTCTTGCGGTGATTGAAGATTAAAGTGTTCGTGCCACGCCAAAACAACTTTAGCTCATATTAATCTTATGTGTGTCCGCGCTTATATTATCGAGCTGTAACGCCCCAAATAGTAGAAGGGCATACTTTTTCCACTTGTTTTCGCACTTACCAAGTTAACTTCTGCGAGCGAGGAAAGTGACGTCAAAGGGGAATACAAACGCACGTGCTTTTATATTGAGACTCAGATTCTGTCTGCTCATTGGCTTGAACTCAACGAAACGCACTCAACCATGAAAACAATACACGCCCTCGACCACAGATGTCTACGCACTGCATCAAAGCTCACCTGTCAATCTTGTGACATCATTGGGGAATTTTCAAATAACGCTCAGATGCAATGCTCCCAGAAATAAACCCGCCGGACCTCACTTTTGCTACTTTAACGAACCCGTTTATAGTGATATCTTGGAATAAAAACTGTAAACTCCTATTAAAACAAATTTTTATTTGTTTATCTTCCCTAAACCAAGTTAACTCTGAGCAAGACAAAATCGTGGCACGAACACTTTAAAGGGTCATATTTATACCACAAGCCAAATATTCAGAACTATGTTTAAAGTGGTCAAGCGATAAAACACAGGCATATATAGACATCTGGAAGAAACTTACCTTGCGTAGCCACATAGCACTTTTCTACACCCTTAAAACCCTGAAAAATAATATAAAAATTGATGTATTCGGAACCCATTTAAAATAATAAAAGTTGTTACAAGGTAACAACTTTTATTTATTTATCTTTGATTGTGGAAAATACCGCAAAAGAATAAAACATGTGGGTTATGTATATTAAGTATGACGATGCCGCTTATAAACATAACAATGCCATCAAATTGGCAACATGCGTAACCCCAAATCCATGCTTGCTTACTGTTTGGCCAAGTGTTGGCCTTTGAGGTTCAACAACGATATAAAAGACCTATAGTTTCTCTCATCAAAGATTTGTTGACGTAGTTTCTTGAGCAAGATTTTATTATTATACCTTGATGTAGCTGGCATTAATGTAGCCGTCTCCTTCCGAATTCTGCAGCGTAACTCGGGTGTGGTCATCTGGGGCGGAAAGCAAACATAGAAAACCCGTTTATTTTTTACGATCGACCGTTTTGTTCGGTCGACGGGTTAATACAGATAAACATTTCTGCTTAGTTTCGTGCAGTCTGGAAGGGGATGGGTGGAGTGAGGGGGGAGGTGAGGGCATGCTATACCGAAACCTTTAATATGGTACAATCTGTGAGGAGTCACAAGACGACAACCCTTAGTTTCGTACAGTCGGTATTTGGCCTAGGGGCTGGACAACTCTTACTTTCGTTACAGCCCGTTGTGCTAGATCTGCAACAGACAAGTCCAAAGCATGTACCGTCATTGGACTTCAAAAAGGCTTCACATGCCTAATGTTAAAAAGTTCCTTTTAAAATAACACTTATAACGAAATCCCAGTTAAGACGTCTTTGCATACTCACAAGCCACGATATTCTTGAACCGGTTCTTTTGGATGTTGTCTGGCTTGATGCCAATATTGTTTGGGGCCAGATCAGTGAGTGGTATACTCTGAAAGTGAATTTGTTTATAGCAATGTGAACTGTTATCATGTAATAAACGAAGAAGCTATTCTTCGACACTGCACGCGTTGAGGACTTACCAAATAAATTGCTATATTTTTTAAAATAAATGATAGTGAATGTTATATTTCAAGAGTTCAAGAAAGCAATGGAAAAAAATTATGATGATAACTTTGAGTATATTAATGGCACCCGTTAGAACCTGAAATATCCATCGGCCGCAAGGATAATTATTAAAGTTAAAAATAACAGAATTAAATATAAATACGTAAACAAAACCGCTTGTCAATAGCTCCTTGTCTCGTCCAGTCTCCAGAACATGCCAACAAGCAAAATGGAATCACTACCAATTGGTCATTCGATCCACTGCCACTGGAAGAAAAGCAAGAGCCTCACATCGTACAGCCTCTTGAATCCCTCCTCCTCCCTGGTCAGCTCGGCGTACACCTCCGGCAGCAGGTCCAGGGGGGTCTCCTCCCGGACGAAGGCGGCGTTGGCGTACACAGCATCCAGGCCAGGCTTGGCGAGTAGCGGAGGGATGTCCTCCTCCTCCTCATCTTCATCCTCTGTCAGACATGTGTCCACTGCCGGCCGCTGGGGATGGCGTGGTGGTGGGGGACGGGGGTCGGTCGGTGGGGGCGGTGCTTTCACATGTGCGCGTTTCTTCTCATTCGCCGGTTCTTAAGTCAGATAAGTAACCGATGTAATTAGGGAATTTCATTATTCCATATATTTTAAGGGGTATCCATAAAAGAAAAGAGGCCTCCGCGCCTAAAGGATAACCGTTTATAAGTAAAGAAAAATACAAACTACATCATTTAAACATATGTATATGTGCTACATGATCAAAATGAATAAATTTAAAATAACGAGGATTTGCGTAGCTCTTACCGCCTGGATCGTGGGGGACACTGTACACCGCCGATGGATTATCATTGTTTTCCAGCTTCGTGGGCCGACCGTCTCGCCTTCTCCGCCTCCTGTAAGGCCATCAGATAGCATAGGACACATTGTTCCATTCAACTCGTAAAATGATGTTTCGTTTCAAATGTTTAACAGCACGTTTTCTGAAGAGTCATGAACTATAACGGCCAGTAATAAATATATAATAAGCCTATGCTGCATAAATCCGCACATATTACTCGTATTATACGTATAATAATTGCAACTATAATTGTTTATAAATATTGTCATATACTATAGGGGAGAGGACGGAGTGGGCTAAATATGCATGTCGTTACGTACCATATCACCATGACAACAATCACTATGATAATGACGATGACCGCTGCCGAGACTCCTAACGCCACACCTAGCATTCCAACATCACCCGGAGACTCGCTCTCTGTTGAAAGATGGCACCAACGAGTTAATACATTAATTGGGTTATTTCCGTACACATGATGTGTAAGTACATAATGTTAATTCATTCACCGACAGGTACCTCTATAATCGCTCTATTGTCCGTGGTTCCCAAGTAAAACATCAACACGACCCACGAAAACAACTTGTACGTACACATCTGGACTCCACCAAGATCTACAAACGAAATGGTAAAGCTACGGGAAAAAATGTAATTGCTAACTCATCTCCCAAAATTATATACGAAGCACTCAATTTACTGCACAACACATACCAACTAATACAAAAACTGCCATTTGTTGAATTATGATATATGCCAATCTTAAAATATGATCTTCATTTTGTGCTTCATGTTTGTGATCTCAAAGTTTATACTCCGTTGTACTGATTTGAGCGCTATTACCTTCATTAATAACATTAAATAATCATTTATCTTAATTATTTGAAGGGCGAATACAGTGTTAATCCATATATAACAACCATTTCTGACACTGTATGTGCTCACGCGGTAAAGCAGGATTACCGCCTTGACCTAAATTGTAGAAGTCCACCTAAAGCGCAGCGGCACCACGTTTAGAGACGTGTTGCCGCAATTGAAATTATAACGAGCCCATGGAAGCTTCATGGAAAGTCCCGATCGATACGCAGGGGGAGGGGGGGGGTGTATGGCTTGTAAGGAACATCTGGCACTGAATATATTTTTTTCTTAAATCACGCCATCACAAGAACCCACCAACAAATTTGTTGGCATCCACCCAAAAAGCGTAGCCCCCCACCCCCCCCCCCCCGCCCCCCATCCACTGGATCTCACATGGTCCGCCCCTCTAGGTGACAGTTGGCTCCTTTGTAGGGAAGCACCCTATTTTCTTAACAATAAAAGTTTTGCTTCTGTGTTAAATGAGACCTAAGCTAGTGTCTTATATTTACTATGCAGTGGCGTGAACATCCTCGTATCCATCCGACTCCAGATCTCTAATAACGTTCAAGTGATTACATAACTCGGAGTATCACACCTGGACACATATGCAGAAGTTAAAAATCATAGTAGTACAATAGTTGCCTCGAAGTGCAAACTACGTGAGGCGCCCGATACAAAATTGTGCAAGATAATTGCCAAGGTGTGTCCTGTGGTAAATTAAAGGCAACGCAGGGAATGTAAACATGTGGCGATGTAGCTACTGCAGTCATTGGGTGATTTGTAACAATGGCCAGCCCTTTATACGATCGCCAAGTAAGTCGCCTGTTGAAGTCTTCGGTTCAATGACATCGTGCTATCCCTAAGTGTCAACCTTTCGTGAACTTAACGTTTATGCAAAGTATTAAACGCTCTTATTATGGCTGTATGTCATCTCTTGGTGAACTAGTTTCAAAAGTTGAAGCAATACCACATCATTTTTTTTACAGTTGTTTCTACCTTACCAATAGCTAAAGTGGTGACGCTGACCACGTCCAGTAACCCAGTCCTTACCCACAGCCAGGGTGGTGACGTTGACCAGGCCGTCACCCAGTCCTTACCCACAGCCAGAGTGGTGACGTTGACAACGCCCAGTCACCCAGTCCTTACCCACAGCCAGAGTGGTGACGCTGACCGCGCCCAGTCACCCAGTCCTTACCCACAGCCAGAGTGGTGACGCTGACCACGCCCAGTCACCCAGTCCTCACCCACAGCCAGAGTGGTGACGCTGACCACGCCCAGTCACCCAGTCCTCACCCACAGCCAGAGTGGTGACGTTGACAACGCCCAGTCACCCAGTCCTTACCCACAGCCAGAGTGGTGACGCTGACCACGCCCAGTCACCCAGTCCTCACCCACAGCCAGAGTGGTGACGTTGACCAAGCCCTGTCACCCAGTCCTTACCCACAGCCAGAGTGGTGACGCTGACCACGTCCAGTAACCCAGTCCTTACCCACAGCCAGAGTGGTGACGTTGACAACGCCCAGTCACCCAGTCCTTACCCACAGCCAGAGTGGTGACGTTGACAACGCCCAGTCACCCAGTCCTTACCCACAGCCAGAGTGGTGACGCTGACCACGCCCAGTCACCCAGTCCTTACCCACAGCCAGAGTGGTGACGCTGACCACGCCCAGTCACCCAGTCCTTACCCACAGCCAGAGTGGTGACGCTGACCACGTCCAGTCACCCAGTCCTTACCCACAGCCAGAGTGGTGACGTTGACCAAGCCCTGTCACCCAGTCCTTACCCACAGCCAGAGTGGTGACGTTGACCACGCCCAGTCACCCAGTCCTTACCCACAGCCAGAGTGGTGACGTTGACCACGCCGCTGACGTTCACCCTCTCCTTCCGGCGGCGGTCCTGTCGGTACGCCTGCAGTCTCACGAGATATTCCGTGTTGTTGTAGAGACCACCCAACGTGAACTCGGGATTTGACTCCGTGTAGTTCACCCACGCCGCGTCTTTCCATTGGTTGGTTGGTCCCAGCAGCATTATGACGTAGCCGTAGTGGGATTCCAGACCTTGGGCTACACCCGACAGTCGGCTCCATCGCATGGAGATACTGTGCGCTGTTATCGCTGATATCGTCAACGATAAGTCAGTGGGGACTACAGCGCCTGAAGCATAATTGAACATGTCGCCGAATGTCGATATGTCTTCCAGAATAGACTGACAACAAAACTGCAGAACGGGGAGATGTAGTCGTGCAGGTCACATCAAGACGAATTGATACGCAGGGATCAACTTTTCCGGCCCACAACACATTTCAGTACATGATAAACACGCCACATATATCATATTTCTGTGATAAAATAGTAATTCAGTTCATATATTGTCCGTGAATCGGTAATCTGAGGGATATCACTGTGGTAAGCGTTGTACTTTAGTTCATAAGAAACGAGAGTAACAGGTTTACACGTATTTGCACTTGCTCACCGATTTCCCTGTCACACGTGTCACCAATCCACCAATCCTGACATCCGCCATTACACTTCCCGTCCTCGCTTCGACATGACGAATTGCAGTTAGCGCTACAAGTCTGTCGACAGTTTACGCCGTAGTAACCATCGGCGCAGTCTGCGGCGGAGGAATAGGAAGAACAAGGTTAAATAATAGGGTGGCTTCTTCTAATAATGCACACCATAATATCATCATAACACATATCAGTAAGCAACAGACTCCACGCTGGTCGATTATCTCGTCCAAGCCACCCACACGTGGTAAGCATAAGCTTGCCGACATCGCGGACATTTAGTGACGACGACGGCCACTGGACATGGCGAACTGGTGAAATGGGGCAATAGGACACAATGTGATTAACTAGGATTCAAGCCCTATGATATGTGCCGTGAAATTGACATTATTTATTGGTACGGTGATATACAAAAATAATCATATGCATATAGATAATAACACGTACCTTGGACACAGAATGTGGTTTGGTTCTTGCCGGCGGGGCAGTCAGCGATACATCCGTACACGTGGTTACAGTCCGTCATACACTCGTTACACGCTGTGGGAGAAGTGCAAGGGAAATGATAGAACTATAACATGAGTGAATAATGACCATGTCTTATCCGCGCCGACCATACATATCTATACTTCAATGAAGATATTGGTCAACCAGACAACGTAGGCCATATAGCGTGTGTTACTTGACTTGAAGTGTCGCATACATCGCTCTGATCCCACTACTGGACCCCAACAGCTGTACATAGTCTATTATATGAACATGGCCACTGCAATCGTTATGTCAAGCAACACATGCCAGCATTTCAACCATGAAAGTCACCATGGCACTCGTACTAATTTGACCATGTTGCAGCTCTCACCTGAATACCTGTGTCCTGTGACCGTCACCTCGCATGGTAAAATGGATCCACTGGCTTGGCCCTCTGACAGGTACTTCCAGACGAGGACATATCTGCCGACGAGAGTCGGCCGACACGTCACCTTGGCGTCCGCTCCTTGCCCAACCACGCCATCGAAGTCTCCACAAGGGGCGAAGCCGGTATTCTTTATGTCCTCCTCAGAGTTGAGCATCACGGCGTCGGTTTTGACCTCGTGCTTGTGCAGCGACGAGTTGCTGACGAACACCCGCAGGTTCTCCATGTAATTCCAGCCTTCTATAACAGCACAAAAGTATCCATTTAATATGACACTCAACGTTAACTCCAGACACATTAATTATGTCTTTCCTTCTGAACCCCTTAACACAATGTTAGTGTAATGAACTGTGATGTTACAAGGAGGAAAGTATCAATAACAGCATGCAGCTGGTATAACATCAATAGCGCCGTCACTCCAAAACACATTAAATATAAAATGCCACATTTTAACCCACAAAGACGGCCCTGTCGGTTTCAAGAGGTGCGCCGCAAGCCGTCGGGACTTTAGTTACAATACTTCATGTCGAAACGTATGTGTATGTGCAAGAAGGGGGTGGGGGGTTGATGGTTGGTCGACCATGGAGGGCTTACGGAGAGCGAGGGAAAAGTGCTAGCTTTTGCGGCCATTGAAAAAAATTGTGAATTGTTAAAAAAGGGCATCCAAATGGACGCAGTCATGGCACAGTAAATGGAGATTAATTATTTGAAGACCTTTGATATCAACTGGAATATATATGGTCAAGAACTGCAATTTTGAGACAGAAAAAACGTCGGTGTCAGATGGGCACATCCAGAGAAATTGCACATTTCTGCTTCGGGGATTGAGACAAAAAAGGCGCAAAAGGCGCAAAAGGCGCAAAAGGCGGGGAGAGCGGGGTAGACGCGGACGCGGACACGGACATGGATTGGTGGGACAATTCAGGGTCAAGATAGAAAGGAGCCATGTTTCCGCGCTAACCCTCCAAATCTTTGCAAAAAAACATGGTAGCTTTATCCTGCACAAACGTAGATATTTCGGCAAGTAGAATTTTAACCACGCACCGGCCGCTTTGCCTGATCTCGCAAAGCCCAACGCGCTGCCTACCAGCTAGGCCACGTGGCAACCGCTGCTCAGCCGTGTTGAAAGATATGTATCAGTGAATGAAGGGCAGTGGGGTGGGGTGGGCGGTACGTGGAGGTACTAGGAGCACGCTGAGCCTATCTCCTTCCATTTAGCTGTGACAAAACATGGGAAAAAAGGCTCCTCTCATGGAACAAACACGGAACCATTTATACTAATACATCCGTCAGAGTATTATCGTACGGTGCAGAAACACTGGTCTGTACATTTCAAATTGTCCTAGTCCGGTGCCAGGTTTACTGACAGCAAGGCGTATTAATATGATCCGACTTTTTTGTCTGGTCACCGATAGTCAAGGGTGCGAAACGCGCTCTCCATACGAGAGCCCCGAGGTCCACGGTCCACCACGCCAGTCCAGGGCCAGAGGGATGAGAACCGAATGTTACTTACCCACTGTATTGGTGACTGTGACCCGGTAGACGGTGTAGAGAGCCCCGAGGTCCACGGTTCACCACGCCAGTCCAGGGCCAGAGGGATGAGAACCGAATGTTACTTACCCAGTACTGTATTGGCGACTGTGACCCGGTAGACGGTGTAGAGAGCCCCGATGTCCACGGTTCACCACGCCAGTCCAGGGCCAGAGGGATGAGAACCGAATGTTACTTACCCAGTACTGTATTGGCGACTGTGACCCGGTAGACGGTGTAGAGAGCCCCGATGTCCACGGTTCACCACGCCAGTCCAGGGCCAGAGGGATGAGAACCGAATGTTACTTACCCAGTACTGTATTGGCGACTGTGACCCGGTAGACGGTGTAGAGAGCCCCGAGGTCCACGGTCCACCACGCCAGTCCAGGGCCAGAGGGATGAGAACCGAATGTTACTTACCCACTGTATTGGTGACTGTGACCCGGTAGACGGTGTAGAGAGCCCCGAGGTCCACGGTTCACCACGCCAGTCCAGGGCCAGAGGGATGAGAACCGAATGTTACTTACCCAGTACTGTATTGGCGACTGTGACCCGGTAGACGGTGTAGAGAGCCCCGATGTCCACGGTTCACCACGCCAGTCCAGGGCCAGAGGGATGAGAACCGAATGTTACTTACCCAGTACTGTATTGGCGACTGTGACCCGGTAGACGGTGTAGAGAGCCCCGATGTCCACGGTTCACCACGCCAGTCCAGGGCCAGAGGGATGAGAACCGAATGTTACTTACCCAGTACTGTATTGGCGACTGTGACCCGGTAGACGGTGTAGAGAGCCCCGAGGTCCACGGTCCACCACGCCAGTCCAGTGCCGGCAGTGTGAGAACAGTGCCGTCTGTCGACCACGCCGTCCACCGCGCGGTCGGCCGACCAGTTACTGAACTGTCGGTACTGCCAGGCCGACTTCCTGTAAGCAGCGTTACCTGCAACGACAGTACGACAACCACGGGATGAATACCATTACTGACATAGGCACCATATGATGTCGACCTTTGTTCGACCTCGTTGACGCCATGGCCTTGAATAATGCTTCAAATTGAATGATTAATATGAGAGAAAAGCATTATCTCCAATGATTGAACGCTACGTGTACTACGTCACACGTGTTGTTGCTGTTTTAATACGCATCTTACGAGGTTACAGATTACGAGTTTTAACAAAAAATTCAGTCAACAAATTTGGTCTAGCCATTGATCACGTTTATGTGCATGTCGAAGGTGGTGAGTCTGCAGCGGAGATTATAAGTCAACGTGACCGAAGTCAGGCATTGTCAAAGTGTCCCCAACATCCGGACTGATTATCAATACAATAGTGCGTAATATGTACATGTTATGTATGTAGTACGATGTGTACAGCCCGGAAAACCGTCATAATGCCCCCAGTGCATCCCCTACACTTGTAGAACGGCGTTATGATGTGTAACCTGGTTGTTGGTGATAGTTTCCACCGACTTGTGTTGGGGATGTCTCCAGCCACCCAGGCGGCAGTAATTAGTGCGTCACACCGTCTCCAGCCACCCAGGCGGCAGTAATTAGTGCGTCACACAGTCGCCGAAACGTCCGCGGTGACGCGTGTCATGACACCGCTGTCGGCTCGCCGCTGTATTTATCTTTTGGTTGTTGTTTTGGTCAACCTTGCCAGACATTCTGTTGTTTGTCTCAAACCTAACCGAGCATCTGTAGAGCTTGTTGATAGACCAGCAAAAACCTGTGTGTTCCAATTGAATCTTTCGCACCCATTGTATTAAACATAAGCGAACAATGCACGTGTCTTGTCATGTCTGGTACATCATGACAGCTCCACTGTTTACCATAATTTTGTTATGGATATTTGGTTCCTACACTGCAGAAATACCCATTCCCCCGTTGCCGCCATTTTGACATATGAAGCGCATATAATTGGTTGTTCCTACAGTGATTTCCGGCAGACAATATAGCCGCGTGATCTCATATCCGCCTCGCAGACATAACCACTCAGATAAGGCACAGTAGTAGTCTTACATTATCTATATGTTTATTTCTTGAATAAACTAAACGTCCGGGAGAGACCTGGAGACCGTTATTTGTCTGGCCGATCCCCCACTTCTCGACTCCACCTCTCCTAACTCCTCTCTGCCAGAGAGCTCAGCGGCAATTTACAGAGTACTTCTAATGTTCTATGTCTGTCAACTTGTTTTTACTTTTGTTCCAGAGCACTTATGTGGTGGGGGGGAGGGGAGGTGAACACCTAAGATGGCGTGCCTTTTGCAGTAAAAGTAAGCGGTCATTTTGCTTCCGACGGTGCTACGTCACACTATAGACATGCGAGTTTTGACGTTCCACGTCAGAGGCGGATCCAGGGATTTACAAAAGGGATGGGGGGGGGCATCATTTATATGTCCTATACATGCGCGGACCCAGTGAGGAACTTGCGACCGAGGGTGGGGTGCCAGTGAGGTTCTGCGGAAAGAATGTGTTAATGTGCCCCCTATGCTCCCTGCTTCAGAGAAAGCGGGACAACACGTGCCTTTTTTCGCATATGTTCAAACCAAAAGGGGGGGACGCGCCCCAGTGCCACCCCCCCCCCCCCCCGCCCCCGCACCCCGTGGATCCGCCACTGAACACAGATACATGTTTCCGTATTGTGGATACCGTGTGTCCATGTACTGCTTCAGCGCTCAGCGAGCTGCGCTGCGGTTGACGTTTTGTATCCATGGTTGAATGCTTTTCACACTCAAGCCAGTAAGCAGGGTGTTCAAGCAACCACACGAGGCGGTAGCCAGCATTATACACGAATGTCAGATCGCAAAGTACTTCCTTCTAGGCCAAATATTTGTCTGACTACTGTCTTGGACTGCCACCAACCAGGGGTGTGCAGGAATTCTTCAAAGGGGGGGGGGGGCACACAAAAATGTTACCCCAAAAAATGAACAAAATGTGTGTAAAAGCCTGAGACGTAGGTGACCGCGGTACACGTTATTTTGCCATCATGCTCTTTGCCCATATTATAATCGTGGTAAGATAAAGGAAGATCACATAATTAGGCTACGAAGCTTGATGCATTGTAATATATAAGGCCAGGGAGAAGCCAAAGGGCACAGAATTTGAAGTGGGGGGGACAGATATTTAGAAAGGGTCTGGACGGGGGGGCACGTGCCCCCTGGCCCCCCCCCTCGTGGGCATACCCATGCCAACTGTTTAATTAATGTACGCCCAACGCAGGAGCGGATCCAGGGATGCGAAAAGGGAGGGGTCCACTGGAAACTTGCGACCGGGTGGGACTGGGGCTCTGGAAAATATTGCGACCCCAGCATTCACCAAATTGATGACCGGGGGGGAGGAGGTGCTCATATAGCCTGCATTTTGCATTGTACAAACGGCACTCCTCCGCCCCCACCACGTCGAGGGTAGCGTGACCAGCTGTAAGAGGTTATCATTTACCAGATAATATGGAATCAGATATTAATTACAACTGGATGTCCGACACGTGGCCGCCATGTGCTCTGTCACCACCACCCTCAACATCAATACTCTTCAGAAGCCTATTAACGTTGTGGAAGATACCCACCAGTCTGACATCCGGGTCCTTCCCAGCCGGCCTCGGGCGCTCCAGACGGGAAGTCACCGGGAAGGTTGGCCAGACAGCGATCTTCCGGGCACTGACCCGTCAGCTCATCACAGGTCGCGCCACCCGCACACCGACAGGGGAACTTACACCCGGCGTCAGAGCCAAAGTTACAGGCTGAAATATGCAAAGAAACACAATGATTAGTAATGTAGTTGATGTATATTCCGTTACGACACAGAAAGAAACCAGGTAGTTCCTTCGGTGAAAAACCGGAAAAGAGTTTGTCCAGTTTCTTCGGTATTTAAATGCGATATTTTTGGTTGTGTTGCCACAGTGTAATTGCTGCCCTTGTATGAGCCCTACATGGCACTGGTATCAGGAATCCGCAGTGTAGTGTTATCACCAATGCGTTTTGTAGTGGTATCACAAATCCGTATTATAGTGGTAAGCCTATCATGGCTACGCGTAGCTACAAGAATACAGTGCGTTTATCACATATAATTCATGAATTCATTGAGGCAAAGATAAGGTAATCATCATAACGGCGAACAATGATGGTCACGTTCACCACCGTGAGTCAAGCAATGTGTGGACCTACTCATAACGGTAAACAATGATGGTCACGTTCACCACCGTGAGTCAAACAATGCGTGGACCTACTCATCACGGTAAACAATGATTTACACGTTTACCCACGTGATTCATGCAATGTGTGGGCCTTCTCATAGCGGTAAACAAGGATGGGCATGTTCACCCTCGTGAGTCATGCAGCGTGTGAACCTACTCATAACGGTAGACAATAATGGACGAGTTCATAACCGTGAGTTATGCAATGTAATAACGGTAATCCTCATAACGGTGAACAGTGATGGACACATTCACGACCGTGAGTCATGGACCTGCATTAATTGCGAAGCACAGAGCGACATAGAAGATCAAAAAGCCCGCCCCACTCCCACCCAGTCTAGAGAGTCTGAAGAGAGTCTATACGCCGAGCCGCGGTGGCGCCGCGCGGCGGCAGTCTGCGGAAGAGACCACACTCACACCAGGTGTGTATCTGTACATGGATGGCGCATTTAATACTCACCGTTCTGACCTTGGGTATGAACCCAGCATACAACGAGAATCAATAGTGAAATCCACATCGTAGTGCGGCCCATCATGACGTCACTGACGTCACTACTGAGCGTCACTAATTAGCTTTATCCAACGCGCTCGGCTGTGTTATCGCTATCCACCTGGAGTGAGCTCCATGCCGCATGTGAAAGGTAAAGCCGCAATGCGAGGTTGGTGACTGTATAATGAAAGGAGTCACTTCCTGGTTGGGGAGCTGACGGGAGTTACGTCACAATCGTCGCGGTGCGTGCGCCTAACGCGTCCAAAGCTCTCCACAGAGATCACAGAACGCACACCCCGAGCCTTCACTGTAGTGTCATCTCGGGCTATCACATGTACAACAAATAAGGCCACCCTACTGTACTGCTACCGCAAGTTATTTTGATGTCAAGTGGACCCTATAATGACCCAGTACACCACCCCTTCCCAGTCCTTCTCGTGTGCATGTATGTAGCTTGTGCGTCACACACCAGGTACTTACCCAAGCGTGTCATAGTGTGCTTCAGTTTCATGCAGGTATCACCGTGATCTGGTGGGCGGCGCGCTCGGCTAACGTCGATTGTGCGCTGCTCAGCCAAAGGTTGTGGTTTGTGCAGCTTAGGATGCCATATTTTTATTCGACCAGAAGGGCTTACTGCCGGAGATTTTCTACAGTAGCCCATCCCATTGTCACGGTATAACATACCGATGTTTAAGCGTCGCACTTCTTTTACCCACGATTTGATTTGAGTTTGACTGAGTTTTAACGGCACTTTCGGCCTGTAAGGCTATGTCGTGCCTTACTGGTTAAGTTCAATCTAAATAACTTGAGTCAGTAGTAGGGCATTTGGTATCATCGTGCATGAACAAAACTATAACATTGGAAATATTACTGTTTGGCTGTAGTCGGATAAATGATAAATTTGTAATATCTGTAACCGGTTACTTAATATTAAAAGGTAGCTTAAGATGAAAGACAATGGGCCTCTATTAGTAAAGGTTTAAGATCAGAGCCCTTATTCAAGATCCAACTCTACAGACTGACAAAGTTCGACAGTTGTTATACCTATACCTAATGTATGTTTTTACACATTTTGATGTGACACCAGCCAACTCGGCTCCGCTCAGCTCAGCTCGACTGATTATACCGTGGCACTTGACGAGTCAATATTAACAACTGTTCTTTATCTAGATAATGCACAGTTTTTCCGTTCATTATTAAAATAAAGCACTGTTTTACCGTTCTTTATTTGAATAACGCACACTTACGTTAATACAACACGGCTAGGTCTGTTTTTCGATCCATTCTTCAAGATAATGAACACTTAAGACAAAGGCGTGACGTCACACAATTTTTTAAGGGAATCGAAGGGGAGTTGTACTGACTCGGTAACGTTGTTTGTCACAGTTGGTATACGCATTTAGATCAGTTGTAGCTATGATTTGCTTATGAGCGTCTTGTATTCCAACAAAGTCTGGCGCTACACTTGTTATACTGCACACCATAGGCCAGCTGCTCATCGGTCGGTATTATCACGTTCGAATATGTTTCATGGAAGCACGGTTTTGTCATGCTCTTAAAGGAAACCAATGGGCGCATGTCTTTGGGCCAAGACCGGTAGGCTGCCCGATATACTCGAGCCCTTCCATAACCTGCCGGTCGGGCTACGCCGAATGTCAATGAAATGTTCACACAGGTCATATCCGGTTTATTTACAGGCACTGGGACCAGCCTAGACAGTCACTTTTTAATCAGCCGCCATCTTCTCCAGAATGTCCCGTGCTGTTTTGAAACGGGGCACATCGGAATACCGAATAGATGCGCGCGCACCGGATCCGGGTGAAAGAAATGTCGGGCGGGATACCGATGCGTAATGTGCGTATTCGGTCCACCTTGGGGATACATCGGGTTACCAACGAAATGCCCCCACTGTGCGTGCTACTCATATGGTATAGTGGGGGGTGGGGTAACCATTCTGAATCGCTAATGTCCAAGAATTCCTGGATGTCAATCGCGGAGATCGGAAAGGGTGTAGTGACGCGGGAAATCTAAAATATCCGGAAATACCCGACTATGCAAATAAGTGTTCGGGGTTGGTCGGAATCATGTGACGAGGGGGACGACATGGGTTTCAGCGCGAAATAGGGACAGTGACAGAAAAGCCTTTGACTAGTACGGACTGATGTAGCTGTAGGTCGACAGACTAACGGACATTTTCCTCCCTTTATACAGACGCCCATACCATAATCCCCATATTATATGTAGAGTAAAACTCCATATGACGTCGGTCGGTAAAGCGGTGATGTATGAAGTAGAGGTCTTTTCGTGAATGCCATCGCTGTTCCACACAAGTTTACAGTAATTCTTTGGTAAGTGATTTTGGACCCAGTTTGTTGTAATCGTTAATGTTCTTATATTATGCATAAATTATAATAACCGTAAAAATACTATATTGGTGTCAGAAGTTTAAACGGAAAGCCTGATATTGAATCGACGAAATTTCTATTGTTCTATCTTGACTTAACGACAAAGTATGGTAAACAAACCAGGTCCAAGGTCCAACAAATTATGGTAAACAGCCATATCATGAGATTCATAGCATATGTTTAATGTCAAACTAGGCCTAACAATTCTATGTGTAAAATCTGATGGATGCTAACCCCTAATTTGGTTAATTGAAATAATTCGAGGTAACTTGGAAGTATTATCTGCATATTTGACATATTGCAAGCAGTCGCTTTCTGATTTGGGGATTTAAAAATTTTGGGCTTTCCGGCCTTGACCTTGTCTGAGAGGGTGTCTGCGCCAAAGCCGGAACTGAAACAAAAATCAGGAATTATAATACTGAGCCAATATATGGTCATTATGCCTACTGCTCTAATGCTAATACTGGCCTGTTGAATTTTTTGCTTTGGTAGTTGAGGTCTGTTCTTCTATAGGTGCACACTATCTTTTATTGTATACTAACACGGTTTCTTTGACAGACAACTTTAGTGCTCTGATTAGCCCAGAGACGAAGACTCTTCTTTTCTTTATTTAGATATAGGTCTGGGGTTTCATTTAGATAGTGAGATTATATATATTACTTTATATATTGTCTGTCAAGCACACATTGTAAAAGACCTCAGATAAATAACTACAATTTATTGATTTTTTAATCCTGACCTGAATCGTGATTTGAGGTTGAAGTAGATCTAGTACTTCAATTCATATCATACGCTTGGCCTATAATTGAATAATATATTAACAAGTTGTGATATCGCTTGATAACAAATTATATATTTTTTATATTAACATAAAAATAATTACTGAGGTTGTATAGATCTAGATCTAAAACTTTTCAATACAACTTGAAATTTGAAGTTCTTTATGGGTGCCAGCTAGGTGATTTCCATCACTTGAGATGGGTACTGTATATTTAAATGAAGGGGTTTCACTGCAGGAACTTGAAAAGACAGGGCTCACACAAAAATGTGCTAAAAAACTGAGAAGCATGGCAGGAAAAGGGGTAGTTACAGAAGAAGACTTCTTGAAAGAAGCAGGCCAACATGGAACTCAAATGCTACAGGATGGTTTAATAAGCCTTGAAATCAGAGATACAGAGGGAGCAATTGGAAATTCTGATGATAGATTTAGTAAATTGGAGGCATCCCTCACTAGCATGATTAGAAGCCTCAGTGATGACCAATACAGAAATAGAAAGCTGTTAGATGAAATAAGAGATGACTTTCACAAATCAGAAAAAATAGACAAGAAGAATTTCATAGAATAAATAGAAGATTAGATGATCTGACAGAGAACTCTTCTGATGCTAAAGGAACAGAATCAAGGCAATTTTTAAGAACCCCTAATATCAAAGAGGAACAAGTAAGACAGAAACACAGGGAAATGGTAGAGCATGTCTCTGTAGTGGACAGTAAGTGGAACTCTGGTTCGAACAGGAGGCATGCTGCCCATGAATGTGACAGTTCTGATGATGACTCGGAAGAAGATAAGCGTAGCACTAGACGGGCATCTAGAGGGAGGCAAAGAGGGAGAAATCTATCAACAAGGAGAGCAGAGAACAATCCCAACCATGCTTCCCCAGCAAAAAAAACAGTTAAGTACCAGAGACGATACAATGATGGCCCATGCTCCAGAATGCCAACTTTTGATGGAAAAGGGGATTGGAAGTCTTTTGAAGTCCAGTTTGAACATTTGGCAAAACGGTATGATTGGGATAATGAAGAACGGCTTGATAGAATAATTGAGTGTTTAAGAGACAGGGCTTTAAAATTCTATGGTACTCTTCCCAATACAATCAGTGATGACTATGACTTGCTGATGGTTAAGTTGAACAGAAGGTTTGGCAAGAAAGATGTTCCTGCCACCGCACGAAGAGTAATTCAGGAATTGAATCAACATGAGGGCGAAGATTTGGAAGAGTTCGCAGAAAGGGCTTTTGAGCTGGCAGGAAATGGCTACCCTGATAGCAATTATGAGGTGCTAGAAACAATAGCTACTGATGCCTTTCTGAAAGGTTGCAATGAGAAATGGGCGGCCCTTACTGCAATGGATAAACAGCCGAAAAGTCTGGACGATGCTGTTCAAATCGTTAAAAATTTCGTCAGTAACCAAAGAGTATTGCTGGGGAATACAAAACACAGGGAATCTAGAATTAGACAACTGCACAGGCATGTCCACTTTGTCTCTGACAGCGAGCAAGAAGAATTGTCATGTCCCGATTTCAAAGTGAGGGGAGTAGGGGTAAACAAAAGTGATAAACAAATGCAATCATTAGAAGACAAAATGTCATCAATGACAACAGAGTGGTCCTTGATGCATGACACTCTAAAAGAAATTATGACTACTCTTCAGGCAGGACAAAAGAATGAGACTAGAACCAATGCACATCAAGTAACACCGCCAGGAAGTCCAAGACGGAGAGTCATTTGCTACAACTGTAAAGAGGTTGGCCATTACAGTTCTGAATGTCTCAAGAATAGGATTAGAACAGATTCCAGATCTCCTTCGCCCAATAGAAATAGTGTGCAATCCGCGTCACTAAACGCTTAGCGGTTGAATTAGATGGCCAACATTTAACCGCTACTCCAAAGGCCAGTAGTGTAAACAAATGTGATCATCTGAATGACCTACCATTGGATGTCAATGTTTCCCAAACCTTAAAACAAATGACTAATGCAATGAAACCAAACGAAGTATCTCCCGTTGAGGCACTGCAGTGCGCTGATAATAATCAAGATAAGCATCAACCTCTTAAAGTACGAGAAGTTATCCTCAAGAAAGAAGGTGCTCAAGGCTTAAGTGCCGTCATAACTATGACTGTAAATAGAACAAGTGTTGCGGCGGTAGTAGACAGTGCTGCCCAAGTGACAGTGTTAAGCGAAGACTTATACCAAACGATGGAAGAATCACCTCAGTTACAAGGGACCGTTTCTTTACATGGCGCGGCCAGAGACAGCCCAATCATGGGCAGATGTGCAAAAGAGGTAAAACTCACAATAGGTGGAAAAACCTACAAATGGGACTTGTACGTTGCTCCCATACAAGACAAATTTATCTTAGGACTGGACTTCATCAAAGCGGTTGGGGCCACTCTTGATTTAAAAAAAGATCTGTTTGTCCTAGGGTCGCAAGAGATACCAATCAAGCTAGTCCGAAGTGCAGAGGGAACAGAATACTGCGTTTCAAAAGTTACCCTTAAACGGAAAGTCGTGGTACCACCTAATACCAGAGTGAGATTAATAACTACTTTAGACGCTGAAACATCAGTGGGAAGAACTTTTGTATTACATCCAGGACACAATAAGGGATCTTTCGTCAGTGCTGTATAAAATAGCCAATCAGAAGAGAGAAGAAGCTATCCATCATGACAGGTTGAAACTGTGTAAAGATCGGGTCATTCCCATGTGGATTCGACGTAAGCGACATGATTTGTTGAATTTGGAAGGAGATGTTCCCACGGATGATGAGGATCTATTGAATGAAGTCTTTAACTTAACTGGTCCCTCGGATCCAGTAGAATTATTGCCAATTTCCATTCCTGACGAAAATAGTAGTAGTGAAGAAGACGTGGAAGAAGTGACTATGCCCACTCCCCGAACAACCCGAGCTGGCAGACGAACTAATATTCCTGCTTATTTGAAAGATTTTACTTTCTAAATATTAGGATATACAGGGCAAATGCGCATTATGATGTGTTTATCTTGTTCTGTTCATGTAAAATATGTTTGACGATTTGTTGGTCGCTTGTATAATGTCTTCTGTCCTGAGAGATGAGATGTAAATATGGATGAGTATTAGCAACATATGAGTGTATTAGCCCTAATCTGCCTGGGCATCTGCTTTAACGTTATTTCTTGGCGACTTTGGTCGATGAGAAAGATTAAAAATATTGCAGTTTTGGCCTGTGATACTGGTTTAAACTATGCATGATTATATTTAGTCCCTGCAATAATTATGTGCCCAATGTATAAATGATGTGTACCTGTTTCAGTTTTGTACCATATTTGTGTATGATATCTGATGGTCAGAACTGATAATATAACTGCTTCCTTCTCGAAGAAAGCAGGGTAGTGTGTAGTGACGCGGGAAATCTAAAATATCCGGAAATACCCGACTATGCAAATAAGTGTTCGGGGTTGGTCGGAATCATGTGACGAGGGGGACGACATGGGTTTCAGCGCGAAATAGGGACAGTGACAGAAAAGCCTTTGACTAGTACGGACTGATGTAGCTGTAGGTCGACAGACTAACGGACATTTTCCTCCCTTTATACAGACGCCCATACCATAATCCCCATATTATATGTAGAGTAAAACTCCATATGACGTCGGTCGGTAAAGCGGTGATGTATGAAGTAGAGGTCTTTTCGTGAACGCCATCGCTGTTCCACACAAGTTTACAGTAATTCTTTGGTAAGTGATTTTGGACCCAGTTTGTTGTAATCGTTAATGTTCTTATATTATGCATAAATTATAATAACCGTAAAAATACTATATAGTGTATCATTTTATCTTGTACTTTGTATGTTTCTTCCTTACACGTTTCGAGTATCAGATTTCCCTTTTGCACGTATGCATCATATCGTGACTCTGCTGTGGCTATGGCAATGCTGTCATCATGTCAAGCCAGTTGTATATCGGCAGTGAACGAAGAATAATATCAACACATCCGCTCTCTGTTCAGCATTCTACCCCGCGGTCCAGGTACTCGGTTAGCTATTGTTAAAAAGTTGTGTGACGTCACGCCTTTGTCTTAAGTGTTCATTATCTCGAAGAATGGATCGAAAAACAGACCTAGCCGTGTTGTATTAACGTAAGTGTGCGTTATTCAAATAAAGAACGGTAAAACAGTGCTTTATTTTAATAATGAACGGACAAACTGTGCATTATCTAGATAAAGAACAGTTGTTAATATTGACTCGTCAGGTGTCACGGTATAATCAGTCGAGCTGAGCTAAGTGGAGCCGAGTTGGCTGGTTTTGACAGAACTTGCTAATTTCAAGACAAACAATGGAATGCATAAGTCAATGTTAAGCACCAAAAGGGCGGGG
This sequence comes from Arenicola marina, assembly GCA_964019135.1. Lineage (NCBI taxonomy): Eukaryota > Metazoa > Annelida > Polychaeta > Arenicolidae > Arenicola > Arenicola marina. The sequence goes on from OZ025249.1 coordinate 24,632,922, forward strand.
GTTGGATCAGAAATCTCAAAATATATGGAAATTCCACAGTTAACGATTGCATACATTTCTCATTATATCCGTCATATCGCATTTCAGGGGGCGATGTTTTCACGAAACTAAGAAGCAATGACTTCCAACATGTCTACTTCATCCACGCCTTCCCACCCCTACCTTCCCCCCTGAGGCTTCACAATGGCGAACCGTTGTTTCCACAATGTGCCTCATGTGTTCGTCGGACAGTGCAGTGGATTGACACAATAGTCAATTCCTGTGTACAAACGTGAGCACTTGTCATGCCTTGCTATAACAATTTTATAAGTACGTTCTCCAAATAAACCACTCGACCCTATCGGGTCGAGTGCTTTATTTTAGCCAATGCACTCCAGCTCGTTCTTTAACCAGTACGGGCAGAACACGTCAGACCATCTTGCCTGTGAAGTGTCAGACCATCCTGCCTGTGAAGTGTCAGACCATCCTGTCTGTGACGTGTCAGACCATCCTGCCTGTGAAGTGTCAGACCATCCTGCCTGTGAGGTGTCACACCATCCTGCCTATGAAGTGTCAGACCCTCCTGCCTGTGACGCGTCAGACCATCCTGTCTGTGACGTGTCAGACCATCCTGCCTGTGAAGTGTCAGACCATCCTGCCTGTGAGGTGTCACACCATCCTGCATATGAAGTGTCAGACCATCCTCCCTTCGAATTGTCAGACCATCCTGCCTGTGAAGTATCAGACCATCCTGCCTGTGACGTGTCAGACCACCCTACCTGTGAAGTGTCAGACGATCCTGCCTGTGAAGTGTCAGACCATCCTGCCTGTGAAGTGTCAGACCATCCTGCCTGTGACGTATCAGACCATCCTCCCTGTGAGGTGTCAGACCATCCTGCCTGTGATGCGTCAGACCATCCTGCTTGTGAAGTGTCAGACCATCCTGCCTGTGAAATGTCAGACCATCCTGCCTGTGACGTGTCAGACCATCCTGCCTGTGACGTGTCAGACCATCCTGCCTGTAAAGTGTCAGACCATCCTGCATGTGACGTGTCAGACCATCCTGCCTGTGATGTGTCAGACCATCCTGCCTGTGACGTGTCAGACCATCCTGCCTGTGAAGTGTCAGACCATCCTGCCTGTGAAGTGTCAGACCATCCTACCTGTGAGGTGCCACACCATCCTGCCTGTGAAGTGTCAGACCATCCTGCCTATGAAATGTAAGACGATCGTGCCTGTGACGTGTCAGACCATCCTGCCTGTGAAGTGTCAGACCATCCTACCTGTGAAGTGTCAGACCATCCTGCCTGTAAAGGGGCAGACGATCCTGCCTGTGAAGTGTCAAACCATCCTGCCTGTGAAGTGTCAGACCATCCTGCCTGTGAAGTGTCAGACCATCCTGCCTGTGAAGTGTCAGACCATCCTGCCTGTGACGTTTCAGACCATCCTGCCTGTGACGTGTCAGACCAACCATGCATGACAACGCTCGGCAGACCTTGCGATGCAGTGATGTAGATCCGCATTTTACTCGGTTCCGTTCTGTAATGAATTTAGCATGTTACACATCACTGCCAGAAGGATTATTAGCGGGTCGGATTCTGCTGCTGGTTTTGTTAACAACTTAAATTATATTAATCGTTTATTTGCTTTTGGACAGCGCGCTGATATGATCGCTGTTTCTGAGACGTGGCTTGATCTAAGCATTCCAGTATTGCCTGGGGGATTCCGTTCCCAAAAAACACTTATCTCAACTTATCTCCAAGCAAACCCGTGTGACTCCCACTAGTGTATCTATGTTGGGCCTCATCATAACCGACACCCCTTCTTATGTTACAGACAGTAGATTTTATCCCCTAATATATGTAAGTGGGATCTCTGTGACCGAGTGGTAAGCGGGATCTCTGTGTCCGAGTGGTAAGTGGGATCTCTGTGGTCAAGTGGTAAGCGAGATATATGTGCGGGATCTCTGTCCCCGAGTGGCAAGCGTGATCTCTGTAGCCGAGTGGTAAGTGAGATCTCTGTGGCCGAGTGGTAAGCGGGATCTCTGTGGTGGATTGGTAAGCGGGATCTCTGTGTCCGAGTGGTAAGCGGGATCTCTGTGGTCGTGTGGTAAGTGAGATATATGTGCGGGATCTCTGTCCCCGAGTGGCAAGCGTGATCTCTGTAGCCGAGTGGTAAGTGAGATCTCTGTGGCCGAGTGGTAAGCGGGATCTCTGTGGTCAAGTGGTAAGCGTGATCTCTGTGGCCGAGTGGTAAGCGGGATCTCTGTCCCCGAGTGGCAAGCGTGATCTCTGTAGCCGAGTGGTAAGTGAGATCTCTGTGGCCGAGTGGTAAGCGGGATCTCTGTGGTCAAGTGGTAAGCGTGATCTCTGTCGCCGAGTGGTAAGCGGGATCTCTGTGGCCGAGTGGTAAGCCGAATCTCTGTGGCCGAGTGGTAAGCCGGATCTCTGTGGCCGAGTGGTAGGCGGGATCTTTGTCGCCGAGTGGTAAGCGTGATCTCTGTGGCCGAGTGGTAAATGAGATCTCTGTGGCCGAGTGGTAAGTGGGATCTCTGTGGTCGAGTGGTAAGCGGGATCTCTGTGGCCGAGTGGTAAGCGGGATCTTTGTCGCCGAGTGGTAAGCGTGATCTCTGTGGCCGAGTGGTAAGTGAGATCTCTGTGGCCGAGTGGTAAGTGAGATCTCTGTGGCCGAGTGGTAAGCGGGATCTCTGTGGTCAAGTGGCAAGCGTGATCTCTGTAGCCGAGTGGTAAGTGAGATCTCTGTGGCCGAGTGGTAAGTGAGATCTCTGTGGTCGAGTGGTAAGCGGGATCTCTATGGTCGAGTGGATGGCGGAATCTCTGTGGTCGAGTGTCATAAACTTGGTTACCAGTTTACTCCATTTGTAATGTCAGTTTCTTAAACTCAGCAGTGACTGTTGAGTTGCTCAAATCGGTCGATGGTGAAATCGTTCGGGGAGTGGCCATATGCTCAGCGGCCGCTAATGATTAGCTCAGTGCGGTCGATGGTGCGTTTATCATGGGAGTGGCCGTCGGTATAAGTACTGCATCCACATCGGAGTGGACAGACTACCTCAGGACAGGCGACGACAGAACATCCGATGTCGTCAAGACGATCCCTACGAGCGCTTCGGAGTTTAGGGCGCTAGGCTGCTACGTCTTTGTAGCTTCTGGACTCTGCCGTTTCCTGTGGGCATTCCAGATCGCATAAACACCGTCTACGTCAGCGGAAGTCCCATGCAGCGTTCCGCAGTCGTCATCTGCTGAAGAACTTACGCCAAGCTCTGTCAGTGCTATCGGCGTCAGCAGGTGCATACTGTGAGGGATGGTAGCGCTATCACCAGTGAACTCTATCACCGATCCGCCTGGAGACGCCCCTTTGTAGTAGGGTGGTATCTCCGTTCGTCGATGATGACAGTGCCGCGACAGTCCACCAACAGCCATCTAGAAGATCGACAGCAGTTTTCCTGTTTCCGGTCGGCGTCGTCATAACTGGAGTCTGTGATCCAACCGGACACATCACTGCTGCCCAGAACCAGTCAGGAGAGTGACTATGACTTTGCCCCAAACCATGCTAACCGTGCAAATATAACACCCCATTGTATCTAAGGTATACATTGCCAATATTATGTCATATTAAATCTTGTTATTATTAATGAGCATTGAGACCTTTTTGTTCACGTCGTGACATCGAGTGGTAAGCGTGATCTCTGTGGCCGAGTGGCAAGCGTGATCTCTGTGGCCGAGTGGTAAGCGGGATCTGTGGTCGAGTGGTAAGCGGGATCTCTGTGGCCGAGTGGAAAGCGGAATCTTTGTCGCCGAGTGGTAAGCGTGATCTCTGTGGCCGAGTGGTAAGTGAGATCTCTGTGGCCGAGTGGTAAGCGGGATCTCTGTGGTCGAGTGGTAGGCGGGATCTTTGTGGTCGAGTGGATGGCGGAATCTCTGTGCCCGAGTGGTAAGCGCCTGTGACGTGTCAGACCATCCTGCCTGTGAAGTGTCGGACCATCCTGCCTGTGAAGTGTCAGACCATCCTGCCTGTGACGTGTCAGACTATCCTGCCTGTGACGTGTCAGACCATCCTGCCTGTGACGTGTCAGACCAATCATGCATGACAACGCTCGGCAGACCTTGCGATGCAGTGATGTAGATCCGCATTTTACTCGGTTCCGTTCTGTAATGAATTAAGCATGTTACACATCACTGCCAGGAGGATTATTAGCGGGTCGGATTCTGCTGCTGGTTTTGTTAACAACTTAAATTATATTAATCGTTTATTTGCTTTTGGACAGCGCGCTGATATGATCGCTGTTTCTGAGACTTGGCTTGATCTAAGCATTCCAGTATCGCCTGGGGGATTCCGTTTCCCAAAAAACACTTATCTCAACTTATCTCCAAGCAAACCCGTGTGACTCCCACTAGTGTATCTCTGTTGGGCCTCATCATAACCGACACCCCTTCTTATGTTACAGACAGTAGATTTTATCCCCTAATATGTGTAAGCGGGATCTCTGTGGTCAAGTGGTAAGCGGGATGTATGTGGCCAAGTGGTAAGCGGGATCTCTGTGGTCGAGTGGTAAGCGGGATCTCTGTGGCCAAGTGGTAAGCGGGATGTATGTGGCCAAGTGGTAAGCGGGATCTCTGTGGTCGAGTGGTTGGCGGGATCTCCGTGGCCGTTTGGTAAACGAAATCTCTGTGGCAGAGTGACAAGTGAGATATCGGTCTTCTTTTGGTAAGTGAGAGCTTTGTGGTTGAGTGGTAAGCGGGATCTCTGTCGCCGAGTGGTAAGCGGGATCTCTGTGGTCGAGTGGTAAGCGGGATCTCTGTGGCCGAGTGGAAAGCGGGATCTTTGTCGCCGAGTGGCAAGCGTGATCTCTGTGGCCAAGTGGTAAGCGGGATCTCTGTGGTCGAGTGGTAAGCGTGATCTCTGTGGCCGAGTGGTAAGCGGGATCTCTGTGGCCGAGCTGGTAAGGGAGATCTCCGTTGGTGAGGGGTAAGCGTTATCTCTGTGGCCGAGTGGTACGGAATATCTCTGTGGCCGAGTGGTAAGCGGGATCTCTGTGGCCGAATGGTAAGCGGGATCTCTGTGCCCGAGTAGTAAGTGGGTTTTGCACTGGCTATGCAATTGTGATAACTGGGCCAAGGTCTAAAAGGAAAACTAACCAAAGGGCTTCGGGCTAAACGGATAATTGTCTTTACTTAATTAATGCTGGATCGAATCTCGTCTGTTCGGAGCGTGTAAAAAGAGACCATCGTTCCACTCTTAGGCCACGTATACTACACACTATATCAGGGCGTTTTTACTTGATTTGGTGTTCGCGTCCGGATCCGTGGTCGTTACCAAGTGGGACGGGCCGTCGGTAAAGGAAAAAACAAAACTTAAGACAAACACACACAGTACGCCTTAGCACGGTTTCAAACCAGCGCCAGCCAACAGGTATGAGCTAGGGTATCTTGGCAAAGTTGATTCTCCGCTACATTTACCGCTTGTATTTGGGCTAACACTCGGTTAAGTTTAAGCCGGACTTCCGCATTTCCTTGTGGCAACAATTTCAAAATTAAGACACACGTAGCACACAAAAAATGCGGTAACATCCTAAGCCTGCCTATACGTACATCACCTCATTTCCTGAGACCGATACGCGCGAGGTATTTGTATTCAATTTCCGAGTAAAATTTTCATTTTATTTTATTGTCTAAATAATAATCGTCAGGGCAATCAATCAGTATTTCTGTGCACAATCGATGTCCTTAATCTGTGCACTGATTGCATGTTGCAATTCCACATTTTCCTACGTTAGCACATACCACGTAAAACATAGCGAGGGTTTGAATTCCTTGTCATTTTCTTGCATTGCAAGAATATATGATACGAGAAGTCAAATAACCATCCATTGTATAAATTTTGTCTGAGTAAATCTGATACGAGAGGTCCAATAACCATCTATTGTATACATTGTGTCTTAGTATGTCTGATACGAGAGGTCCAATAACCATCCATTGCATAAATTTTGTCTGAGTAAATCTGATACGAGAGGCCCAATAACCATCTATTGTATCACTTTTGTCTGAGTATATCTGATACGAAATGTCCTATCCATTAAACTCGGATCTTGACTGATTTACTGAGGGATACAGACTAATCGCCGACAACCTCGTACGCTGACATCTGCTCCCTTATAGCGTCGTAGATGCTAGGGCCGCTGGTCACGTGACCCATGGCTTGGTACTGCCCCCTGCAGTTTACTGCTAATTTAGACAACATGATTGCTCTAAAATCGAAGAATTCAATAGTATTTTGAAGATGTATGGAAGAAGGAATTTGTCTCTTAGGAGCAGGGTGACACAAATCTGGCCGTACCAAAGCTTGTACATTTAATGTCCGCGCTTCCCACACCAAGCCTGATATTGATCAGCTAACTAGAGCTATCCACAAGTTTATCTGGAGAAATGACTCCGGGTACTGAGGTATTCAGGTACTCAATATGGAAGACATATTTCTTGACGAATACTAACATTTCGTCCAGGAAGAAAGATATTTTCAGCGTGGGTTTGAGGTATGTAAATGATTTAACGAACGACAATGGACACTTATTAGGTTGTTTTAAGTTGAAAGAAAGATATGAGATCGACATTAATTGTGCTGATTTTTATGGCCTGGATAATGGTGGATGTTACAAATAATAAATTGTAAATAATCATAGTGTGCTCATTATTATCATATTTCTGTTTCAAATGGAGAAGTTGTACGAGCCGTCATAGCGGATGTGGCGTCCACACACAACGTTCAGATGTCGCCACCACAACTACCGTCTTTACGCTGTTGGGATTAACTAGTAGGCCCAGCGATATACATTTATCCCTTCCTGGTGTCCGACCCGAAAAATATGGCAATGTTTTCTGAACACTTGCTCGTTATTACTCCAATGGCTACACGGCCGACCGCTTTACACACGGTTCATACGGCAAACTTCCTAGTTTCTTGTCCACTCTTTTTCGGGACCTGCACAACTCTGTTCCCCATCGAGTCAACAGACATCATCGCAGCGCCATCCTTCCCAGGCTGTTCAAAGGTCTTCCAGCCAGGCAGAGACCGTGTTTCCAGCGGTGTACTTGTAATATTGACGATGGTAAAAATATGTCAACCGCCATCGATTATGGATAATATCTCATCAGGAACTCATTCTAATTCTCTGATGAGAGCAGAATACAAAGAATAAGAGTAATATCTGGTGTCGTCTCACTTTATTACCGTTTGTCATCAACAAGTTGAACCGAAAATGACGTTACCGGTAGTCGGATCAGCTATAAAATATATTGATGCAACCGATTTGTGCATCTGAAGCGAGATATATCTAAACAGTTGACTGAATCCATAATTGACTGCGTTATGTATGTTGCATGTCAGACATATATCAATAGCCACCAATTTTTGTATGTATCTTTTCTGTTCTGTTAGTCTAATTTTTTTGTTAAATATTAAGTTGAAATATTAGATCTACGTTGATGCTATCAATGCCAGACTGACATACACATTATGAAAATGCATTATGAAAATGTCCATAACAAGTGGGCATCCCGCATTATTATTTATATATGTGGTTTGGGTCGGTTGGTTGTATATTCAGGACGCGTTAACCAAGTCTGGGCACATCGCGTAAATAGTAAAAGGAGGAGGAGAGCGAAACCAAGTATCCGGGGTAACCCCCTACTCTGCATAAGTACGTGTGGAGATAATGGAAAACATTATAACTAATCAAGAAGATACGGAAAAAAACGAAAAGAAACAAAATTGTAAGGAATTAAGAAATACGATAAAAGCTGTGCAAAATAATGGCGAGAGGAAGAAATATGGTAAAAACAATTCCAAGTATCCGGGGTAACCCCCTATTCTTTGCGAAGGACATGGGATCTTCATCCTGCGTCCACACAGACATGGCCACAGCGGGGAGCGAACCATCGATCCACGTGCCGTTAGTCTCTCAGGTGGTCAGAGCTCTAACCCACTGAGTGATCAGGGCGGCCCTTGTTATTTGGGAGAATACGACCTGATCTATCGCTGTTTTGACAGAACAAAGCCAGGATATATTCAGGAAAGACCACGATCGCCTTTCCTATTTAATAACAATTAATACATATGCCATCCGGTTATAAATATACACCAATACTAAGAAAATATATAATGCATTGTGTAAAGGATAGCTGTCTGACGTATCATCTGTATCAGTGGGCGTTTGTTGGGGAGATACTGTTTTGCCCGCCACGTTTAAATCACTGTGTGCACGAAGGTGGCCTTAAATTAAGACTTACTCATTATGTTGTGCCAAGCAAGACTCTTACCCGTCAGCGGCTATCCGTCGACCATCGCATTAATACTATTCACTGAAAAAATGTCCAGGGTGAAGACCGAAAACCCTGACGGGAAGTTGGTTCAAATCATCTCAAACTCAGTGCTTAACTGATGACACTGTGAATGTTTGAAAAAGCTACACATTTTTATTCCTGTAAGTACCTAATCCAGGTAATTTGTTTCTTGATATATTTTATTACAATATTAATATACATAATTCAAGCATGTGGCAAATCGTAAACGCGAAAAGTGTATACAGAACTAAACGTTGAACGTTGAACGAGCGAACGTTGGACTGGCTGCCAGTGCGTGTTGATACATTGATCAAATGATTTTATATTAGGTCTTTTAGAACTCGTGACCCGTTGTTCATTAGTATTGTGTTATCGCAGAAACTAAACAGCACCTTGGTAAGATATATCGCTACAGCCTTTGTCAACGCATATATATATCTCTTGACAATGCAAACAATATGGCTTAGCCACATGGCTTTGTTCTTAGCTCTCTATTATTATTTGTATTCGAGTCACGCGTTATTCTGATCTATGTCCACACGGGTTTGATTAAAGGACACCCGGAGAAGAGACGTAAACTTGTCTCGACTTGATCGACGCAAAATGCACATGAATCATTGTTAAATATATTATATTTTAAGTCATACGTTTCGTATACGATATTAAAAAACTAATTAATACGCTTCATATTGTATATATTTTCACAGTTCAATGTAGACAGTCACAATCTTGATTATTGCTTTAAAACACTGAGCCTATTGGCTTTGTATGAAAGATTGGTAGTTGAAAGGGTTATATTATAGGCATAATTAAGAAGTCGTTAACATATAATATACCATGTGTCATAAAAACATCCTTTCGCGAAAATTACTGGTTGGTGTTATAAAGCTACAATTTCCCTCTCCCCGGTTATCGCTTTCCGGTTATTGATAATTTGAACATCTTATAAGCATTACATTGAGACCTCTTTGCCACGTAACAATTCATGTGGGATATTTTAAAGGCACTGGTCATTGAGTATAAGTAAATACCGTCTCTCTATATATGTGCATATGTGCGTGCAATAAGGCTAAATTTACTTGCAAGCATATTGGCAATTGTACTTGAGCTAGGATCAACATGTTAGAACATGGATATGTTCTAAATCTGCATAAATACGTGTGGAGATAATGGAAAACATTATAACTAATCAAGAAGATACGGAAAAAACGAAAAGAAACAAAATCGTAAGAAATTAAGAAATACGATAAAAGCTGTGCAAAATAATCGCGAGAAGAAGAAATATGGTGAAAACAAAACCAGAAGGAGAGGCATTTGTCCCTTGTATATCGATAATTTAGTTCCTCCCACATTGAGTCATGGATGTAGGTGGTAGTGGCAGGGGACATCATGATTATCTCAGCGAAAGTTGGCGTAGGTATCAAATTTGCTGATGTACTGCATAGCCAGGTCGTGCAGCATGAGATACTGGTCCTGTAACACGCCGAGGAGAAAAACAAAACAAAAAGAGTATGATTGTTGCCGTATACCAGACAAATACTCAAATATCCACAGAATGCGACAGCATGTTTTCTATTAATAACCTTGCGACTTTCTAATGTTAAACGGATTATTCCGTTAAGACATTCAAACGAATATGGTACTTAGACATTCCTTTTGGTATCAGAAATGAAGCTAACATAGCACTCGTCTCTCCGGCCACCCGACCTGATAAATAATCAGACCACTGGATGAATCAGTAAATTGTTCTACTGGGTACGATAATTAATATTATTAACAAGATTATAATCCCCGCAGAACATGAGTATTATCGAATTTAATACCTAGTCCTCCACGTATATCAGACAAACCGGGCCGGTCATTATTTGGGCCATGTAATGCGGCCTGTCTACAGGTACCAATAAACGTTGTACGGGCTCCCACTTGGCTATGATAATTTTAAAAGACAAGGTTGTTGAAGATTTCATGACATGTTATTCGATATTATAATGGTATCGTAGAAATGAAAGAGCACCTTCACAAGAGCTGTTGGTGCCACATCAATTGCAAATGTACATATATGCACACCTATATACACACCACACCCTCCTAACCACGTCCTCCTAACCGCGCCCTCCTAACCACGTCCTCCTAACCACGCCCTCATAACCACGTTCTGCTAACTACGCCCTCCAAGCCACGGTCTCCTGACCACACCTTTTAACCACACGCGCCTAACCACGGCCTTTATATGCTCTATATCCCGTCACAGCCACATGACACTCACCATGTCTCGCACGAACTCTCGCCGACTGGCCGCGATGAGTCTGACTGCCAACATGGCGTCAACCTCTCTGTATGCCTTCATCCCGCCGATCATGTGATCCAGAGCGCAGAAAACACCGCATCGGCTCACGCCATCCCTGAAACCAGTCAGCCATTGTTAACTGTTATTATCTTGTCATCTGTTTATGGGTTGTTGCTTGTTGTCGAAGCGATATTGATACGCGAAATAAAGCATATGATTCAACCGCCTCAATCTTACTGAAGTTTCTAAGAACAATCGTATAATTATATAGAAATTAGTAATGTAGAGAGTATTAACTTTGGATTGGATTGTGGGCGTTGATCTGTCCATGGGCCACCGATTCATTCACTACTTATATACAGTGGACCAGCACGGGACAGGGAGCGTTCCTCTGTCCATGGGTCATGGCCTCATTCACTAATTAAATACAGTGGACCAGCACTGGATTGGGAGCGTTCCTCTGTCCATGGGTCATGGCCTCATTCACTACTTAAATACAGTGGACCAGCACTGGATTGGGAGCGTTCCTCTGTCCATGGGTCATGGCCTCATTCACTAATTAAATACAGTGGACCAGCACTGGATTGGGAGCGTTCCTCTGTCCATGGGTCATGGCCTCATTCACTAATTAAATACAGTGGACCAGCAGTGGATTGGGAGCGTTCCTCTGTCCATGGGCCATGGCCTCAGTCACTAATGAAATACAGTGGACCAGCACTGGATTGGGAGCGTTCCTCTGTCCATGGGCCATGGCCTCATTCACTAATTAAATACAGTAGACCAGCACTAGATTGGGAGCGTTCCTCTGTCCATGGGTCATGGTCTCATTAAATACTTACATACAGTGGCCCAGCACTGGATTGGGAGCGTTCCTCTGTTCATGGGCCATGGCCTCATTCACTAATTAAATACAGTGGACCAGCATTGGATTGGGAGCGATCCTCTGTCCATGGGTCATGGCCTCATTCACTAATTAAATACAGTGGACCAGCACTGGATTAGGAGCGTTCCTCTGTCCATGGGCCATGGCCTCATTCACTAATTAAATACAGTAGACCAGCACTGGATTGGGAGCGTTCCTCTGTCCATGGGCCATGGCCTTATTCACTAATTAAATACAGTAGACCAGCACTGGATTGGGAGCGTTCCTCTGTCCATGGGTCATGGCCTCATTAAATACTTATATACAGTGGACCAGCACTGGATTGGGAGCGTTCCTCTGTCCATGGGCCATGGCCTCATTCACTAATTAAATACAGTGGATCAGCACTGGATTGGGAGCGTTCCTCTGTCCATGGGCCATGGCCTCATTCACTAATTAAATACAGTGGACCAGCACTGGATTGGGAGCGTTCCTCTGTCCATGGGCCATGGACTCATTCACTAATTAAATACAGTGGACCAGCACTGGATTGGGAGCGTTCCTCTGTCCATGGGTCATGGCATCATTCACTACTCACATACAGTGGACCAGCACTGGATTGGAAGCATTCCTCTGTTCAGGGATCATGGCCTCATTCAATACTTACACACAGTGAACCAGCACTGGATTGGGAGCGTTCCTCTGTCCATGGGCCATGGCCTCATTCACTACTTACATACAGTGGACCAGCACTGGGTTGGGAGCGTTCCTCTGTCCATGGGCCATGGCTGTCTCGTAGAGCTCCAAAATAGCGTTCAGAGTCTCGTTACCAGGACGACCGTCCTCCCACGTGGCCACATGGTACTGCCGCACGCGGACCGCCGTTGATTTCCGCTGCTGGAGAAATGAAATACTGGTGTTGACTAGGCCGCTTCTCTTCACCTTCAAGCTAAATAGGGCTGTACAGTTCTCGCGGGTTCTAGGGGACAAAAAAAACGAGCTCTTAGTGCTCATTGTAGGGTTTTGAATGTTGAATGTTGGGAACCGGCCGGCTGCGTTGTTTGTGCGTGCTGAATTGAGCGAGTGTGAAACCATTTTTTGTTTGCTTTGGTCCAGGCATTGCTAACTATAAATCATAATATAGTTAAAGATAGGGCATTTATCTCTCCATAAATTATGTGGTCCGTTCGATGAGACTGTTGGAAGCGGTGTATTTTTAGGGAAATCATTGATGTTTTCTTTTCTGCGACAAACGTAACCATAGATACTGTGGGCAGATATGCAACATGGAAAACCACGCGCAGAACATTAGATGGCCTGACACTGACAGTCACTCATGAGACGAGCAAATTCTGGTTTATCAACTGTCTAACCGGTCATATATTACATAAATCTACTCGGATGGTTATAATTCTGGTATGCAAAACTTCAGTGGTTAGTTGTGGATCCAAGGACAGCTTTAGCCGATCTTGTGGTTGAAGCGATCGAGTGAAGGCAAACAACCGGAAGGTAGGCAGAACGTACAGGCCGTTGATGCTAGGCATCGACGTAGAGCATAAGTATTCTTATCTCGTAGGGTCAAGATAAGATCCCGTAGTTACTGTACATACCTATTGGTCAAGGAAACCTGCTGGGCCAATTATATGGGGTTGGTTGAACCCTGCCCCATGCGTTTTGTTAGGGTTCGTACCCCCGACCTGTTGATCTACAGCTCAGCCTGCTTAGCAATTGAGCAAGCGAGGCTCCCGGTTGAGGATCGAGACACCCGCCTTAAATCTTCCAAGTTGGTTATTTGCGTTACCATATGCCGAAACGATTCAGGATTGGACGAAACAAGTGCAATCGAACTTAAATCCTCGATGTTTGCTATCCGGTGACGGATCTCACGAACGCAGTTTAGCCGTCTACAGGGCTCGGTCGGCTACTATGTAAATGATGGTCGATTGTTACAGTAGCCGACTAAACTCCGTAGCCGTGTACCACAGTTCCTTTGGATGCTTCCACCACAGGTGTCGAGGTTTCTTCGGAACACATGCGGTGCGGTCAGTGTGGATTGCTCGGAGATGGCTAAACTCCCGAGCTTTCAGAATTTGGGGTTAACTAGTTACCCTAAGGGGGAAAAGTTGCCTTGAACTTGGCGCTTTGGCTGCTTGTATAGTCGACTGTTGTGGCGAATTTTCTTGAGGAGGTCGTTTTGATAGGTTGATATGAGAAGCAATAAAATGGGGAGTGTCTCAATGACAAAGAGCTGTTGTGAATATATGTGTCTTATTTCATGTGCACCCTACCATGGCAATACTTGTTATGAACGATTTTTAGGCATATATCGTTACTCAGTGAGGAGTTAGAAACCATCCATCCAACAACGCTTGTTGATTGAACCGAAGCGGCTTTAATGTCCATCGAAGCAGCATTATTAAGTACGACAGCCTACTGCATTACAGAACTGGAACAACTTATGTTTCCTCTCTCACCTCTGTTTTGACGTCGAATTCCCGGGTGATCCAATGAGCATGACTGGACTGTCCGACCGCTGTGATCACTACGGGGCCGTGCTTGACCTTGCCACTCGATGGCCAGTAACATGGTGCGTCCTGAGAACAGGAAAAACAGCTATATGACAGCAGACAGAACAGTGACAGACTCCGGGTATCCAACCATAATTATAATGTAGTCCACCTATCTGTTACTCTGCTGGTTTCCAGAAAAAGTCATTTCGATTGTCTCTAATCCTTGCGACAATTATTGTTTCTCACACACAGCACGATATATTGAAGGAAAACGCGAACCAAGTCTCTCTGGTCCTGTTTCCCGTCCAGCATGACGATTGTGGTGCAGCCGAAGTCGTGCACCAGTCTCCAGAAGTCTACGACCGTCGCCGACAGCGGCGCCTGTGTCACCAAAAAGGCTGAGTCCTGCTGGAAACCCTGGACAAGAGAAGACGATACGTCTTTAATATGTATGGCGATAGCTTAATTAAAAGATAACTGATCTGGCATGAACAAAGATCGAACTCTTTTTTATATATATATATATATATATATATATATATAAATATATATATGTTTATTCCGTACTTACAACGCAGTGGCCCCCTAGAACAAATAACAAATGAAGTGGTCCTCACAAAAGTTGTAATTATGAACTTATGGAATGTATTTGAATGCATTAAGTATAAGCTGGTGAGGTACAGTAAACTTCTCTACTATTCAAAACAGTCGACGTAATTTGTGGTCTAGTCCATCAATAATTTATCAAATAATATTATTTATATAATAACAAGCCGTCCGATGATAACCTGTCGTGTGCTAATCCATCGGGTAATAATCTGCCATGTGATAATCCGTCTGGTCATATTATATTGAAAGATAATCCGCCTGGCGATACTATATTGAAAGATAATCCGCTCGGTGATATTATATTGTGAGTTACTTATCCCGCCATTGGCTGCATTACCTTGACGAAGACGGCGTTGATATAGTCGCTACCCATCTTGGTCAACAAACTCAGATACGGTCGGTATCCGTCGTCTGGAGGTCACAAATAGACACAGGAACGTTATTCAAACAAAGTACTGACTACAATATAAAAGGCGTTGTCCTTGAGGACAAACTACATGTGCATTTTTGTTTTAATGCCAGCTATGCTCGAGATCTTATATATGGTGTGCTTGTAAATAAAATCAGAACTAATAAGACGACACATTGATCCGGCTGATCTCAGTGGATACAATTAAGAGTTTTTGCATGTGTTTATCGCCACGATGCCTAATGGATCAAGCTTTACGGGTAAGCAAAACCATTTCCCACCTTCATCTTGGACAACACATGTACAGAACACAGTGGTGAAACCCTGACATTGGGGTCCCACATCATGGGTTTGCCGAAGATACCATCTCGCATGGCCTGCACGTATTACAGTCTACCTGGCAAGATGTCCGGGAATCTGTTCTTGTGTCTGTTTGCAGGTGCCATGGCGGATGTCAAGACAGGAGGCGGCTGGCTCGAGATCAGTTCGCGGAGGACCTGCAGCAACATGTGGATCCTGATCAATGGTAAGTCTTCACTAAACAGTGGGGATCGCCGGATGGGTTTATACAGCATCTCGCGGATATTTATCCGAATTGTAGATTACATATTAATTTATACGTTACTTATTGTATAGTATTTTATAATACAATATTACTACTGGTCGATGACATGAAATACATCAACCCATCAACCTTGAATTGCTCTTTGAGCTTGGAGCTTCCATCCCGGCGTTTCTTGGTCAGGTCAGTGAAGGTCTCCTTGAAGGTATCACACGGCAAACCGGTTCTTCCGGCCTTATGGTGATCCATGACAGCCTCATACAGGAACACGTATTGTGGCTGAAAGAGACAGTTGACTACTCAGACAAATCATGCTATACAGCTAAATCTCAGATTGGTATCAGATGGACTCATATCGTAGAGGAGGAGCAATTCCCATGATTGTGTGCACGTGTAGGCAAGCAATGCATCACAAGCTAAAACACCCCTCCTGCAGAGGTTGCTGCACAGCTGGGCAGTGACAGGTGGACACACAGCCCAGAGTATGAACCATCCTGGTCCTCTGTCCCCTGAGGACACGGACACACTGCGGGAGTGGGACTGAGGCTCACTGACCAGGGTCTGGACCATCCTGGTCCTCTGTCCCCTGAGGACACACTGCGGGAGTGGGACTGAGGCTCACTGACCAGGGCCTGGACCCTCCTTGTCCTCTGTCCCCTGAGGACACGGACACACTGCGGGAGAGAGAACTGAGGTTCACTGACCAGGGTCTGGACCATCCTGGTCATCTGTCCCCTGAGGACACACTGCGGGAGTGGGACTGAGGCTCACTGACCAGGATCTGGACCATTCAGGCCCTCTGGCCCCTGAGGACACACTGCGGGAGTGGGACTGAGGCTCACTGACCAGGGTCTGGACCATCCTGGTCATCTGTCCCCTGAGGACACGGACACACTGCAGGAGAGAGACTGAGGTTCACTGACCAGGGTCTGGACCATCCTGGTCATCTGTCCCCTGAGGACACACTGCGGGAGTGGGACTGAGGCTCACTGACCAGGATCTTGACCATTCAGGCCCTCTGTCCCCTGAGGACACACTGCGGGAGTGGGACTGAGGCTCACTGACCAGGGTCTGGACCATCCTGGTCATCTGTCCCCTGAGGACACGGACACACTGCAGGAGTGGGACTGAGGCTGACTGACCAGGGTCTGGACCATCCTGGTCCTCTGTCCTCTAAGGACACACTGCGGGAGTAGGACTGAGGCTGACTGACCAGGGTCTGGACCATCCTGGTCCTCTGTCCCCTGAGGACGCGGTCACACTGCGGGAGTGGGACTGAGGGTCACTGACCAGGGTCTGGCCCATCCTGGTCCTTTGTCCGCTGAGGACACACTGCGGGAGTGGGACTGAGGCTCACTGAACAGGGACTGGACCATCCTGGTCCTCTGTTCCCTGAGGACACACTGCGGGAGTGGGACTGAGGCTCACTGACCAGGGTCTGGACCATCCTGGTCCTCTGTCCCCTGAGGACACACTGCTGGAGTGGGACTGAGGCTCACTGAACAGGGTCTGGACCATCCTGGTCCTCTGTCCCCTGAGGACACACTGCTGGAGTGGGACTGAGGCTCACTGACCAGGGTCTGGACCATCCTGGTCCTCTGTCCCCTGAGGACACAGACACACTGCGGGAGTGGGACTGAGGCTCACTGACCAGAGTGTGGACCATCCTAGTCCTCTGTCCCATGAGGACACACTGCGGGAGTGGGACTGAGGCTCACTGACCAGGGTCTGGACCATCCTGGTCCTCTGTCCCCTGAGGACACGTACACACTGCGGGAGTGGGACTCAGGCTCACTGACCAGGGTCTGGACCATCCTGGTCCTCTGTCCCCTGAGGCCACGGACACTCTGCGGGATGTTGACTTGACCCTCGGTTTCCGCCTCCCTCAGCAGGCTGTCGACCGCGATGAAGGTCCCGGTCCGCCCCACGCCGGCGCTGCAAAGGTCGCACAGAGGTCATCAGCATCAATCGCCAAGTACTATGGGTGCCGTGACACATAACACATACATCAATGATTAGTGAATCTCATGATATATATCCAGGGTAATTAATATGACACATACATATGAAGCGTAATAAATCTTACGACACAAGCATTAAGTGTACAAAATCTGCATAATGCCACGTAGTTAAAGGACATTAAAAACCCACAAACCTTAACACAAACGTTTGGAATATATAATGTTTCACTCATTTCAGAATCGGATAATTACCATGAAAGGGTTTTATCCTGAACGAGTACTACATAGATAAATGAAACATTATTAAATGCCACATATATATATCTTTTGTGATATAATTCGCGAAACGATTCAATTGGTGACAAGACTGGATACACCCCATTGACCTGCAGTGGACCACAAGTGGTTACACCCCACTAACCTGCAGTGGACCACAAGTGGTTACACTCCACTAACCTGCAGTGGACTATGAGTGGTGATACCCCGCTAACCTGCAGTGGACTACAAGTTGTTATACCACACTAACCTGCAGTAGACCCCGTGTGGTTAGACCCCACGAAACTGCAGTGGACCACGAATGGTTACACCCCACTAACCTGCAGTGGACTATGAGTGGTTACACCCCACTATCCTGCCGTGGACTACAAGTTGTCATACCCCACTGACCTGCAGTGGACCACGAGTGGTTACACCCCACTAACCTGCAGTGTACTATGACTCGTTACACCCCACTAACCTGCAGTGGACTGCGAGTGGTTACACCCCACTATCCTGCAGTGGACCACGAGTGGTTACACCCCACTAACCTGCAGTGGACAAGGAGTGGCTACATCCAACTAACCTGCAGTAGACTACAAGTTGTCATACCCCACTGACCTGCAGTGGACCACGAGTGGTTACACCCCACTAACCTGCAGTGTACTATGACTCGTTACACTCCATTAATCTGCAGTGGACTAGAAGTTCTTACACCCCACTATCCTGCAGTGGACCACAAGTGGTTACACCCCACCATCCTGCAGTGGACTGCGAGTGGTTACACCCCACCAACCTGCAGTGGACCACCAGTGGTTACACCCCACTAACCTGCAGTGGACCACGAGTGGTTACACCCCACTAACTTGCAGTGGACCATGAGTGGTTACACCCCAATAACCTGCAGTGGACCATGAGTGGCTACACTCCACTAACCTGCAGTGTACTACGAGTGGTTACACCCCACTAACCTGCAGTGGACCACGAGTGGTTACACCCCACCATCCCGTAGTGGACTACGAGTGCTTACATCCCAATAACCTGCAGTGGACCACAAGTAATTACACCCCACTATCCTGCAGTGGACTACGAGTGGTTACACCCCACTAACCTGCAGTGGACCACGAGTGGTTGCACCCCACAAATCTGCATTGGACCAAGAGTGGTTACACCCCTTTTACCTGCGGTGGACCACGAGTGGTTACACCCCACTAATCTGCAGTGGACCACGAGTGGTTACACCACACTAATCTGCAGTGGACTATGAGTGGTTACACCCCGCTAACCTGAAGTGGACTGCAAAGTTGTTACACCTCACTAACCTGCAGTAGACCACGAGTGGTTACACCCCGCGAACTTGCAGTGGACCACGAGTGGTTACACTCCACTAACCTGCAGTGCACTGAGTGGTTACACCCAACTAACCTGCAGTGGACTACAAGTTGTTACACCCCACTGACCTGCAGTGGACCACGAGTGGTTACACCCCATTATCCTGCAGTGGACTACGAGTGGTTACACACCACTGACCTGCAGTGTACCACGAATGGTTACACCCCACTAGCCTGCAGTGGACTACGAGTGGTTACACCCCACTAACCTACAGTGGACCACGAGTGGTTACACCCCACGAATCTGCAGTGGACCACGAGTGGTTACACCCCACTATCCTGTAGTGGACTGCGAGTGGCTACACCCCACTGACCTGCAGTGTACCACGGATGGTTACACCCCACTAGCCTGCAGTGGACTACAAGTTGTTACACCCCGCTGACCTGCAGTGGGCCACGAGTGGTTACACTCTACTATCCTGCAGTGGACTACGAGTGGTTATACCCCACTGACCTGCAGTGGACCACGCGTGGTCACACCTCAATAACCTGTCGTGGGCCACGAGTGTTTACACCCCACTTACCTGCAGTGGACCACGAGTGGTTACACCCCACCAACCTGCAGTGGGCCACAAGTGGTTACACCCCACTAACCTGCAGTGGACAACGAGTGGTTACACCCCACTAACCTGCAGTGGACCACGAGTGGGGCGGCCACACTCAGACCGTCGCTGTAGGTCCTCACCCTCCAGAGGAAGGCCAGCAGAGAGATGGTGCACGAGGGTTGCTGTTTGTCCGGCCAGGTCAGGTACTGAAAGTGCTGCACGGACCGCTCTTTCCCTTCCTGAAAAATAAACGTAAACCATGTATAATAACACATTACTATATACCATAATTCTTTATCATATTTTAAATATATTTTCTGAAGCTCAAAGTTAACTTTAACCCTGGACCAGTTGCGGCTAATTTAATCCCGCTTTAGCCGCTATGTAATCTTTGCCAACTTATATCTGTAGGTAAGTTATGTATGTCTCACGCTGGTCTTGACGGTGAAGAGGCGCCTGGTGTAGTCTGCGAACGACTCGGACTCCCGGAGTGTGACGGCCACCGCTCCGTACACCTCGCTCCCGTTCACCTCGTCCGGCCAGTACTGACTGCACTTCCGCTGCGAGAGACACACACAAACCACTCACCACGTGCCGTTCAGGGTCTATTTACGGCGTTTCAAGTGATTGAGCATAAGACAGCCGTCGATATTCAACGACCAATATGACTCAATGAAGTCTAGCGACAACATGCCCGCACACCATCACACTGGGTCGAGCAGTGTGCCATATTATGTTAAAGAATAAGAGTTTGCAAACAAATAACTTAATGGGATGAAGATTGTACAGCATAAAGCAATGTGCTGCTCCTTCTGAGGTCTGAGGGGTTGGTGGACCAACTGGTACTGTGACTGAGGGACGAGGAAGGGTCTGAGGGGTTGGCGGACCCACCGTTACTGTGAGTGAGGGGCGAGGTGGGTCTGAGGGGTTGGGGGACCCACCGGTACTGTGACTGTGGGACGAGGTGGGTCTGAGGGGTTGGCGGACGCACCGGTACTGTGACTGAGGGACGAGGTAGGTCTGAGGGGTTGGCGGACCCACCGGTACTGTGACTGAAGGACGAGGTGGGTCTGAGGGGTTGGCGGACCCACCGGTACTGTGACTGAGGGACGAGGTAGGTCTGAGGGGTTGGCAGACTCACCGACACTGAGACTGAGGGACGAGGTGGGTCTGAGGGGTTGGCAGACTCACCGATACTGAGACTGAGGGACGAGGTGGGTCTGAGGGGTTGGCGGACCCACCGGTACTGTGACTGAGGGACGATGTGGGTCTGAGGGGTTGGCGGACCCACCGGTACTGTGACTGAGGGACGAGGCGGGTCTGAGGGGTTGGCAGACTCACCGATACTGAGACTGAGGGACGAGGCGGGTCTGAGGGGTTGGCAGACTCCCCGATACTGAGACTGAGGGACGAGGTGGGTCTGAGGGGTGGGCGGACCCACCAGTACTGTGACTGAGGGACGAGGTGGGCCTGAGGGGTTGGCGGACTGACCGATACTGAGACTGAGGGACGAGGCGGGTCTGAAGGGTTGGCGGACCCACCGGTACTGTGACTAAGGGAAGAGGTGGGTCTGAGGGGTTGGTGGACTCAACCGTACTGTGACTGAGGGATGAGGTGGGTCTGAGGGTTTGGCGACCCAACGGTACTGTAACTAAGAGAAGAGGTGGGTCTGAGGGATTGGTGGACCCAACCGTACTGTGACTGAGGGATGAGGTGGGTCTGAGGGGTTGGCGAACTCACCGATACTGAGACTGAGGGAGGAGGCGGGTCTGAAGGGTTTGTGGACCCACTGTTGCTGTGACTGAGGGACGAGGTGGGTCTGAGGAGTTGGCGGACCCAACGGTACTGTGACCGAGGGACGAGGTGGGTCTGAGGGGTTGGCGGACCCACCGGTAATGTGACTGAGGGACGAGGAGGGTCTGAGGGGTTGGCAGACCCACCAGTACTGTGACTGAGGGACGAGGTGTGTCTGAGGGGTTGGCAGACCCACCGGTACTGTGACTGAGGGACGAGGAGGGTCTGAGGGGTTGGCAGACGCACCGGTACTGTGACTGAGGGACGAGCTGGGTCTGAGGGGTTAGCGGACCCACCGGTACTGTGACTGAGGGACGAGGTGGGTCTGAGGGGTTGGCAGACCCGCCGGTACTGTGACTGAGGGACGAGCTGGGTCTGAGGAGTTGGCGGACCCACCGGTACTGTGACTGAGGGAAGAGGTGGGTCTGAGGGGTTGGCGGACCCACCGGTACTGTGACTGAGGGACGAGGAGGGTCTGATGGGTTGGCAGACCCACCGGTACTGTGACTGAGGGACGAGCTGGGTCTGAGGAGTTGGCGGACCCACCGGTACTGTGACTGAGGGAAGAGGTGGGTCTGAGGGGTTGGCGGACCCGCCGGTACTGTGACTGAAGGACGAGGTGGGTCTGAGGGGTTGGCGGACCCACCGGTACTGTGACTGAAGGACGAGGTGGGTCTGAGGGGTTGGCGGACCCACCGGTACTGTGACTGAAGGACGAGGTGGGTCTGAGGGGTTGGCGGACCCACCGGTACTGTGACTGAAGGACGAGGTGGGTCTGAGGGGTTGGCGGACCCACCGGTACTGTGACTGAAGGACGAGGTGGGTCTGAGGGGTTGGCGGACCCACCGGTACTGTGACTGAAGGACGAGGTGGGTCTGAGGGGTTGGCGGACCCACCGGTACTGTGACTGAAGGACGAGGTGGGTCTGAGGGGTTGGCGGACCCACCGGTACTGTGACTGAAGGACGAGGTGGGTCTGAGGGGTTGGCGGACCCACCGGTACTGTGACTGAGGGACAAAGTGGGTCTGAGGGGTTGGCGGACCCACCGGTACTGTGACTGATGGACCCACCTTGCCGTTCTCGGAGAGGGGAGTGAGCATGACGATGACACGAGACTTGAGCTGCCACATCATCTGCCAGAAGTCAGCGATGGTTTCTGGCCTCGGACCTACAGGCGGCAGCGACAGTCAACGAAGACACAATATTCTCAAGGTGAGTGCGGGTTAAAGGGTCATATTTATACCTCATGCGAAATATTTTGAACTTTCTCACAGTGAGTGCAGTTGAAAGGGTCATATTTATACCAGATGCGAAATATTTAGAACTTTTTAAGTAGTCAAGCCATAAAACACAATCATATATAGACATCTGGAAGAAACTCACCCTGCGTAGCCACATAGCACTTTTCTACACCTTTATAACCCTGAAAAATAAAAATGTATTGATGTCGGCTTATTCGGAACGCAGTTATTTACATGGTAAATAATGAAAAACATGTGGCTTGAGCAAATATGACGATGCCGCTTATCAACATAACAATGCCATCAAATTTACAACATATAGAACTCCAAAGCCTCACGTTGCTTAACGTTTGGACAAAGTGGTCGCCTTTGAGGTTCAGCAACGACATATAAGACCTATAATTCCTCTCATCAACCACTTTGACGTAGTTTCGTGAGCTGTATTTAATTATTTTTACCTTGATGTAGCTGGCATTAATGTAGCCGTCTCCTTCCGAGTTCTGCAGCGTAACTCGAGTGTGGTCATCTGAGGGGGAAAGCAAACATAGAAGACCCTTTGGGGGGGGGGGGGGCGTGAGGGGTCGAGGGGTGAGGGCATGCTATACCAAAACCTTTAATATGGTACAATCAGCCCGGAGTCACAAGTCGGCCAGCCTTAGTTTCGTACAGTAGGTGTTTGGCCCAGATTTCAGACAACTCTTAATTTCGTTACAGTCCTACAGTTGCTAGATATGCAACAGACAAGTCCAAAGCATGTACCGCTTAAAAAACACGGGCCTAATGTTAGGAAGTTTAAAATCACGTTTATAACTAAATCCCGGTTAAGAGGTCTTTGCATACTCACAGGCCACGATATTCTTGAACCGGTTCTTTTGGATGTTGTCTGGCTTGATGCCAATATTGTTTGGGGCCAGATCAGTGAGCGGTATACACTGAAAGTGTATTTGTTTATAGCAATGGGAACTGTGGTGATTTAATAAATGAGGAAGCTATTCGTCGACGCCAAACGCGTTGAAGACTTAAAATGCCATATTAATAAAAATACTTTTTAATAGTTATAGCGCATCGGGTAGCTAAATGACAGTGAATGTTATATTTCAGGGTTCAAGAAAGCAATGGAAAAATTATGATGATGATTTTGAGTGATTTAATGTCACCCGTTACAACCTATAATATCTATCGGCTGCAAAGAGAATTATTAATGTGAAAAATAACAGGATTAAATATAAATACATAAATAAAACTGCTTGTTAATAGCCCCTTGTCTCGTCCAGTCTCTAGAACATTTCAACAAGCAAAATGGAATCACTAGCAATTTATGATTTGATCCACTACCACTGGAAGAAAAGCAAGAGTCTCACATCGTACAGCCTCTTGAATCCCTCCTCCTCCCTGGTCAGCTCGGCGTACACCTCCGGCAGCAGGTCCAGGGGGGTCTCCTCCCGGACGAAGGCGGCGTTGGCGTACACAGCATCCAGGCCAGCCTTGGAGGTTAGCGGAACGATGTCCTCCTCCTCCTCATCCTCATACTCATCCTCTGTCAGACATGTGTCCGCTGCCGGCCGCTGGGGTTGGCGTGGTGGTGGGGGACGGGGGTCGGTCGGTGGGGGCGGGGCTTTCACAGGTGCGCGCTTCTTCTCATGCGTGACCGGCGCCGGTTCTTAAATCAGATAAGTAAACGATGTAATGAGGGATCTTTATTATATAACATATTTTAAGGGGTATCCATAAAAGAAAAGAGGCCTCCGCGCCTAAAAGATTATAAGCAAAGAAACATACGAAATACATCATTTATACATATATATATATGCTACATGATCAAACTCAATCAATTCAAAATAATCAGGATTTGCACAGGTCTTACCCCCTGGATCGTGAGGGACACTGTACACCGCCGATGGATTATCATAGTTTTCCAGCTTCGTGGGCCGACCGTCTCGCCTTCTCCGTCTCCTGTAAGGCCATTAGATAGCATAGGACACACTGTTCCATTCAACTCTTAAATGATGTTTCGTTTCAAATGTTTAACAGCACGTTTTCTGAAGAGTCATGAACTATAACGGCCAGTAATAAATATATAATAAGCCTATGCTGTATAAATCCGCAGATATTACTCGTATTATACGTATAATAATTGCAACTATAATTGCTTATAAATATTGTCATATACTATAGGGGAGAGGACGGAGTGGGCTAACCATCGGGGTCTCATGTTGGATAAAGAAAATGCTTGGTCAGTCGACAATCAACTATCAAAGAAAGTAAAAGATGCATGTCGTTACGTACCATATCACCACGACAACAACCACTATGATAATGACGATGACCGCTGCCGAGACTCCTAACGCCACACCTAGCATTCCAACACCATCCTCACCTCCACCCGGAGACCCGCTCTCTGCTGAAAGATGACACCAACGATTTAATACATTAATTGGGTTATTTCCGTACACATGATGTGTAAGTACATAATGTTAATTCATTCACTGACAGGTACCTCTATAATCGCTCTATTGTCCGTGGTTCCCAAGTAAAACATCAACACGACCCACGAAAACAATTTGTACGTACACATCTGGACTCCACCAAGATCTACAAACGAAATGGTAAAGCTACGGGAAAAAATGTAATTGATAACTCACCTCCCAAAATTATATACGAAGCACTCCATTTACTGCACAACAAATACCAACTAATACAAAAACTGCCATTTTTTGAACTATGATATATGCCAATCTTAAAATATGATCTTCATCTTGTGCTTCATGTTTGTGATCTCAAAGTTTATACTCCGTTGTACTGATTTGAGCGCTATTAACTTCATTAATAACATTAAATAATCATTTATTTTAAATAATTGAAGGGCGAATACAGTGTTAATCCATATATAACAACCATTTCTGACACTGTATGTGCTCACGCGGTAAAGCAGGATTACCGTCTTGACCTAAATTGTAGAAGTCCACCTAAAGCGCAGCGGCACCACGTTTAGAGACGTGTTGCCGCAATTGAAATTATAACGAGCCCATGGAAGCTTCATGGAAAGTCCCGATCGTTACCCAGGGGGAGGAGGGGGGGGGGGGTATGGTTTGTAAGGGAACATGTGGCACTGAATATAGTTTTTTCTTAAATCACGCCATCACAAGAACCCACCAACAAATTTGTTGGCATCCACCCAAAAAGCGTACCCCCCCCCCCCCCCGCCCCCCATCCACTGGATCTCACATGGTCCGCCCCTCTAGGTGACAGTTGACTCCTTTGTAAGGAAGCACCCTATTTTCTTAACAAGAAAAGTTTTGGTCCTGTGTTAAATGAGACCTAAGCTAGTGTCTTATATTTACTATGCAGTGGCGTGAACATCCTCGTATCCATCCGACTCCAGATCTCTAATAACGTTCAAGTGATTACATAACTCGGAGTATCACACCTGGACACATATGCAGAAGTTATAAATCATAGTAGTACAATAGTTGCCTCTGAGTGCAAACTACGTGAGGCGCCCGAAACAGAAATTGTGCAAGATAATTGCCAAGGTGTGTCCTGTGGTAAATTAGAGGCAACGCAGGGAATGTAAACATGTGGCGATGTAGCCACGAGCGCTTAACTTCTTCGTTCATTATTAGTCCCCACGCGGTCATCTGCACTAAGCCCCACCTCTCATAGTCTATATATAGCAATATATATATATATATATATTGTTATATATAGACTGAGAGGTGGGGCTTAGTGCAGATGACCGCGTGTGGACTAGATGTAATAATGAACGAAGAAGTTAAGCGCTCGTGGATGTAGCTACTTCAGTCATTGGGCGATTTGTAACAATGGCCAGCCCTTTATACGATTGCCAAGTAAGTCGCCTGTTGAAGTCTTCGGTTCAATGACATCGTGCTATCCCTAAGTGTCAACCTTTCGTGAACTTAACGTTTGTCATCTCTTGGTGAACTAGTTTCAAAAGTTGAAGCAATACCACATCATTTTTTAATAGTTGTTTCTACTTACCAATAGCTAAAGTGGTGACGCTGACCACGTCCAGTCACCCAGTCCTTACCCATAGCCGGAGTGGTGACGTTGACCACGCCCAGTCACCCAGTCCTTACCCACAGTCAGAGTGGTGCCGTTGACCACGCCCAGTCACCCAGTCCTTGCCCACAGCCAGAGTGGTGACGTTGATCACGCCCAGTCATCCAGTCCTTACCCACAGCAAGAGTGGTGACGTTGACCACGCCCAGTCATCCAGTCCTTACCGACAGCCAGAGTGGTGACGTTGACCACGCCCAGTCACCCAGTCCTTACCCACAGCCAGAGTGGTGACGTTGACCAGGCCCAGTCACCCAGTCCTTACCCACAGCCAGGGTGGTGACGTTGACAACGCCCAGTCACTCATTCCTCACCGACAGCCAGAGTGGTGACGTTGACCACGCGCAGTCATCCAGTCCTTATCCACAGCCAGGGTGGTGACGTTGACCACGCCCAGTCATCCAGTCCTTACCCACAGCCAGAGTGGTGACGTTGACCACGCCCAGTCACCCAGTCCTTACCCACAGCAAGAGTGGTGACGTTGACCAGGCCCAGTCACCCAGTCCTTACCGACAGCCAGAGCGGTGACGTTGACCACGCCCAGTCACTCATTCCTCACCGACAGCCAGAGTGGTGACGTTGACCACGCCCAGTCATCCAGTCCTTACCCACAGCCAGACTGGAGACGTTGACCACGCCCAGTCACTCATTCCTCACCGACAGCCAGAGTGGTGACGTTGACCACGCCCAGTCATCCAGTCCTTACCCACAGCCAGAGTGGAGACGTTGACCACGCCCAGTCATTCATTCCTCACCGACAGCCAGAGTGGTGACGTTGACCACGCCCAGTCAACCAGTCCTTACCCACAGCCAGAGTGGTGACGTTGACCACGCCCAGTCACTCATTCCTCACCGACAGCCAGAGTGGTGACGTTGACCACGCCCAGTCATCCAGTCCTTACCCACAGCCAGAGTGGAGACGTTGACCACGCCCAGTCACCCAGTGCTTGCTCACAGCCAGAGTGGTGACGTTGATCACGCCCAGTCATCGAGTCCTTACCCACAGCCAGAGTGGTGACGTTGATCACGCCCAGTCATCCAGTCCTTACCCACAGCCAGAGTGGTGACGTTGATCACGCCCAGTCATCCAGTCCTTACCCACAGCCAGAGTGGTGACGTTGATCACGCCCAGTCATCCAGTCCTTACCCACAGCCAGAGTGGTGACGTTGATCACGCCCAGTCAACCAGTCCTTACCCACAGCCAGAGTGGTGACGTTGATCACGCCCAGTCATCCAGTCCTTACCCACAGCCAGAGTGGTGACGTTGACCACGCCCAGTCAACCAGTCCTTACCCACAGCCAGAGTGGTGACGTTGACAACGCCCAGTCATCCAGTCCTTACCGACAGCCAGAGTGGTGACGTTGACCACGCCTAGTCAACCAGTCCTTACCCACAGCCAAAGTGGTGACGTTGACCACGCCCAGTCACCCAGTCCTTACCCACAGCCAGGGTGGTGACGTTGACCACGCCCAGTCACTCATTCCTCACCGACAGCCAGAGTGGTGACGTTGACCACGCGCAGTCATCCAGTCCTTACCCACAGCCAGAGTGGAGACGTTGACCACGCCCAGTCACCCATTCCTCACCGACAGCCAGAGTGGTGACGTTGACCACGAGCAGTCAGCCAGTCCTTACCCACAGCCAGAGTGGTGACGTTGACCACGCCCTGTCACCCAGTCCTTACCCACAGCCGGAGTGGTGGCGTTGACCACACCCAGTCACCCAGTCCTTACCCATAGCCAGAGTGGTGACGTTGACCACGCCCAGTCACCCAGTCCTTACCCACAGCCAGAGTGGTGACGTTGACCACGCCCAGTCATCCAGTCCTTACCGACAGCCAGAGTGGTGACGTTGACCACCCCTAGTCACCCAGTTCTTACCCACAGCCAGAGTGGTGACGTTGACCACGCCCAGTCACCCAGTCCTTACCCACAGCCAGGGTGGTGACGTTGACCACGCCCAGTCACTCATTCCTCACCGACAGCCAGAGTGGTGACGTTGACCACGCGCAGTCATCCAGTCCTTATCCACAGCCAGGGTGGTGACGTTGACCACGCCCAGTCATCCAGTCCTTACCCACAGCCAGAGTGGAGACGTTGACCACGCCCAGTCACTCATTCCTCACCGACAGCCAGAGTGGTGACGTTGACCACGAGCAGTCAGCCAGTCCTTACCCACAGCCAGAGTGGTGACGTTGACCACGCCCTGTCACCCAGTCCCTACCCACAGCCAGAGTGGTGACGTTGACCACGCCCAGTCACCAAGTTCTTACCCACAGCCAGAGTGGTGACGTTGACCACGCCCAGTCACCCAGTTCTTACCCACAGCCAGAGTGGTGACGTTGACCACGCCCAGTCACCCAGTTCTTACCCACAGCCAGAGTGGTGACGTTGACCACGCCCTGTCACCCAGTCCTTACCCACAGCCAGAGTGGTGACGTTGACCACGCCCTGTCACCCAGTCCTTACCCACAGCCAGAGTGGTGACGTTGACCACGCCCAGTCACCCAGTTCTTACCCACAGCCAGAGTGGTGACGTTGACCACGCCCTGTCACCCAGTCCTTACCCACAGCCAGAGTGGTGACGTTGACCACGCCCAGTCACCCAGTTCTTACCCACAACCAGAGTGGTGACGTTGACCACGCCCAGTCACCCAGTCCTTACCCACAGCCAGACTGGTGACGTTGACCACGCGCAGTCATCCAGTCCTTACCCACAGCCAGACTGGTGACGTTGACCACGCGCAGTCACCCAGTCCTTGCCCACAGCCAGAGTGGTGACGTTGACCTCACTCAGTCACTCAGTCCTTACCCTGTCAGAGTGGTGACATTGACCACGCCCAGTCACCCAGTCCTTACCCACAGCCAGAGTGGTGACTTTGACCAGGCCGTCACCCAGTCCTTACCCACAGCCAGAGTGGTGACGTTGACCACACCCAGTCACCCAGTCCTTACCCACAGCCAGAGTAGTGACGTTGACTACGCCCAGTCACCCAGGCCTTACCAACAGCCAGAGTGGTGACGTTGACCACACCCAGTCACCCAGTCCTTACCCACAGCCAAAGTGGTGACGTTGACCACGCCCAGTCACCCAGTCCTCACCCACAGCCAGAGTGGTGACGTTGACTACGCCCAGTCACCCAGTTCTTACCCACAGCCAGAGTGGTGACGTTGACCACATCGCTGACGTTCACCCTCTCCTTCTGGCGGCGGTCCTGTCGGTACGCCTCCAGTCTCACGAGATATGCCGTGTTGTTGTAGAGACCACCCAACGTGAACTCTACAGGATTTGCCTCCGTGTAGTTCACCCACGCCGCGTCGTCCCATTGGTTGGTTGGTCCCAGCAGCATTATGACGTAGCCGTAGTGGGATTCCAGACCTTCTGTTACACCCGACAGTCGGCTCCATCGCAGGGAAACACTCTCCACTGCTATCGCTGATATCGTCAACGATAAGTCAGTGGTTGCTACGGCACCTGAAACATTGAACATGTCACCGAATTTCGATAAATCTTCCAGAATAGACTTAGAACCAGACGTCAGAACTGGGAGATGTAGTCGTGCAGGCCACATCATGACGAATTGATACGCAGGGATCTACTTTTCCGGCCCACAACACATTTTAGCACATGATAAACACGCCACGGCGGAGACGGTATTCGTACCATATGTCTGTGATAGAATAGTAATTCAGTTAATATATTGAATCGGTAAGCTGAGGGATATCACAGTGGTAAGCCGACTGTTGTGCATTAGAAACGAGGGAACAGGTTTACACGTATTTACACTTGCTCACCGATTTCCCTGTCACACGTGTCACCAATCCACCAATCCTGACATCCGCCATTACACTTCCCGTCCACGCTGCGACATGACGAGCGGCAGGTGGCGCTACAAGAGTGTCGGCAGTTCACACCGTAGTAACCATCACAGTCTGCGGCGGAGGAATTGGAAGAACAATGTTAGATAATAGAGTGGCTTTTTCTGACTGATAATGCAGACAATGATATCATCATAACACATATCAGTAAGCAACAGACTCCACGCTGGCCGAGTATCTCGTCCAAGCCACCCACAGTCGTAAGCATAAGCTTGCCCACATCGTGGACATTTAGTGACGACGACGGCCACTGGACATGGCGAACTGCTGAAATGGGGCAATAGGACACAATGTGATTAACTAGGGTTCAAGCCCTGTAATATGTGCCATGGAATTGACATTATTCATTGGTACTGTGATATACAAAAATAATCATATGCATACAGATAATAACACGCACCTTGGACACAGAATGTGGTTTGGTTCTTGCCGGCGGGGCAGTCAGCGATACATCCGTACACGTGGTTACAGTCCGTCACACACTCGTTACACGCTGTGGGGGAAGTGCAAGGGAAATGATAGAACTATAACATGAGTGAATAATGACCATGTCTTATCCGCATGGACCATCAAACCAGATAAACGTAGGCCATATAGCGTATGTATGTTTACTTGATTTTAAGTGTCGCATATAACGTTCTGATCCCACCACTGGACCCCAACAGCTGTGCATAGTTAAGAGGAAAATCTACGATTTTCGTTTGATGTCGGTGTGTTCGGTTAGTTAGGACGAAAATTTTTAATTTTCAATTTTCGTCTTATGTCGGTGTGTTCCGTTTGTTAAGGCGAAAATTTTCAATTTTCGTCTCATGTCGGTGTGTTCGGTTTGTCTGTCTGTCTGTTTGTAACGAAAGACATTATCTTTCGAATGTGTAAGGGTATCGACTTCCAAATTCACAGAAAGATGCGGAATGGCAATCGTCAGGCTAAGTTCGTAGATGGGCCATGTAGCTCAAAGGTCGAGGTCACAGGATTTTTCCGAAATTTGCTTAACCATTGAAAGATAGGACCAAACAACGGCAAAATCGCTATAGCGTTCACAGTTTTCACATATTCACGCTCAAATATATTTCACATACTGGGCCCATAGGTACCTTCTATATCATCTTTATTTGTGCAAATCGCCCCCCCCCCCCCCCAAAAAAAGGCTAAAAATTCCCAAATTTTAACATGGGACCGTACGGGAGTATTTTGGCGGGAAGATGGCCTCCCCAATTTCTCCACGAAGGGTACATGTCAGACAAACGACACCTTGCGTGAGACATCACATTAGTATTTGAGCGCAAAGTACTATATTGTTGAAGTTTACGCTTCCAAGGTCAAGGTCACATCATGGTCAAGGTTACAAAACATATTTTCCCGCGTAACTTCGTTAATATTTGGTTTGGAGATTCGCGGTTTGTTTCAGAGTATTCTTCAGAGACAGGCCCAAAAGCAATGTGCCTCAGATGTTACCTCACATTATATAGTTTTCAAGTGCATAGTCGCAGTCGGTACTAACATGTTCTGTCTGTCTGTCTGTCTGGTTTTCTTTGTCTTTGTCACGCATTATCTGTCGAATGCCTAAAGATATCGACCTCTGCTTTTACCAAAAACATTCCGACAGCCCACATCCGCAGATGGGCAACGTAACTCAAAGGTCCAAAACACATTTCCCGCTCTAGCTCTCCTAATATTACAGCTTTCGCGCTACGGGCTCTTGAAAATTTGAAATTTTGGAGAAAAAAAAATCCTTATGAAGGTTGAGATATCGACCCCTCCTTCTGCAAAACCAATGCCACGGCCCATCGTCAGGCTAGGTTCGTAGATGGGCCATGTAGGTCAATGGTCAAGGTCACAGGAATTTTCTGAAGTTCGCTTAACCATTAAAAGATAGGACGAAACATCGGAAATATCGCAATAACGTTAGCATTTAATCACGCTAAAGAATATTTAATGTATCGGGCCCGCAGGTACCTTGTATACCGTCTTGAAATTTTGCAAATCGCCCCTATAGTTTTTGTGGAAAAAAATCCCAAACTTTAACATGGAAGTCTATTAGAGGATTTTGGCGGGAAGATGTTCTCCTCAATTTCTCCATAAAGGGGACAAGTCAGACAAGCAACACCTTGCGTGCAACATGACATCCAGCTATGTTATAAGCGGGATTATGAATGCGGCCCCTGAACTTTATCTGTGACCTTTCATAGTTATCGGGTCACGTCAGTTGCACCTACCCCCCGATTGTTGTCGTCCCTCTCAAGCAATGCTTGACGGTCTCGTCTATTATATAGACATGGCCACTGTAATCCTTATGTCAAGCAACAAATGCCAGCATTTCAATCATGAAAGCCATCACGGCAGTCGTACTGATTTGACCAAATCGCCGCTCTCACCTGAATATCTGTGTCCTGTTACCGTCACCTCGCATGGTAGGATGGATCCATCGGATTTGCCCCCTGCCCGGTACTTCCAGATGAGGACATATCTGCCGACGAGAGTCTGCTCACACGTCACCTCGGTATCCTCTCCCGGCCTATCCACGCCCGGGAATTCACCGCAAGTGACGAAGTCGTAATCCTGTATGTCCTCCTCAGAGTTGAGCACCACGGCGTCGTCTTTGACCACGTGTTTGGGCAGCGACGAGTTGCTGACGAACACCCGCAGGTTCTCCATGTAATCCCAGCCTTCTATAACAGCATATAAAGTATCCATTTAATATGACACTCAACGTAAACTCCAGACAGACACTATGTATTGTCTTTCCTTCTGAACCCCTAAACACAAAGTTAGTGTAATGAGCTATGGTGTAACAAGGGAAGCATCAATATCACCATGCAGCTGGTATGACATCAATAGCACTGTGGCTCAGAAATACACCAAATATAAAACGCCATATTTTAACCCACAAAGACGGTCCTGTCGGTTTCAAGAAGCGCGCCGCAAGCCGAAGGGAGTTACAATAAGTCGTGTAGAAACGCATGTGTTTGTGCAAGAAGGGGTGAGGGCTTGAGGGTGGGTCGGCCATGGAGGGCATACGGAGAGCAAGATTTTGCGGCCGTTGAAAAAAATAGTTGTTATGAAAAAGGTATCCAAAATGAACGCAGTCATGGCAAATTATATGGAGAATAATTAATTGAAGAACTTCGATATCAACTGGAATAAATATGGTTAAGAGCTGCAATTTTGAGAGAGAAAAAACGTCGGTGTGAGACGGGATTGAGACAAAAAAGGCCAAAAAGAGGTCATTTAGTTGGTACATTTGTATATACCTAACTACATGTAGTGCCCCCCCCCGCCCCTTCGGGGGAGGGGATGAAAGGGGAAAAGAACTGAAATCACGAGACAAAGAAATAGGATTAGACTATAGGGTGTATCACTAAATGGCCGGGTCTGGGGGGAGGGGGGGGGGGTGATGGGGGCGGGATGGACGCGGACGCGGATTAGTGGGACAAAGCAACGGGTATAGATCAAACCGCGTCAGGTAGAAGGGTCAAGATAGAAAGGAGCCATGTTTCCGGGGGCAACCCCCAACTCTTTGCAAAAAAAGATATTCGCGCAAGTAGAATTTTAACCACGCACCGGCCGATTTGGCTGATCTCGGAAAGCACTCCGGGGAATAGCCAAACGTGCTGCCTTCAGGCTAGGCCACGTGGCGACCGCTGTTGATAGAGGTGTATCAGTGAATGCAGGGCAGCGGGATGGGGTGGACGGTACACGGTGGTACTAGAAGCACGCTGACCCTATCTCCTCCCATTTAGCTGTGACAAAACATGCGAAAAAAGGCTCCTCTCATGGAACAAACACGGTCCATCACGCTAGTCCAGGGCCAGATGGATGAGAACCGAATGTTACTTACCCCGTGCTGTATTGGCGACTGTGACCCGGTAGACGGTGTGGAGAGCCCCGAGGTCCACGGTCCACCATTCCAGTCCAGGGCCAGAGGGGTAAGAACCGAATGTAATTTACCCACTGTATTGGCGACTGTGACCCGGTAGACGGCGTAGAGAGCCCCAAGTTCCACGGTCCATCACGCCAGTGCAGGGCCAGATGGATGATAACCGAATGTTACTTACCCCGTTCTGTATTGGCGACTGTGACCCGGTAGACGGTGTAGAGGGCCCCGAGGTCCACGGTCCACCACGCCAGTCTAGGGCCGCCAGTGTGAGAACAGTGCGCTCTGTCGACCACGCCATCCACCGCGCGGTCGGCCGACCAGTCACTGAACTGTCCGTACTGCCAGGCTGACTGGTTGTAAGCAGCGTTGCCTGTAACGATATTACGACAATAGCAACGGAATGAAGATCATTACTGCCAAAGTTCTCATATAAGGACGGCCCATGATGACGATATTTTCGCGAATTACCTGGGAAAACTTGCAAGACGTTGGTATTCCGGATATTTTGGTGTTCACTATTTGACACCATATGCAATGAATGGTCTTATAAGATATTTAATATATGTCTTACCTGAGTCGAAAGAAATATAATGATTATGACCTTTTTTAGACCTCGGTGATGCGATGGCCTTGGCTTGAACATTTGCTCAATAAATAATAATCCGGGAGGGACCTAAAACCCGTTATTTTTCTGGCCGTTCTCCCACCTCCCGACCCCACCTCTCCCAACTCTTCTCTGCCAAAGTGCTCAGCGGCAGTTTACAGAGTACTTCGGTTGTTCTATAACTTGTTCTTAGTTTTGTTCAAGAGCACTAAGATGGGGGGGGGGGGGGGGGGGTGAACACCATTAGCAATAAAAATAAGCGGTCATTTTGCTTCAGACGGCGCTACGTCACACTATAGATATGCGAGTTGCGAGGTTGTACATCAGAGGCGGATCCAGCCATTTACAAGAGGGATGGGGGAGGTTGTGCGGAAAGAATTTGTTAATGTGCCCCCTGTACCCCCTTCTTCAGATAAAACGGGACATCACATGCCTTTTTCTGTCTATTTTCAAGCCGAAATTTTCAAAAAAAATCAAAGCCCCCCCCCCCCACGCCATGGATCCGCCACTGAACATAGATACATGCTGTCGTGTTGTGGATAACATATATGTACAGCTTCAGCGCTCAGCACACTGCGCTTCGGTTGACGTTTTGTATCCATAGTTGAATGCTTTTCAAGCCAGTGAGCAGGGATCTCGGGAAGCAAGCACGCGAGTCGGCAGCCAGCTTCATACATGAATGTCAGATCGCAAAGTACTTCCTTCTAGAGCGAATATCTGTCTGACTACTGTCTTGGGCTGGCACCAACCAACGGTGTGTGCAGAAATTCTTCAAAGGGGGGGCACACACAAATGTTTCCCCCAAAAATGAACAAAATATGTGTAAAAGCCTGAGACTTAGCTGACCGTGGTGCACGTTAGTTTGTCATCATAGTATTGGCCCATATTATAATCGTTGGTGAGATAAAGGAAGAGCACATAATTAAGCTACAAAGCTTGATGCATTGTAATATATAAGGCCAGGGAGGGGACAAGGGGCACAGAATTTGAAGTGGGGGGGGAGGCAGATATTCTGAAAGGGTCTGAACCGGTGGGGGGGGCAACCTGCCCCCTGCCCCCCCCCCCCCCTGGACACGCCCATACCAACTGTTTAATTAATGTACGCCCACAGCAGGAGCGGATCCAGGAATTCGAAAAGGGAGGGGTCCACTGGAAACTGTTACCGGGTGGGGCTGGGGCTCTGGAAAATATTGCGACCCGAGCATTCACCAAATTGACGACCGGTGGGGAGGGGGCGCTCATATGGCCTGCATTTTGCATGGAACAAACGGCATTCCTCCGCCACCACCCAGTCAAGGGTAGCGTGACCAACTGTAAGAGGTTATCATTTACCAGATAATATGGAATCAGATATTAATTACAACTGGATGTCTAAAACGTGACCGCCATGTGCTCTGTCGCCACCACCCTCAACATCAAGAATCAGAATCAGAATCAGAATCATTTATTTGGTCAATCATACATAGCAGAACAGAACAAAAATAAACGCACTATTGGAAAATTCGAACATAGGCACAGTAGTGTGGATTGATTGACCGAGGAGACCCCATTAAGACCACCGAGCAGTCGCTAGCATGGGAGCCACCTCAAGAAAAACAAAAAAAACAAAACAAAAAAACACCAAAAAAAAACAGACAAAAGGAAAGTTCATAACAGGCCAGTTGCATTAAAACAATATTGATATAAACCTGTTAGCGATGGAACAGGTACTAATATGTTACAGTTACAGTTAGCCGCAACAACAACGAGGAACACATATGGTGATAGGATTATCTCGTACGTACATTACAGACATAACAATACTGTGCATCACAATAGTCCTGATAACCATTTAGAAAGTGGTGTTTGATATCAGATGTGTAACTTCCTAGCGAATGTGTAGATGCTTTGCTGATGATATGCAGGGGTGTATTATTTAAGTGTTGGGTGAGACTGTGTCTCCGCGTTAGTTCACTAAATTTGTGTCTAGTTTTCGGTACATGGAATGTGTGCTTTTGTCTTGTGTTATGATTGTGTAGGTCATTTATTTTGAGAAATGTCAAATGTTCTAGAAAATATGTGGGTAAGTTATTATTTTTGAATCGGTGGTAGAACTTAAGCTGTTGTAGTGTATGTATATCTTTTAGTTTTAATATTTTGAGATATTTAAACAGCGGATCGGTACTACTAATACACTCCAGAAGCCAATTAACGTTGTCAAAGATACCCACCAGTCTGACATCCGGGTCCTTCCCAGCCGGCCTCGGGCGCTCCTGACGGGAAGTCATCGGGAAGGTTGGCCAGACAGCGATCATCCGGGCACTCACCCGTCAGCTCATGACAGGGGGCGCCACCGGCACACCGACACGGGAACTTACATCCGGGATCAGAGCCAAAGTTACAGGCTGAAATACGCCAAGAAACACAATGATTAGTAATGTAGTTGATATATATCCCGGTACGACGCAGAAGAAACCAGGTATTTACATCGGTGAAAAACCGGAAAAAAATGTTTGTATTTAAATGCGATATTTTTGTTCGTGTTGGTTGTCACATTGTAATTGATGCCCTTGCATGAGACCCCACATTGCACTGATATCAAGAATCCCTAGTGTAATGTTATCACCAATGCGTATTTTAGGTGTATCACAATCCGTATTGTAATGCTAATCCTATCATGGCTATGCGCAGCGACAAAAAAACATTGCTTTTATCACATATACATCACGAATTCATTGAGGAAAAGGTACTTTTCAAATGTGAAGTATTTGGTTGTGCTTCCTGATCTAAACGGAAGTGTGCTTGTTTAATATTTCGTCCGAAACAGCAAGAGTAGTATAGTAAATGCTGGAAGTGGTTTTAAATTATTTGATGCAAGACTTATATCTTCCATTAGCACGAAGCAAAAACATGACAAACTAAATGTGAGAACACACGAGGCGAGAACGCAAGAATACGTGAAGTCAGTTTTCACCGCCCGCGTAGCTTAATGCACAGCAAACAGCAGCTATATGTGCACACTTACAGAAGAATTGTTCTTTATGCCCGCAATAGATATGTAAATAAGTACATAATAAATTCATATGTAAATAAGAACATAATACATACATATGTAAATAAGGACATCATAAATACGTATGTAAATAAAGACATAATAAATACATATGTAAATAAGGATATAATAACTACATATGTAAATACGGACATAATAATTACAGATATGTACAGGTGTACCCTGTGTATTCTGTGCTGAACTTCCACATAATGGCGGTAAAATATGATGGACCACGATCCACGTGCCGCTAGATTCTATGGTGGATAGAGCACACAATGCGAGCGCTCTAACCCACTATGCTATCGCGCCGGCCCCCAAAACAATGATGGACACGTTCACCACCGTGAGCCATGCAATGTGTGGGCCTACTCATAACGGTAAACAATGATGGACACGTTCACCAACGTGAGTCATGCGATGTGTAGGCCTACTCATAACGGTAAACAATGATGGACACGTTCACCACCGTGAGTCATGCAATGTGTTGGCCTACTCATAACGGTAAACAATGTTGGACACGTTCACCACCGTGAGTCATGCAATGTGTTGGCCTACTCATAACGATAAACAATGTTGGACACGTTCATCACCGTGAGCCATACAATGTGTAGGGCAACTCAAAATTACGGCAAATAATGATGCCTCACGCACGGCTAATTGACTGTTAATTACGATTGATAAGATTAAAATGAAGAAAAGTTTAGTTTATCTGTTGAAGTGACAGTCATTGATTACATTAATTGCGAAGCACAGAGCGACATAGAAAGATCCAAAAGCCCGCGCCACTCCCACCCAGTCTGGAGAGTCTAGAGAGTCTATACGCGGAGCCGCGCAGTGGCAGTCTGCGGAAGCGACCACACCCACCAGGTATGTATCTGTACATCGATGGTGCATTTAATACTCACCGCTCTGACCTTGGGTATGAACCCAGCATACAACGAGAATCAATAGTGAAATCCACATCATAGTGCGGCCCATCATGACGTCACTGACGTCACTACTGAGCGTCACTACTTAGCTTTATCCAACGCCCTCGGCTGTGTTATCGCTATCCACCTGGAGTGAGCTCCATGCCGCATGTGAAAGGTAAAGCCGCAATGCGAGGTTGGTGACTGTATAATGAAAGGAGTCACTTCCTGTTTGGGGAGCTGACGGGAGTTACGTCACAATCGTCGCGGTGCGTGCGCCTAACGCGTCCAACGCTCTCCACAGAGATCACAGAGCGCACACCCCGAGCCTTCACTGTAGTGTCGTCTCGGGCTATCACATGTACAACAAATAAGGCCACCCTACTGTACTGCTACTGCAAGTTACTTTGATATCAAGTGAACACTATAATGACCCACTACACCACCCCTTCCCAGTCCTTCTCGTGTGCATGTATGTAGCTTGTGCGTCACACACCAGAGACTTACCCAAGCGTGTCATAGTGTGCTTCAGTGTTATCACCGTGATCTGGTGGGCGGCGCGCTCGGCTAACGTCGATTGTGCGCTGCTCGGCCAAAGTTTGTGGTTTGTGCAGCTTAGGATCCCATATTTTTATTCGACATGAATGGCTTACCGCCGGAGATTCTCTACATTAGCCCATCCCATTGTCACGATATAACATACCGATGTTTAAGGGTCGCACTTCTTCGTATTCTTAAAAATAGCGCAAGTTATTTGAATCTGATTGGGTTTTCGGCCTGTAAGGCTATGTCGTGCCATACTGGTTAAGTTCATTCTAAATAACTTAAAGAGTCAGTAGTAGGGCATTTGGTATTATCGTGCATGAACAAAACCATAACACAGGAAGTATTACTGTTTGGCTGTAGTCGGATATATGATAATTTTGTAATATCTGTAACCGGTTACTTAATATTAAAAGGTGGCTTAAGATGAAAGACAGTGGGCCTCTATTAGTAAAGGTTTAAGGTCAGAGCTCCTATTTAAGATCCAACTCTACAGACTGACAAAGTTCGACAGTTGTTATGACGCTTTGCCTAATGTATGTTTTTACGCATTTTGATTGATGTATTCGCTTACGATGATAATGCATAATAAAAAATAAAGATCAGGTACAAAAGCCCTAAAAATATTAATACATGTTAGCTTGTAGAGAAAACGATTGCAACAATGGTAAAGGCTCATTACACAAGCAGATATGAAGAAAGCCATGAAGGCAGTCAATGTTGAAATGATCGACTATATGAAAGTATTATGATTGAGCAGATTGTTTTTCACATGGAAGTGAAGAATGGTGAAACGACGAAGTTCATAAGTTAAGAGAAACACCATGAATGTTTGCGATTAAGAAATAGAGTAAAATGCATTGTTTCACAGTAGTCTTTTACTAGATCCCATATGCATTTGACTAGATTTATTTCAGTTAAATAGTCTAAAATCTTCTGATGATGTACATTATTAAATAGGTCTTTTAGATTCATTGCTCTGTGAAATCGATCCCTTGTTTGTTGAAAGTCAAGACACCTGAAGGGAATGTGCTCAGGGTTTCCTGACAGGGAACACACTCCAGAGGTGGTTCTCCTTTGAGAAGAATTATCCACGACGATGTGACCATGTGATAAATCGGATCACTGTGGCAAAGTGGTCAGCAGGATCTCTGTGGCCGAGTGGCAAGCTGGATATCTGTGGCACAGTGGTAAGCGGGATCTCTAAGGCCTAGTGTTAAGATGGATCTCTGTGGCCGAGTGGTAAGTGCAATCTCTGTGGAGGAGTGGTAAGCGGGATCTCTGTGGCAGAGTGGTAAGTGGGATCCCTGTGGGCGAGTGGTAAGTGGGATCTCTGTGGTCGAGTGGTAAGCGGGATCTCTGTGGGCGAGTGGTAAGTGGGATCTCTGTGGTGGAGTGGTAAGCTGGATCTCTGTGGGCGAGTTGGTAAACGGGATCTTTGTGGCCGAGTGGTAAGTGGAATATCTGTTGCTGAGTGGTAAATGGGATCTCTGTGGCCGAGTAGTAAGCGGGATATCTGTGGCCTAATAGAAAGCGGGATCTTTGTGGCCAAGTGGTGAGTGGGATCAGTGTGGCCGAGTGGCAAGCGGGATCTCTGTGGTCGAGGGGTTAGCGGGATCTCCGTGACCGAGTGGTAAGCGGGATCTCCGTGACTGAGTGGTAAGCGGGATCTCTGTGGCCGAGTGGCAAGCTGGATATCTGTAGCACAGTGGTAAGCGGGATCTCTAAGGCCCAGTGTTAAGATGGATCTCTGTGGCCGAGTGGTAAGTGCAATCTCTGTGGAGGAGTGGTAAGCGGGATCTCTGTGGCAGAGTGGTAAGTGGGATCTCTGTGGGCGAGTGGTAAGTGGGATCTCTGTGGTCGAGCGGTAAGCGGGATCTCTGTGGGCGAGTGGTAAGTGGGATCTCTGTGGTCGAGTGGTAAGCTGGATCTCCGTGACCGAGTGGTAAGCGGGATCTCTGTGGCCTAATAGAAAGCGGGATCTTTGTGGCCAAGTGGTAAGTGGGATCAGTGTGGCCGAGTGGCAAGCGGGATCTCTGTGGTCGAGGGGTTAGCGGGATCTCCGTGACCGAGTGGTAAGCGGGATCTCCGTGACCGAGTGGTAAGCGGGATCTCTGTGGCCGACTGGTAAGCGGGATCGGTGTGCCGAGTGGTAAGCGCGATCTCTGTGGTCGAGTGGTAAGTAGGATCTTTGTGGTCGAGTGGTAAGCGGGATCTCTGTGGCCGAGTGGTAAGTGGGATCTCTGTGGCCGAATGGTAGGCGGGATCGGTGTGCCGAGTGGTAAGCGGGATCTCTGTGGTCGAGTGGTAAGCGTGATCTTTCTGGCCTAATGGAAAGCGGGATCTTTGTGGCCGAGTGGTAAGTGGGCTCTGTGGCCGACTGGTGAGATCGCTGTGGCCGAGTGGTAAGCGGGATTTCTGTGGTGGATTAGTAAGAGGAATCTCTGTGGCCGAGTGGTAAACGGGATTTCTGTGGTCGAGGGGTAAGCGGGATCTCCGTGACCGAGTGGTAAGCAGGATCTCTGTGGCCGAGTGGTAAGCGGGATCTCTCTGGCCTAATGGAAAGCGGGATCATTGTGGCCGAGTGGTAAGTGGGATCGGTGTGGCCGACTGGTGAGATCGCTGTGGCCGAGTGGTATGTGTTATGTCTGTGGCCGAGTGGTAAGCGGGATTTCTGTGGTGGATTAGTAAGAGGAATCTCTGTGGCCGAGTGGTAAACGGGATTTCTGTGGTCGAGGGGTAAGCGGGATCTCCGTGACCGAGTGGTAAGCAGGATCTCTGTGGCCGAGTGGTAAGCGGGATCTCAGTGACCCAGTGGTAAGCTGGATCTCTGTGGTTGAGGGGTTAGCGGGATCTCTGTGGCCGAGTGGTAAGTGGGGTCTCTGTGGCCGAGTGGTAAGCGGGATCTCCGTGGCTGAGGGTAAGCGGGATCTTTGTGGCCGAGTGGTAAGTGGGATCTCTGTGGCAGAGTGGTAAGCGGGATCGGTGTGGCCGAGTGGTAAGTGAGATCGGTGTGGGCGAGTGGTGAGATCGGTGTGGCCGCGCGGTATGTGTTATTTCTGTGGTCGATTGGTAAGCGGGATCTCTGTGGCTCAGTGGTTAAACACGCTAAAGTCCCTCCAACACTCATCAGGTATGGGGATCAAACGACATCAGGGGCGGATCTTGGAATTTGAAAAGGCTGGCGCGGTTGCTCTCTGAAAACTTGCAACTGGAGGGGTGGGGGGGGGCGCATTCTTCCTCAATAAGGCTCGCTATGAAAAAATGAGAATGTCGACTTTAGCAGTCCCTTGCCGCTTAGGGGCACCTCTCCCTCTCCCCTTGGATCTACAACTTTGCGATGTATTTCGTCGGCAAACCCGATTTTAACAGCGTATGCTCTGGCTCGCACATCCAAACCACCTCCAATGTGAAGGTTTTGAATAGCACAAACATTTTCGATGTAGAGTCCCTTTTCAAAGCTCCCGGCGTAAAATGTCTTAACTAATGTTCAAATTATTTACTTGTTTGTAATCTACAAATCGTAGTCTTACTCCCGGCGCCCTTTCTGAAGTCGAACGCCGACGAAATATACACCATGTGAAACGTAAGCCATTTACGAGTTCAGCTTGCGTACGTCACCACGCTTGTTTTGTACAGCGATGCTATTCAAAACCTTCGCACCTTGGGGGTGGTTTGATGTCAGAGCTATGTGTGTTCACGTTCCCAAGCGAGCGGGGTTGAAACCCTCCTCCCCCCCACCCCCCACCCACTAGATCCGCCCCGGACATTTCTTGTATGCACGAGGAAGTAGCATAGAAGAGCAAACACGTGTCTCCGTTAGCTAATCGTGACATGAAGTCATAAAAGTGGGTTGAATGTTATAACCTGTTTGCTGACGTTGCCGTTCAATGACGGCCAACAAGCGACCACACATAGGATTTTATTTCGGGGTCTGTTTCGAAAGACCGAACAGGAGTCAAAATCAAACCAAGAGAAGGGACGAGACAGCAGTGGTGCAGATACCCCAATCAAGGTAAAAGGCAAAAGAAAATTTACGATGGCTAAGTACTAAATTCTTGGCGGAGAGCGGCATCTGGAGCGTTACCCGGAGCAAACGACTACTTGGCGGGACCAGGATATTTATAGCGAGGGATTGCCCCAATATCATAGTTACAGGAACGTCTAATAAAAGCAGTAAAGAGCGGCGGCGGCGCCCGAGCGACACTGAAGGCAGACCAGCTGTTGGTTGGTGGACAAGTCCACACCAAGACAACATTGGGCACCCTACCGGTCAGCTTTTGGTTGGTGGACAAGTCTACACCATGGCAACATTGGGCACCCTACCGGTCAGCTTTTGCTTGGTGGACAAGTCTACACCATGACAACACCGGGCACCCTACCGGTCAGCTTTTGCTTGGTGGACAAGTCTACACCATGACAACACCGGGCACCCTACCGGTCAGCTTTTGGTTGGTGGACAAGTCCACACCATGGCAACATTGGGCACCCTACCGGTCAGCTTTTGCTTGGTGGACAAGTCTACACCATGACAACACTGGGCACCCTACCGGTCAGCTTTTTGGTTGATGGACAAGTCTACACCATGACAACACTGAGCACCCCACCGGTCAGCTTTTGGTTTGTGGACAAGTCCACACCATGGCAACATTGGGCACCCTACTGGTCAAATTTTGCTTGGTGGACAAGTCTACACCGTGACAACACTGGGCACCCTACCGGTCAGCTTTTGCTTGGTGGACAAGTCTACACCATGACAACACCGGGCACCCTACCGGTCAGCTTTTGGTTGGTGGACAAGTCCACAACATAGCAACATTGGGCACCCTACCGGTTAGCTTTCGGTTGATGTACAAGTCTACACCATGGCAAAATTGGCACTCTACCGGTCAGCTTTTGGTTGGTGGACAAGTCCACACCATGACAACACTGAGCACCCTACCGGTCAGCTGGATAACGAAGTCACTAGATAACAACATGGGAACACCTCGATACAACAGTAGTTTGTCAACGCTTAAATAATGCCCTAGTATGGTGACACCTGTGCGTAATGCAGGGACGGATCCAGGAGTTTGAAAAGGCGGGGGGGAGGGAGTGGTCCATTGAGACTTGCGCCGGGCGGGGGGAGGATGGTCGACGCCTCAGATAGCG
Source organism: Arenicola marina (assembly GCA_964019135.1). NCBI lineage: Eukaryota > Metazoa > Annelida > Polychaeta > Arenicolidae > Arenicola > Arenicola marina. The sequence goes on from OZ025249.1 coordinate 24,677,758, forward strand.
TTCTATTTCAAAAAGCGGGGGGGATCGGCCCATGCTGCATAGAGCTTTGCAATGCGTGGAGCCGGTCCCTGACGTCCAGGCGGTGGCGTTACGTAACACTTGATGGCTCACAGGGTGGCATGGCCACATGGTCGCCACTGACACGCCGCCGGAGCCAAGCTCCAAGCACGGTGGCGTTACGTAATACTTTATGGCTCACAGGGTGGCATGGTCACATGGTCGCCACTGAAGCGTGGCCTCAGCTCGTAAACGGCAACGCATAAGGGAATCGAAGGGCACTTGTACTGACTCGGTAACGTTGTTTGTCACAGTTGGTATACGCATTTAGATCAGTTGTAGCTATGATTTGCTTCTGGGCGTCTTGTATTCCAGCAAAGTCTGGCGCTACACTTGTTATACTGCACACCATAGGCCAGCTGCTCATCAGTCGGTATTATCACGTTCGAATGTGTTTTATGGAAGCACAGTTTTGTCATGCTCTTAAATGGAAGCAACGAATCAATGATGGGCCCATTTCTTTGGGCCAAGACCGGTAGGCTGCCCGATATATTCGAGCTCTTTCATAAATTCTCCGGATCTGGGTGAAAGAAATGTCGGGCGGGATACCGATGCGTAATGTGCGTATTCGGTCCACCTTGGCGATACATCGGGTTACCAAAGAAATGACCCTACTGTACGTGCTACGGTATAAGAGGGGCGGAGGATAACCCTTCTGAATCGCGAATCCCCAAGAATGAGAGAGAGAATATCGAATCTCCAAGACGAGGGCATTTTAAAGCTGGGCGCGACCAAAACACCTTAAGGTGATATCGCAAATATGGAGGAATTCGCAGTCTGCTATACCGGGTCGCGGTATATATGCAAAGGGTCTTCGCGTTGAACCAGGAATTGTACGGATAACAATCCCCAGCAATTGCCACGGCTAATCTCTAATCTCCAAGAATTCCTGGATGCCATTCGCCGAGATCGGAAGATCTCGGAAGAGATCTCCCCCCCCCACCCCCCAACACTCGGTATAATAAGATGTGTTACAGTATATATTTTATCTTGTACTTTGTATGTTTCTTCCTAACACGTTTCGAGTATCAGATTTCCCTTTTGCGGGTTTGCATCATATCGTGACTCTGCTGTGGCTCGGGCAATGCTGTCACCATGTCAAGCCAGTTGTATATCGGCAGTGAACGAAGCATAATATCAACACATCCGCTCTCTGTTCAGCATTCTACTCCGCGGTCCAGGTACCCGGTTAGCTATTGGGGCAGAACACGTCACACCATCCTGCCTGTGAAGTGTCAGACCATCCTGCCTGTGACGTGTCAGACCATCCTGCCTGTGACGTGTCAGACCATCCTGCCTGTGACGTGTCAGACCATCCTGCCTGTGACGTGTCAGATCAACCTGCCTGTGACGTGTCAGACCATCCTGCCTGTGACGTGTCAGACCATCCTGCCTGTGACGTGTCAAACCATCCTGCCTGTGACGTGTCAGACCATCCTGCCTGTAGGGTGTCAGACCATCTTGCCTGTGACGTTTTAGACCATCCTGCCTGTGAGGTATCAGACCATCCTGCCTGTGAGGTGTCACACCATGGTGCCTGTGACATGTCAGACCATGCTGCCTGTGACGTGTCAGACCATCCTGCCTGTGACGTGTCAGACCATCCTGCCTGTGAAGTGTCAGGCCATCCTGCCTGTGACGTGTCTGACCATCCTGCCTGTGACGTGTTAGACCATCCTGCCTGTGAGGTATCAGACCATCCTGCCTGTGAGGTGTCACAGCATCCTACCTGTGAAGTATCAGACCATCCTGCCTGTGACATGTCAGAACATCCTGCCTGTGAAGTGTCAGACCATCCTGCCTGTGAAGTATCAGACCATCCTGCCTGTGACGTGTCAGACCATCCTGCCTGTGACGTGTCAGACCATCCTGCCTGTGAGGTGTCAGACCATCCTGCCTGTGAGGTGTCTGACCATCCTGCCTGTGACGTGTTAGACCATCCTGCCTGTGACGTGTCAGACCATCCTGCCTGTGACGTGTCAGACCCTCCTGCCTGTAGGGTGTCAGTCCATCTTGCCTGTGACGTGTTAGACCATCCTGCCTGTGAGGTATCAGACCATTCTGCCTGTGAGGTGTCACACCATGGTGCCTGTGACATGTCAGACCATGCTGCCTGTGACGTGTCAGACCATCCTGCCTGTGACGTGTCAGACCATCCTGCCTGTGAGGTATCAGACCATCCTGCCTGTGAGGTGTCACACCATCCTACCTGTGAAGTATCAGACCATCCTGCCTGTGACATGTCAGACCATCCTGCCTGTGAAGTGTCAGACCATCCTGCCTGTGAAGTATAAGATCATCCTGCCGGTGACGTGTCAGACCATCCTGCCTGTGACGTGTCAGACCATCCTGCCTGTGAGGTGTCAGACCATCCTGCCTGTGAGGTGTCTGACCATCCTGCCTGTGACGTGGCAGACCACCCTGCCTGTGAGGTGTCAGACCATCCTGCCTGTGACGTGTCAGACCATCCTGCCTGTGAGATGTCACACCATCCTGCCTGTGACGTGTCAGACCATCCTGCCTTTGAAGTGTCAGACCATCCTGCCTGTGACGTGTCAGACCATCCTGCCTGTGACGTGTCAGACCGTCCTGCCTGTGAAGTGTCAGACCATCCTGCCTGTGACGTGTCAGACCATCCTGCCTGTGAGATGTCTGACCATCCTGCCTGTGAGGTGTCAGACCATCCCGCCTCTGACGTGTCAGACCATCCTGCCTGTGACGTGTCAGACCATCCTGCCTGTGACATGTCAGACCATCCTGCCTGTGACGTGTCAGACCATCCTGCCTGTGAGGTATCAGACCATCCTGCCTATGAGGTGTCACACCATCCTACCTGTGAAGTATCAGACCATCCTGCCTGTGACATGTCACACCATGCTGCCTGGGACGTGTCAGACCATCCTGCCTGTGACGTGTCAGACCATCCTGCCTGTGACGTGTCAGACCATCCTGCCTGTGAGGTGTCAGACCATCCTGCCTGTGAGGTGTCTGACCATCCTGCCTGTGACGTGTTAGACCATCCTGCCTGTGACGTCTCAGACCATCCTGCCTGTGACGTGTCAGACCATCCTGCCTGTAGGGTGTCAGACCATCTTGCCTGTGACGTGTTAGACCATCCTGCCTGTGAGGTATCAGACCATCCTGCCTGTGAGGTGTCACACCATGGTGCCTGTGACATGTCAGACCATGCTGCCTGTGACGTGTCAGACCATCCTGCCTGTGACGTGTCAGACCATCCTGCCTGTGAAGTGTCAGGCCATCCTGCCTGTGACGTGTCTGACCATCCTGCCTGTGACGTGTCAGACCATCCTGCCTGTGAGGTATCAGACCATCCTGCCTGTGAGGTGTCACACCATCCTACCTGTGAAGTATCAGACCATCCTGCCTGTGACATGTCAGACCATCCTGCCTGTGAAGTGTCACACCATCCTGCCTGTGACGTGTCAGACCATCCTGCCTTTGAAGTGTCAGACCATCCTGCCTGTGACGTGTCAGACCATCCTGCCTGTGAAGTGTCAGACCATCCTGCCTGTGACGTGTCAGACCATCCTGCCTGTGAAGTGTCAGACCAACCTGCCTGTGACGTGTCAGACCATCCTGCCTGTGAGGTGTCTGAACATCCTGCCTGTGAGGTGTCAGACCATCCTGCCTCTGACGTGTCAGACCATCCTGCCTGTGACGTGTCAGACCATCCTGCCTGTGACATGTCAGACCATCCTGCCTGTGACGTGTCAGACCATCCTGCCTGTGAGGTATCAGACCATCCTGCCTATGAGGTGTCACACCATCCTACCTGTGAAGTATCAGACCATCCTGCCTGTGACATGTCAGACCATGCTGCCTGGGACGTGTCAGACCATCCTGCCTGTGACGTGTCAGACCATCCTGCCTGTGAAGTGTCAGACCATCCTGCCTGTGACGTGTCAGACCATCCTGCCTGTGAGGTGTCTGACCATCCTGCCTGTGAGGTGTCAGACCATCCTGCATGTGACGTGTCAGACCATCCTGCATGTGAAGTGTCAGACCATCCTGCCTGTGACGTGTCAGACCATCCTGCCTGTGACGTGTCACACCATCCTGCCTGTGAAGTGTCAGACCATTCTGCCTGTGACGTGTCAGACCATCCTGCCTGTGAAGTGTCAGACCATCCTGCCTGTGACGTGTCAGACCATCCTGCCTGTGACGTGTCAGACCATCCGGCCTGTGACGTGTCAGACCATCCTGCCTGTGAAGTGTCAGACCATTCTGCCTGTGACGTGTCAGACCATCCTGCCTGTGATGTGTCAGACCATCCTGCCTGTGACGTGTCAGACCATCCTGCCTGTGACGTGTCAGACCATCCTGCCTGTGAGGTGTCAGACCATCCTGCCTGTGAGGTGTCAGACCATCCTGCCTGTGAGGTGTCAGACCATCCTGCCTGTGAGGTGTCAGACCATCCTGCCTGTGACGTGTCAGACCATCCTGCCTGTGAGGTGTCAGCACATTCTGCCTGTAACGGGTCAGACCATCCTGCCTCTGACGTGTCAGACCATCCTGCCTGTGACGTGTCAGACCGTCCTGCCTGTGACGTGTCAGACCATCCTGCCTGTGATGTGTCAGACCATCCTGCCTGTGACGTGTCAGACCATCATGCCTGTGAGACGTCACACCATCCTGCCTGTGACGTGTCAGACCATCCTGCCTTTGAAGTGTCAGACCATCCTGCCTGTGACGTGTCAGACCATCCTGCCTGTGAAGTGTCAGACCATCTCGCCTGTGACGTGTCAGACCATCCTGCCTGTGAAGTGTCAGACCATCCTGCCTGTGACGTGTCAGACCATCCTGCCTGTGAGGTGTCTGACCATCCTGCCTGTGAGGTGTCAGACCATCCTGCCTCTGACGTGTCAGACCATCCTGCCTGTGACGTGTCAGACCATCCTGCCTGTGACATGTCAGACCATCCTGCCTGTGACGTGTCAGACCATTCTGCCTGTGACGTGTCAGACCATCCTCCCTGTGAAGTGTCAGACCATCCTGCCTGTAACGTGTCAGACCATCCTGCCTGTGACGTGTCAGACCATCCTGCCTGTGACGTGTCAGACCATCCTGCCTGTGAAGTGTCAGACCATTCTGCCTGTGACGTGTCAGACCATCCTGCCTGTGAAGTGTCAGACCATCCTGCCTGTGACGTGTCAGACCATCCTGCCTGTGACGTGTCAGACCATCCTGCCTGTGAGGTGTCAGACCATCCTGCCTGTGACGTGTCAGTCCATTCTGCCTGTGACGTGTCAGACCATCCTGCCTGTGAAGTGTCAGACCATCCTGCCTGTGAGGTGTCAGACCATCCTGCCTGTGACGTGTCAGACCATCCTGCCTGTGACGTGTCAGACCATCCTGCCTGTCAGGTGTCAAACTATCCTGCCTGTGAGGTGTCAGACCATCCTGCCTGTGACGTGTCAGACCATCCTGCCTATGACGTGTCAGACCATCCTGCCTGTGAGGTGGCAGACCATCCTGTCTGTGAAGTGTCAGACCATCTTGCCTGTGAGGTGTCAGACCATCCTGCCTGTGACGTGTCAGACCACCCTGTCTGTGAAGTGTCAGACCATCTTGCCTGTGACGTGTCAGACCATCCTGCCTGTGAGGTGTCAGACCATCCTGCCTGTGAAGTATCAGACCATCCTGCCTGTCACGTGTCAGACCATCCTGCCTGTCACGTGTCAGACCAACCATGCATGACAACGCTCGGCAGACCTTGCGATGCAGTGATGTAGATCCTCACGTTACTCAGGTCCGTTCTGTAATGAATTAAGCATTTTCCACATCACTGCCAGAAGGATTATTAGCGAGTCAGATTCTGCTGCTGGCTTTGTTCCAGCAGACCAGCAATTTAACAACTTAACTTATATTAATCGTTGATTTGCTTTTGGACAGCGCGCTGATATGATCGCTGTTTCTGAGACATCGCTTGATATAAGCATTCCAGACGATGATGTGGAGTTAAATAAGTGGCTATAAGTGTGCTTGAGGTGGTTTGGCTTGAGGTCAATGCTGCTGCAGGTTAAGTATCACTCATCGGCACTTACGATCGGTCTCGCAACTCGCGCTTGAACTGTTGAAAAGCGTCGCGCAATACTTGTACGACTTTTATGATCGAACCTCAGCTTACACTGAGGCCGCAATAATCTTAACAGGCGATTTTAACGAGCAATGCTTGATATTCGATGGTTTTCATGACGACAGTGAGTTCAAGTATCGCCCTGGGGATTTCGTTCCCAAAACAAACCTGCCTTTGAAGTGTCAGACCATCCTGCCTGTGACGTGTCAGACCATCCTGCCTGTGACGTGTCAGACCATCCTGCCTGTGAAGTGTCAGACCATCCTGCCTGTGACGTGTCAGACCATCCTGCCTGTGAGATGTCTGACCATCCTGCCTGTGAGGTGTCAGACCATCCCGCCTCTGACGTGTCAGACCATCCTGCCTGTGACGTGTCAGACCATCCTGCCTGTGACATGTCAGACCATCCTGCCTGTGACGTGTCAGACCATCCTGCCTGTGAGGTATCAGACCATCCTGCCTATGAGGTGTCACACCATCCTACCTGTGAAGTATCAGACCATCCTGCCTGTGACATGTCACACCATGCTGCCTGGGACGTGTCAGACCATCCTGCCTGTGACGTGTCAGACCATCCTGCCTGTGACGTGTCAGACCATCCTGCCTGTGAGGTGTCAGACCATCCTGCCTGTGAGGTGTCTGACCATCCTGCCTGTGACGTGTTAGACCATCCTGCCTGTGACGTGTCAGACCATCCTGCCTGTGACGTGTCAGACCATCTTGCCTGTGACGTGTTAGACCATCCTGCCTGTGAGGTATCAGACCATCCTGCCTGTGAGGTGTCACACCATGGTGCCTGTGACATGTCAGACCATGCTGCCTGTGACGTGTCAGACCATCCTGCCTGTGACGTGTCAGACCATCCTGCCTGTGAAGTGTCAGGCCATCCTGCCTGTGACGTGTCTGACCATCCTGCCTGTGACGTGTCAGACCATCCTGCCTGTGAGGTATCAGACCATCCTGCCTGTGAGGTGTCACACCATCCTACCTGTGAAGTATCAGACCATCCTGCCTGTGACATGTCAGACCATCCTGCCTGTGAAGTGTCACACCATCCTGCCTGTGACGTGTCAGACCATCCTGCCTTTGAAGTGTCAGACCATCCTGCCTGTGACGTGTCAGACCATCCTGCCTGTGAAGTGTCAGACCATCCTGCCTGTGACGTGTCAGACCATCCTGCCTGTGAAGTGTCAGACCATCCTGCCTGTGACGTGTCAGACCATCCTGCCTGTGAGGTGTCTGAACATCCTGCCTGTGAGGTGTCAGACCATCCTGCCTCTGACGTGTCAGACCATCCTGCCTGTGACGTGTCAGACCATCCTGCCTGTGACATGTCAGACCATCCTGCCTGTGACGTGTCAGACCATCCTGCCTGTGAGGTATCAGACCATCCTGCCTATGAGGTGTCACACCATCCTACCTGTGAAGTATCAGACCATCCTGCCTGTGACATGTCAGACCATGCTGCCTGGGACGTGTCAGACCATCCTGCCTGTGACGTGTCAGACCATCCTGCCTGTGAAGTGTCAGACCATCCTGCCTGTGACGTGTCAGACCATCCTGCCTGTGAGGTGTCTGACCATCCTGCCTGTGAGGTGTCAGACCATCCTGCATGTGACGTGTCAGACCATCCTGCATGTGAAGTGTCAGACCATCCTGCCTGTGACGTGTCAGACCATCCTGCCTGTGACGTGTCACACCATCCTGCCTGTGAAGTGTCAGACCATTCTGCCTGTGACGTGTCAGACCATCCTGCCTGTGAAGTGTCAGACCATCCTGCCTGTGACGTGTCAGACCATCCTGCCTGTGACGTGTCAGACCATCCTGCCTGTGACGTGTCAGACCATCCTGCCTGTGAAGTGTCAGACCATTCTGCCTGTGACGTGTCAGACCATCCTGCCTGTGATGTGTCAGACCATCCTGCCTGTGACGTGTCAGACCATCCTGCCTGTGACGTGTCAGACCATCCTGCCTGTGAGGTGTCAGACCATCCTGCCTGTGAGGTGTCAGACCATCCTGCCTGTGAGGTGTCAGACCATCCTGCCTGTGAGGTGTCAGACCATCCTGCCTGTGACGTGTCAGACCATCCTGCCTGTGAGGTGTCAGCACATTCTGCCTGTAACGGGTCAGACCATCCTGCCTCTGACGTGTCAGACCATCCTGCCTGTGACGTGTCAGACCGTCCTGCCTGTGACGTGTCAGACCATCCTGCCTGTGATGTGTCAGACCATCCTGCCTGTGACGTGTCAGACCATCATGCCTGTGAGACGTCACACCATCCTGCCTGTGACGTGTCAGACCATCCTGCCTTTGAAGTGTCAGACCATCCTGCCTGTGACGTGTCAGACCATCCTGCCTGTGAAGTGTCAGACCATCTCGCCTGTGACGTGTCAGACCATCCTGCCTGTGAAGTGTCAGACCATCCTGCCTGTGACGTGTCAGACCATCCTGCCTGTGAGGTGTCTGACCATCCTGCCTGTGAGGTGTCAGACCATCCTGCCTCTGACGTGTCAGACCATCCTGCCTGTGACGTGTCAGACCATCCTGCCTGTGACATGTCAGACCATCCTGCCTGTGACGTGTCAGACCATTCTGCCTGTGACGTGTCAGACCATCCTCCCTGTGAAGTGTCAGACCATCCTGCCTGTAACGTGTCAGACCATCCTGCCTGTGACGTGTCAGACCATCCTGCCTGTGACGTGTCAGACCATCCTGCCTGTGAAGTGTCAGACCATTCTGCCTGTGACGTGTCAGACCATCCTGCCTGTGAAGTGTCAGACCATCCTGCCTGTGACGTGTCAGACCATCCTGCCTGTGACGTGTCAGACCATCCTGCCTGTGAGGTGTCAGACCATCCTGCCTGTGACGTGTCAGTCCATTCTGCCTGTGACGTGTCAGACCATCCTGCCTGTGAAGTGTCAGACCATCCTGCCTGTGAGGTGTCAGACCATCCCGCCTGTGACGTGTCAGACCATCCTGCCTGTGACGTGTCAGACCATCCTGCCTGTCAGGTGTCAAACTATCCTGCCTGTGAGGTGTCAGACCATCCTGCCTGTGACGTGTCAGACCATCCTGCCTATGACGTGTCAGACCATCCTGCCTGTGAGGTGGCAGACCATCCTGTCTGTGAAGTGTCAGACCATCTTGCCTGTGAGGTGTCAGACCATCCTGCCTGTGACGTGTCAGACCACCCTGTCTGTGAAGTGTCAGACCATCTTGCCTGTGACGTGTCAGACCATCCTGCCTGTGAGGTGTCAGACCATCCTGCCTGTCACGTGTCAGACCATCCTGCCTGTCACGTGTCAGACCATCCTGCCTGTCACGTGTCAGACCAACCATGCATGACAACGCTCGGCAGACCTTGCGATGCAGTGATGTAGATCCTCACGTTACTCAGGTCCGTTCTGTAATGAATTAAGCATTTTCCACATCACTGCCAGAAGGATTATTAGCGAGTCAGATTCTGCTGCTGGCTTTGTTCCAGCAGACCAGCAATTTAACAACTTAACTTATATTAATCGTTGATTTGCTTTTGGACAGCGCGCTGATATGATCGCTGTTTCTGAGACATCGCTTGATATAAGCATTCCAGACGATGATGTGGAGTTAAATAAGTGGCTATAAGTGTGCTTGAGGTGGTTTGGCTTGAGGTCAATGCTGCTGCAGGTTAAGTATCACTCATCGGCACTTACGATCGGTCTCGCAACTCGCGCTTGAACTGTTGAAAAGCGTCGCGCAATGCTTGTACGACTTTTATGATCGAACCTCAGCTTACACTGAGGCCGCAATAATCTTAACAGGCGATTTTAACGAGCAATGCTTGATATTCAATGTTTTTCATGACGACAGTGAGTTCAAGTATCGCCCTGGGGATTTCGTTCCCAAAACAAACACTCATCTCAACTTATCTCCAAGCAAACCCGGGTGACTCCTACTAGTGTATCTCATCTTACCCGACTCCCCTTCCTACGTTACAGACAGTGGAGTTAATCCCCTAATGTACAACATGGGCCACCACACCGTCAAATCAATGCTCAGACACAGACCCCCAGTGGGGAAAAATGTATTTAATTACCACAGACTTTATAGATATGACTGAACACTTCTCTCTTGCCCGATGGTTTCTATGAGTAGATCAGCTGAGGGTGTCAAGGATCGCATAACTTACCAGCTCACAATAAATGGAAATCTTTGATCGCGAGGGTCGGCAAATGCACGGTTCCCAGTTCACGAGGAATTATATTCCTCATTCCCAGTTCACGGTGAAATGAAAAGCTCAATCCCGAGGGACGCAAATACCCCTTGCCCCCCCCCCCCCCCCCAATTGGGCCCCGTGACAAACCTTGGATGACGCGACACACTAAATGTACTTTTTTGTAAGGGGAAAAACTGCATACACGCCACGTAAATTGCCACTCTATTAAAGTTTTATATAATTGATATATATATACACATAACGGACCGACGGAAGCTCATATTCAACTCGACAGGGTTAAGGAAGTGCCTTATTCGCAGATGGGCCACATGTGGTCGAGTGGTAAGTGGAATTTTTGTGGCCGAGTGGTAAGTGGAATCTCTGTGACCGAGTGGTAAGCAAGCTCCCTGTGGCCGAGTGGTAAGCAAGCTCCCTGTGCCCGAGTGGTCAGCGGGGTCTCTGTGCCCGAATGATCAGCAGGATCTTTGTGTCCGAGTGGTATGCGAGGTCTCTGCAGCCGAGTGGTAAGCAAGTTCTCTGTGGCCGAGTGGTAAGTGGGATATCTGTGGCCGTGGGGTAAGTGGGATCTCTGTGGCCGAGTGGTAAGTGGGATCTCTGTGGCCGAGTGGTAAGTGGGATCTCTGTGGTCGAGTGGTAAGTGGGATCCCTGTGGTCAAGTGGTAAGCGGGATCTCTGTGGCCGAGTTGCAAGCAAGTTCTCTGTGGCCGAGTGGTAAGCGGGATATCTGTGGCCGAGTGGCAAGCAAGTTCTTTGTGGCCGAGTGGCATGCTAGATATATGTGGCCGAGTGGCATGCTAGATATATGTGGCCGAGCGGTAAGTGTAATCTATGTGGCCGAGTGGTAAGTGTAATCTATGTGGCTGAGTGGTAAGCAAGCTTCCTATGGTGGAGTGGTAAGCGGGATCTCTGTGGCCGAGTGGCAAGCGAGATATTTGTGGCCGAGTGGTAAGTGGGATCTCTGTGGCCGAGTGGTAAGCGGGATCTCTGTGGCCGAGTGGTAAGCGGGATCTCTGTGGCCGAGTGGTAAGCAAGTTCTCTGTGGCCGAGTGTTAAGCGGTATATATGTGGCCGAGTGGTAAATGGGATATATGTGGCCGAGTGGCAAGCGAGATATATGTGGCCGAGTGTTAAGTGGGATATATGTGGCCGAGTGGCAAGCGAGATGTATGTGGCCCAGTGGCAAGCGAGATATATGTGGCCGAGTGGTAAGCGGGATATATGTGGCCGAGTGGCAAGCGAGATATATGTGGCCGAGTGGTAAGCGGTGTCTCTGTGGCCGAGTGGCAAGTGGTATCAATATCAAGGGAGAGCCTTTTACTAGGAAATCGGCACACGCGGCGCACAACGTGAGATTTACCTGATATACACGCCTTCATGCGTGGCGAGGCGAGACGAGAAATGACGTCTGCTGTCGCTATAAACTTGTGTTATTTCGGCCCAGGCCTACTACAAATACATACCAAAAAAACCTCAGGCTAAACGGGAAATTCCCCTGCGCTTGACGCCTTTAGTGGTCGCTCGCATCTCGACTGTTTCTGGCGTACATAAAACGAGCACGCGTTCGGGTCTTGAGCCGCACATGCTACATACAGTACCATACAAGGGCGTTTTTCTTAAATTGTAGGCTCCTAGCGGCCCTGCACATTAAAAAGTGGAACGGTCGGTAGGCAGAAGCAAAATATAGCGACACCATCAAGACAAATGCAATAATGACGGGACATAAAAAACATGTTTTAATACCGACGCCCTAAAATACATCAGAACACCGTGTTGCTCCAATGCCACCCGCCAACCAGGTTTTAGCAAGTATCCCGGTCAAATTTATTCGCCGTCACATTTGCTTATACTTGGTTAACTGGAGCAAGTGCTAAAGGCTCCGCGATGTCTATCGGCACTGGTTTCGTGAGCTAGATTTTCGTGTTCGTATGCCAACACTGTAGGAACAACATACAGCACGCAATACGTGGTAACATTGGATTCATTTTATTGATCATTCGTATAAGTTTGGCTATAGGCATGTCAATTTTTTTTCACAGATCAATGGAGGACTGAGTTCGTGTCCAGTGTTCCAATCATGCTATGTTCTGGTTCTAAATATACGCTAATCTGAGCGCTAGAGTTTACATATGATCTCTGTAACCTCTGATTTGCCTAGTTTTGTCTACTAAGTTATTCGTGTCATTATCGACTGTCACTCACCCTTGTCACCTAACACAGTACGTTATCGCACACCGTGTGCTATCTACAGACATTGATGTCTCTCACCCTTGTCACCTTACAGAGTACGCTATTGCACACCGTGTGCTATCTACAGACATTGATGTCTCTCGCCTGTTCCGCTCAATGCCGCAGCCGATAAATAATGGTGCGAGACTAGCTTAACGTACAAATGTATGCATGCTATGATAAAGATCTGATTGAATACATCCTTCCGCTGCGTCAACAGCCTGTCACCTATGTTATGCACCGTGTTATTACATTGAAATAAATATGTATTCCAGGGTGACCATAACAGACGACAGTTGCGTATGAGTAAAAACCTAAAAAATATAATTGTTCAGTTTGTACTATAGTGTATGGCGCCTATAACGCTTCGCAGTGACATAATAACATATGACTCTCGACTTCTTTAAGTATTTTAGTAACAACATAATTAGTACAAACACTGGGTTGACAGTAAATACAAGCCAATATTTCCATCCACGTGATTCTCCACAGATCACATAACTTGTTTGTCAAAGATTTATCAGTAAGATAGAAATTATTTATTAATATATCCTTAATCAGTATGGCAGTTATATACATATTTACTAGTTAACATGCGTAGTAGCAAGGGTCGGATGCATCCGCACCATCGATAAAGCCACGAATAAAGGTGCAAGGCATGTCCTATCAAACGGTCCCAGTTGATGTTGTTTGCGGTCACATACATGAATATTCATTACACAAAATTCAATCATAACCCTTGTTATGCCTAAACGTCCCGTCAAGTCAAGTACTAAGCATGGCCAAGAAAATGTGTTTATGTGCCATATTAGTTCCTATGCCGCGGTGTGACGTCACAGTCCACCTGGCGGATTACCATACATACAATGGTCGACAGTGTAGACCACACTGGAGATTGACGAGACTAAATCTGGTTAAATGGACGCAGCAGTCTATTAATTATTCATCACACCAACATGAACACGTCCTGCCACTCTTTCAATAGAACATGGAATCAATAATTATTTCTGTCAGATACAGCAGTCGTGTTCATCACTCATCACGTCAAGCGTGAACACGTCCTGCCATTCTTCCAGTACGCGGGATCAAATGTTAGATCTGTCCTCGCCTACAGCCTCATACGTTGGTGTCGGCGCCATAATAGCGTCGTAGATGTTAGGGCCGCTAGTCACGTGACCCATGGCTTCGTACTGTCCCACTGGTCTCTCGGCTGGCGGGACAGGGCTGTCCGCGGGACTATCTACGGTTGGCGTGACAACAGTGGCAGCCGCCGTCGCCATGGTAACGGAGGGGCCTGTACGGCGATCTGTAGGGTGAAAGATATCACCATTACTTGACATATATACCAGCATAAGGTATGGTTGCAACATATGCATACTCAGAAATATATAGAAATACATTCCTTCGTATTTAAGCGGAAGCGGGAACAGTGGGTCCACCTTTCCTTCTCCCCAGCTGTCTGCGTTAAATCGTGACACGTCGGACAGGAGGTTGTCAGCTTTGGAGCGCCGTCTCACCCCCCCCCCTCCCCCCTTCCCCCTTTCTCACCCATCCCTTCTTTCTCCTCTCCCCCCCCCATCCCCTCTCTCCCTCCCCCCTCCCCTCTCTCCCTACCCCCCTCTCTCTCTCTCATTTACTCGTATCATTTTATCATTGTCGGTCAATGGCACTTGTGTTCATATTCATTGCTTACTTCTATATACCGAGTTTAAATAAAACTGTATCTTATGTTATCTCTTTCGGCCAATAATCAGCAGCCTCCTTGGTCCAGTGGTAGAACACTCGAAATTATTCCTGAATCGAAATCCGGATTGGAGCATATCTCTGCCATATCTTTCATTGTCTTCGGAGATAAGCTAAGCTGTATTAAGTACATTATTTCAATTAATTGATTTTTCGTTGCAACCTTGTCACTTACCTGCGCCCTCTTTGGATGCTGTCTCGTCCCGGGCCCGACTTTGAGACCTGCGGCGTCTGAAAAGAAAAACATCCGTACGGTGTGAAGCCCCACTGCGTGTATTAAAGCGTAGAGCAGAGCAAACCTTTATATGTTGACCGTTGATAGTCGAACAAATACTGTCACCAAGTGTATGATCGTTTAAGTTAAGGATCTGAAAGGTCCATATCCTTGTTTTATATTATTACATAAGAACCTAAACAATCTAAATAAACATATTTCATAAAAACGTTGCGTACTTATATGAAGGCTACTTGTTCAAACTGCAGCTGACGCCACTCACCTAACGACCAGTATCACAATGACGACTACGGCCAGTGCGAGCAAGACGCCGAGAGCGAACACGATAGCCAGTTCCCAACGGTCTTCGAATAAAGAATCCTTTCCGTCTGGATCTGCTGCTGTCCCTTTGGTCATGAAGCTGACCGCGCTGCTAACATTGACCCTCTCCACCAGGGGGCGGGACTGTCTGTACGCTTCCAGCCATACAAGATACAGTGTGTTGTTGCGGAGACCGCCCAACGTGAACTGGACGAGATTTGCCTGCGTGTAGTTCACCCACGCCGCGTCTTCCCATTGGTTGGTTGGTCCCAGCAGCATTATGACGTAGCCGTAGTGGGATTCCAGACCTTGGGTTACACCCGACAGTCGGCTCCATCGCAGGGTAACAGTGTCCCTTGTGGTAGCTGATATTGTCAGCGACAAGTCAATCGCTTTTATTGGGCCTATAATTAAAAACACAATCCAAGACATTTCCTTTACATCAAACATAATGCACTTGACGAACACAGAAATCTGCTCGTCACAAGTCGCCTAATCATCAATCTATCTGTCACAAGGGGCCTAATCATCAATCTATCTGTCACAAGGCGCCTACTCACCAATCTGTCTGTCACAAGTCGCCTACTCACCAATCTGCTCGTCACATGACGCCTACTCACCAATCTGTCTGTCACAAGTCGCTCCAATCCACCACCCCAGACAGCCATCTGCACAGGTTCCGTCCACTCTGCTACAGGATGAGCGGCAGTTGACGCTGCAGGTGTCTCTACAGTTGGGACCGTAGGAGCCATCGGCGCAGTCTGCAGTGAAGAGGGATCACCAAGTCATCAAAGAGGCTGGCCAGAAGGTTAGTCTGTCCGGCTTTGTGGGGAAACCCATGGCTGGCATCCATGCACTTATCATGTTTATTGACAGATCATTAACGTGAGAACACCGATAATTCTAGGCAGTCACAAGGTATGATTGAATGACGGGCAAGGCCACCGGTTGGTCGTTGTTTATCGCGCCAGGACCCAGTACCTAATTTGACAAAAACAAACCGTAGGTAGAACTTAAACTCTAGCTTAACGAACCACGTGGGAGTGCATGGAGCAGTTCCAGGTGGATAAATACAAAACTACCATCTTTACCCCCGTGGTAGAACAAAATAATTTATCATCGCATTAGATAACCCACTTCATGTACCGTTGGTGTCATGGCTTCAGGTACGATGTAGGCACGTACCATGGACACAGAATGTGGTTTGGTTCTTGCCGGCGGGACAGTCAGCGATACATCCGTACACGTGGTTACAGTCCGTCTCACACCCATCACACGCTGTGCAAAACAAGCAAACGTGTAAAGTTAAAGATACTATTTCAACAAGCGACCCGACGGCGCCGCATAACTTAGCCTCTCCGATTAGAGCTTACGTAATGCATAACAGAGAAAAACAAAAACGAAAAAAGGCCGCCTGCGCCAACTGGGCTTCACATCGGCTTCTATCGCTTGAATATGCACCTGCTTCGGGACTCATGAAACCTTTGCCGCCACATTTGTGCCGCTCTGCGCGTCCAATGTTGAATATTCGTTGAAATAGAATATTTAATCATGTTTACATATGTTCATATATTGCAATGCATGCATTGCAGTATTAGTTAGAGAACCAGTTGGAGTGCATTCGCCACATTAAAGCACGAGACAAGATAGCGTCGAGTCTCTTATTTGGGGAATGCACTACAGTGAGTTCTTTAACCTACTTTCAAAAAATTGTGCGAAGTCACGCCTTTGTCTTTAGGCTTCATTATCTACAAGAATGCACATGAAAACAGAAAACGGTGGACCGTATGACATTGGTCATGCCATTTTTACTGAAGCTGCCACATATACCACCACCACATATGTGTGTGGAGATATACTACCCAATACCTACCCACCATCTATTCTGAAACTTCACACTGAATGGTGCATTAGTTGATCGGTAGTTCTTTTATTTTAAAGCAAACCGCTGTTTCTTGTATCCAACAAACATCGGAAATGAACCACACAAATCATGAGCAGAACTAATACATTGTTGCAACAATTGTATAAGTACGTCAAGGAACTCGCTGTGGTGCATTCCCCAAATAAAGCAGTAGACGCCTTCGCGTCTGGTGCTTCATTCTGGCGAATGCACTCCAGCTCGTTCTTTGACAAGTAACTGTTACATACATATTTTATAACAAGGCATTAGTTCTGCTCATGATTTGCGTGGTTCATTGCGTGGTTCTTGTTACTAAATCACAACACAAGGGTCCTGCTTAACTGTCCTGAAAACAACGCCACTCGAAAAGCCATTTTAGGGATTTAACGCTTCTATAGATCATTCCTACATGTCATGTATATTGTAATATTATTTATCCTGCAGCATTAAACGCATATGGGACACTTAAGTAGCAATTACATGACAATGTCAGACGGTTCATAGGAGGCATAAGAAAGATGTGCAATCGATAATTGTTGAATTTCCATATTACTTGAGCGTTCCGATCTAATCCCCAATGGAGCTTAACATTGATTTTTGCATTTCATTTTTTGTCTTAAAAATTGCAAGTTCTGACAGCTGACATCAGCTAGCTCGCCTCAGTTCAGCTCGGCTCGGCTCGACTGATTAGCGGAGTGAAGCGAGCCAATATTAACAACAACTGTTTATTATCAAGAACATTTTTGTTCATTATCAAGATATTGCACTGCTATTCGCTCGTTATTTGAATAACGCACACTTACGTTAATAAAACACGGCTAGGTATGTTTTCCGATGCATTCTTCTAAATAATGAACACTTAAGACCAAGACAAATTGAAAGAAAATGGATGGATGGTTGAAATGATATTACCATGCACGTTTTTACCATTGTCGGAAAAGATGTATGAATGAAGAGAATGTCTTAAACTGACAAGATTTTGGCCATTTTCAAAGTATTTTTAGCATCAAGGCGAAAAAATATGTAATAAAATAGTAAAACAAACGCAGCGTTATCAAAGCGTTGCAAATCTATTTGTGATGAATGTCACCAGAACTTATTTTTACTGAGGAATAAATATTTGATATAAATGACACATAGTTAGACAGTTGTCGCATATAAAACCTAAAGATATAACAGAAATATAGACGATAGTTTCAGGGGAATCTCGCTGTTGATTTGTTCCACCAACCTGCATATTTGTGTCCTGTGACAGTCACCTCGCAGAGTGTGATGGATCCACGAGGTTCGTCCTCTGCTCCGTACTTCCAAACGAGGACATATCTACCGACCAGAGGCTGTCCACACGTCACCTTGGCCTCCTCTCTCGGCCCAACCTGGCCAGGAAAGTCCCCACAATTGATGAAGTCTCCGTAACTTTGTATGTCCTCCACAGAGTTGAGCACCACGGCCTCGCTGATAATTTCGGGTTTGGGCAGCGAGGAGTTGCTGACGAATACCCGCAGGTTCTTCATGTAATCCCAGCTACCTAAAACTGTACATGAAGTACACATTTAGTAATATTGCGCAGTCACAGTGATAAAACATATAGTAGATGTTGTTGTTACTCAGCACAATTGAGCTTCACGGCGTGGCTGGTATTTTATGGCAGCGACGAGTTGCCGACGAACACACTGTTCTTCATGTAAGTCCAACTCTCACCCCACTTTGGTGGGAGTAATCGGTTGAAAGTTAACTCTTCCCAATTTTATTCACTGCTGTTAGCCGGCCTGCTCGACACTTTTATTAATTTTAATTTTAACAAATTATTAATTTGTTTTAATAAAACAAGTTATGTATAGCCAGGCATATATGCAGGCATCATTTAACGCCAGCCATGTAAAACTGGGCAACAACAGTTTACCAAGCGAGAATAACAAGTAGGTGGTCTCTATGTACGTGATGCGTTCTATATGGCTGACGCCTGGCTTAGACCATATCAGCAAGGCCCTAATAGTCTACATTTTGTGTACAAACAGAAACTCGATATTAAGCAGTCGTCCACAATCGCCATTTGTGAAGGTTCCAAATCACTCGGGGGTTCTGCGGTAATGCCCCCCCCCCCCACCCCCGTTTTTCACCGCCAAAGCTGCGACTATTTATAAGTAGTTATCACAAGACCAATCTGGAATATTGAACATGGATCCCGTTGACAAACAAATTACTCTGAAAGATATTATGGAAGAAATCAAGAGATCAAACACTCACATTGCGGAATGCATAAACAAATGCAAGGAAGATTTAACTCTTCAGATTAGAGACCTAGGGACAGAAAATGAGCAGCTGCAATGCAAAGTTCACCATCTATCAAATCGAAACGAACTCCTGGAGAAACATCTATCGGATCTGGAAAACGGATCACGAAGGAACAATATAGTTGTAACTGGTTTACAAGAAAAAGATAAAGAGACATGGGATGATTATGCAGCAGAGGTACGTCGCTTCTTCGCCGAGGAACTGGAGATCCCCCATGAGGTAGAAGTCGACCGTGCCCATCGAATAGAGCAACGGCGCGACGGCCGTGCAAGAGCCGTGATTGTCTGCCTGACACGCTTCAAGGACAAAGGAGAGATCCTGGATGCTGCTAGAAAAAACTAGCCACGGGGGTACAACGTCATGGAAGATTTCGCCAACATCACACGTGAGGCCCGCGAGATCCTGAGGAGAGTGATGACAGAAGCCCGTCGCCAGGGATACCGAGGCCTATCTCAATTTCGAAAAGCTGGTCATATGCGATGAATCGGGAAGGAAAAATGTATACAGATGTATATGCGTTGAAGTTGCATCTGTTCAAACTAACTTTACCTACGACCTGTCAATGCCAGAGGGTAGTTGCTGAGGAATTGGCCGGGCCGCCGATGAAAGAACTAGCATTGATGCAAATGAAACATTATCCTCCATGTTCAAGTTATGTAGTTGGAATCCAGATGGGTTAAGAAGGATCCTGAAAGAGGGGTGTAATATAAGTTCTCTTGTGTAAAGTATGATGTTGTTGCAATCAATGAAACTTGGTGTGATAACGAAGACGAATTGCTTAACACGATTCCACCAGAGTTTGTTTGTGAGCAAAACCGCGCCAGGAAACACGCCAAATATGGTCGAGCTGGAGACGGCGTAATAGTTTATTTCAGAAAATGCCTTGCAAAGGGAGTAACTCGTATCTGCAGTAACTATCTATATGGAGTAATCTTAAGAATAACATCAAATTTTTCATCTCTGAAAAATGATGTGATTTTGATTAGTACTTATCTTCCGCCAGAAGGTGCAACTGATTATTTTCACACATCGAATGAACAAAATGGCGTAGATATACTGTTTGATAAACTAGTCGAAGTACTATCTGTATACCCAGGAGATGATGTGATGATTATGGGTGATCTTAATGCTAGAATTAGCAAAGAGAATTTTGTTGATGACAGCGTGGAACCACGTGTGTCGAAAGACAGTGTTAAATAACTTTGGCAAGTCCTTGTTACAATTTTGTGTAACATTTGGTATTCATGTAATGAACGGCCGTTGCAAAGGTGATCTAGGGGGAGAATATACAAATAGAACTGAGACCGGTTGCAGTGTTGTAGATTATGTATTGGGATCAACTGAAATATTCGAAAGTATTGAGCTTTTTGAAGTGCTAAACTCTAACAACCAAACTATATGTACTACAAGTCATTTTCCTGTTCACTGTTCAATCAAACGCGGCGCACGTGGTGCAGAAGTCGTTACACTTGTTTATACATGCAGGCAGATCACAAAAGGGAAAATGTCCATTGTTCCGATGGAAAGAAGAATTAAGGAGCAAATTTAAGTCACCAGTCGCCAGCGACGCCAGATCTCGTAAGATCATGTCCCTAGAGTTATTTCGGCGAACAAATACAGCAGAGCATTTAACTGATTATAAAGCTTCACGGAGAACATTCAAACATTTGTGTAAAGTGAACCTGTTAAAGTAGGAGGCTGCAGGAGGAAATCGGGCAAAGCAGTCAAAATTAGAATGACTTCTGGAGATGTATAAGCAGGATGCAGGTTAAGAAAGCCACTCAAACAAACATATCGTCTGATGACTGGAAGATATACTTCGAAAATCTGCTCAATGAAACAGAAATGCTATTTGACGATGTCTTTCAAGGCGAGGTACGACAATTTCTTGAATGTGTTTCAAGAAATTTATGTTTCTTTTGACAAATGTGACGTTAATTTTTTCGATGACAGTGAGTTAAATCGGGACTTTACACCAAACGAAATTCAAACGTGTCTAGATAATGTCACGCCTCCCATTTTGGTCCCCGCGAAAATCAGGTATTTTTGTAAAATTATCCTTTTGTGTACGCTGTCAACCCCAACTAAACTGTTTACCTACCTTGTAGCAGGCCATATTGTCACTTTCTGTTGTCTTTTTAACTTGTCTATTCTTATTTGGGATGATACCAACCAATTTGTCACGTTTTTGGTAATGTTTACCTCTCGGGGCGGCCATGATTGAGTTTTATAACCTCGCTGCCAACAAAAGCCGCGTTTATGTATAAGGCACTAGTTTCTGGTCCTGTTGATGTTTGTCTGATATTCTTTAAAGTTTTAATATAAGCCAGAAACCTGCATTGCATACTTAAACTCTTGGGTTGAGGAGTAACGCGAAAAGGGAGATATAGATTATTTCTGTGTACGTCTTCCGGTGTGGCGGGTATAAAGGGAGACTCTCGACACACTCACACATTCGGGGAGATAGAGACGAAAGAAGCAGGGCAGACCCTGTCGGTTAGTGCCCCTATTTACCCCCCCCCCCCCATCCTTTTTGTGATTAACCACGATGACCACGATGACCCGATGTCCCGAGGACCGAATGACGATGTAACTTAGTCTTTGATGACAGCCTCTCAGCCCTTAGCCTGAACGTTCAGACGTTACAGTTTGACAGTCTGATGCTGACTGTAACAAGAACAAGTGTCAAGACTGTAACGTCTGAACATTCAGGCTACTCAGCCCTCTGACTGTTGATGTTTCCTAAATAGAATCTCTCCCACTAACCCCTGCAATTTTCCACTGGTCTATCTTAATTCTTATGGTTCTTAATTCTTAATTCTTATCTGAGCTTAGGGGATTTTCCTTTTAGTTAGTCTATGCCAGACTAGGGGGTCTGGTTACATGCAGAGTATTTTATTTTTATATTGTCCCTCGTACCTGCTTTGACAAGAATGTTTTAATAAATGCCGCCAATGGTGGGAGACTGACACTGGTTGTGAATAGTTAGTTTTTGTTTCTTTCCCTTATAAAAGATTTTATTTTATTTTCGGCCATCCTGACAGGTTACGGTCGTAACAATAAGCTCGCTCTTGGCAAAGCTGCAGGGTATGATGGTATTTTAAACGAGATGTGGAGAGCTATAGATTTTGACATCGTTCCTTATTTAGCAAGGCTGTTTAATCTGATCTTACTTGCAGGACATTTTCCCGCTGAATGAGGTAATGCTCTTATTCTACAGATGCATATAAAGGGCCTGAAAACGGATATGAATAATTATCGTGGAATATCGCTGTTGTCATCGCTCAGTAAATTGGTCACTAAACTTTAAACCAGAGATTGTCATTGTGGGTAGACGAGCAAGGACTCAGACAAGAAGAACAAGCCGGCTATCGTAAAGGATACAGCACAGTAGATCAAATCTTTGTTTTACAGTCGATTTTCCAGAAGTACCTATGTAAAGAAAAAGGCAGATGTTATGTTTTATTTGTGGACTTTACGATAGCTTTCGACAGTATTCCGCACACTTCATTATGGTACAGTTTGATAGCAAAAGGGATGCACGGCAAAGTTATTAACGTTATTCGGTCAATGTATGCTAATCTAAAGTCGTGTGTAAAGACCCCAGAAGGACTAAGGGAATATTGTAAGTGCAGTGTAGGAACGCGTCAAGGGTGTATGTTGAGCTCGTTATTATTTTCTTTGTATATAAGTGAGTATGTTCACATGTTGTCGGAAGCAAATTGCCACGGAATCTTTATAAGCGAAGACGCACCTTGTATAGCCACCTTGATGTTCGCGGACGATCTAGCAAATTGTGCAGATAAAGTAGGTAGACTACAATCAATAATAAAGGTATTGGAACAATTTAGTGACAAATGGGGCTTTAAGGTTAACATGAAAAAGTCAAAAGTAATTGTCTTGCGAAGGGGTGGAGGTGGAAGTCAAATGAAAAATGTTTTTTTAAGGGTAAAAGGTTGGAGGTCGTCTCTTGCTATAAATATTTGGGAATTGTATTCACCAGTAAATTATGTTGGACAAAGGCTGTCACAACTCTAACGGCTCAGGGAAACAGAGCACTGGCAAAGATTTACGAACTAGCAAACAGAGTAAATGGTCTCCCTGTAAATGGTGCGTTCATTCTTTTTGATAGGATAATAACACCAATATTAACTTACGGGGCGGAAATCTTGAAATTTCAAGACTACATAACAATTGAAAAGGTACAAATAGGTTTTTGCAAAAGATTACTAGGTCTGCCTAAACATACATGCGCTGATGCTGTATTAGGAGAAGGTGGTAGGTTACCTTTAGCCCTTGTCTATAATTTAAAGTGTATAAAATATTGGTTGAAAGTTTTGAATATGCCGCCAAGTAGATATATTAGATGTTGCTGTATGTTAAAATGCTTGGATCAAAATGGTAAGACCACATGGGTAACGGGCATTACAATGTTATTGATTAAGTATGGTTTCGAAGATGTATGGGCAAATCAAGGAATGGAAGACGAGCAAACGTTTAATAGTGAACTTCGTGATAGGATGCAAGAGTGCGCGAGAGAGGAATGGGCCATGCGAGTTCGAAATCAAAGTCGATTAAGTGTTTATTATACCATAAAAAATGAAATACTTCCAGAAATGTACCTTACAAATGTAAATATCTTTAAAGCAAGAAATGTGCTCGCGCGTTTTAGATGTTGTGAAGGCCAAACTGTTATTGGTATAGAGGACGAGTTGCATGTGTTACCTTGCTGCCCGCGATTCTCTGATATTAGAAGCTTATATGTAGATTTTGGAATCCCCCCACTTATCTAAATTTCATGCACCTGATGACTTCAAATTATACCACTACTCAGCGAGGGGTAGCCATATTTTGTATACACTGTTGAAAATCAGAAATGTTAAATGAAATTAGACATGAAGTTGCGTAATAAGTTATGATTTTGCTGTTGTTGTGCGCACCTTGTTAAACGTTTACGTGATAATGTTTTTGTATTATGGGCATGAAGTCCTCGAACTTTGAAAAAATCCAATCCAGTGCATATAGCAAGCAATGGCGATGACGGTGTAAAAAGTCAGCAGGACGAATCATAAGGGATATCTGTTACCGATCGTCATTTCGTATGAAACTGGAAGGGAAGGGAAGGGTAGCCTGGATCATTGCATTGAACCAAAAACTACTCGGTAACTCACGGGTCCCGTCTTCAGTGTTGGCGACTGTACTTTGGTAGACGGTGTACGGAGCCCCGGGATGAGAACCGAATGTTACTTACACCATGCTGCATTGGCGACTGTGACCCGGTAGACGGTGTAGAGAGCACCGAGATCCACTGTCCACCACGCCAGTCCAGGGCCAGAGGGATGAGAACCGAATGTTACTTACCTAGTGCTGTATTGGCCACTGTGACCCGGTAGAGGGTGTAGAGAGCCCCGAGGTCTACGGTCCACCACGCCAGTCCAGAGCCAGAGGGATGAGAACCGAATGTTACTTACCCAGTGCTGTATTGGCGACTGTGACCCGGTAGACGGTATAGAGAGCCCCGAGGTCTACGGTCCACCACGCCAGTCCAGAGCCAGAGGGATGGGAACCGAATGTTACTTACCAAGTGCTGTATTGGCGACTGTGACCCGGTAGACGGTGTAGAGAGCCCCGAGGTCCACGGTCCACCACACCAGTCCAGGACCAGAGGGATGGGAACCGAATGTTACTTACCAAGTGCTGTATTGGCGACTGTGACCCGGTAGACGGTGTAGAGAGCCCCGGGGTCCACTGTCCACCACGCCAGTGTTAGGAAATGGAGTATGAGCAGGTGAACACATGTGAGTGATACTGCGAGTGAATGGGTGAGTGAGTGCTGCGGGTTGAGCAAGTATTAACGGGATGAGTAGTTAATATGGATGTTGTGCGTGTTCCGAAGGAGTGGGGAGTTGCACGTGACGTTCAAGGGAGCTTTTGGGAGACGCATGGGGAGTGGTCCGCGGTATAAGTAGCAGAGCGCACAGCACACAGCAGACACAAGACCGCTGATAGCTGATGACAGCGGGCTCAGAACCGATCTCCGGGGCTGGTGCACGCGGATAAGCTGCCTAGGGCGTAGTTTGGGGCTGCGTGGTCGGAGTCGTTGTGGGCGTGGGATGGTTGGCCGGGGACAGGCCGTAGCAGCTGTCAGCGTGATCGTGGTGGCCGTGGACAGGCGGGGAAGGTTGCGTCTGGGAGCGTCGCGGGAGTCGACGTGGGAGCATCAGAGCGTCTTGGGAGCATCAGAGCGTCTTGGGAGCATCAGAGCGTCGTGTGAGTATCAGAGCGTCGTGGGAGTATCAGAGCGTCGTGGGAGCATCAGAGCGTCGTGGGAGTATCAGAGCGTCGTGGGAGCATCAGAGCGTCGTGGGAGTATCAGAGCGTCGTGGGAGCATCAGAGCGTCGTGGGAGTATCAGAGCGTCGTGGGAGCATCAGAGCGTCGTGGGAGTATCAGAGCGTCGTGGGAGCATCAGAGCGTCGTGGGAGTATCAGAGCGTCGTGGGAGCATCAGAGCGTCGTGGGAGTATCAGAGCGTCGTGGGAGTATCAGAGCGTCGTGGGAGTATCAGAGCGTCGTGGGAGTATCAGAGCGTCGTGGGAGTATCAGAGCGTCGTGGGAGTATCAGAGCGTCGTGGGAGTATCAGAGCGTCGTGGGAGCATCAGAGCGACGTGGGAGCACCAGGAGCAGTGTGCGAGTGTTCGTTTCGCGTATGAAAGGACTATCAAGGTGACTATAAACTGACGCATTGTATTGCTTTGCGTATGTACTGTATGTGTGAATCTATGTAGGAAGGGGGGAGGGATTAATGATATAATACAATCTATGACCGTCTTTACCATGTGTTGTTGATCATTTCCGCCTGTGCCATCTGCAGTCAATCTTTATGGGTTTTTTTGTAAGTGTTATCGCCGTGGGAGATTTGTCCCTAGCAAATCGTAACACCAGTCCAGAGCCAGAGGGATGAGAACCGAATGTTACTTACACCATGCTGCATTGGCGACTGTGACTCGGTAGACGGTGTAGAGAGCCCCGAGGTCCACGGTCCACCACGCCAGTCCAGGGCCTGAGGGATGAGAACCGAATGTTTCTTACCCACTGTATTGGCGACTGTGACCAGGTAGACGGTGTAGAGAGCCCCGGGGTCCACGGTCCACCATTCCTGTCGAGGGTCAGAGGGATGAGAACCGAATGTTACTTACACCATGCTGCATTGTCGACTGTGACCCGGTAGGCGGTGTTGAGAGCCCCGAGGTCCACGGTCCACCACGCCAGTTCAGGGCCAAAGGGATGAGAACCGAATGTTACGTACCAAGTGCTGTATTGGCGACTGTGACCCGGTAGACGGTGTAGAAAGCCCCGAGGTCCACGGTTCACCACGCCAGTCCAGGGCCAGAGGGATGAGAACCGAATGTTACGTACCAAGTGCTAGACTGTGACCCGGTAGACGGTGTAGAGAGCCCAGAGGTCCACGGTCCACCACGCCAGTCCAGGGCCAGAGGGATTAGATCCGAATGTTACTTACCCAGTGCTGTATTGGCGACTGTGACCCGGTAGACGGTGTAGAGAGCCCCGAGGTCCACGGTCCACCACGCCAGTCCAGGGCCAGAGGGATGAGAACTGAATGTTACGTACCAAGTGCTGTATTGGCAACTGTGACCCGGTAGACGGTGTAGAGAGCCCCGAGGTCCACGGCCCGCCAAGCCAGTTCAGGGCCAGAGGGGTGAGAACTGAATGTTACTTACACCTATCTGTATTGGCGACTGTGACCCGGTAGACGGTGTAGAGAGCCCCGAGGTCCACGGTCCACCATGCCAGTCCAGGGCCGACAGGGTGAGAACAGTGCCGTCTGTCGACCACGCCGTCCACCGCGCGGTCGGCCGACCAGTCCATGTACTGTCTGTACTGCCAGGCCGTCTTGTTGTAAGCAGCGTTACCTGGTCACAATCAGCAATAAGAAAAAAATAAACATTACAGTGGTGCTTCACAGAAATAGTGAAGTATGGTTTTCATGTAATGAACACATATTGATATCGAGGTTTGTGAGAATTCAATATTTTTTAAGTTCAAAATTACTTATATAAATAATGCCGGTAAATTTCAGAAATGACGCATTCTGTGCCAGTACGAAAGGCATTCAGCGACAACAGATTTATACCATGCGCATAACATGTAATGATAAGTACGGTAAAAACACAATTTGATATAGCTGAGAAGGAAGCCACGTTTACTATATAGTCCATGTGTACTATCTCGCATATTTGGCGATAGGGATGACGATCAGGCCCCATAATGTAAATGTTAGGGAAACACAATACATTTTTCTTGCAGTAATCAGGCCATAAAATGCTGGCCAGCTAAATAGCAACCGGTCAAGATGTCTTTTTCTCAGTTATTTTTTAAATAATACGTACCAGTCTGACATCCGGGTCCTTCCCAGCCGGCCTCAGGCGCTCCAGACGGGAAGTCCTCGGGAAGGTTGGTCAGACAGCGATCATCCGGGCACTGACCCGTCAGTTCATCACAGGGGGCCCCACCGGCACACCGACAGGGGAACTTGCATCCGGGGCCAGAGCCAAAGTTACAGGCTGCGAATATAACATTGAAAGCTACGAAACATTGTATTCCAATCATTATCAATATTTGTTATAATCATTGTCAACCAGATGTAATTGGTTTTTAACAAATAACAATATGAAAACCCTTTGGCTAGTATTGATCTTAGACCGTCCAGGAATTGTCGTTAGTCCACCTAGTTAGCTATGCTGCTTCCATCTTATGAATGCTCTATTATCGCCGGCATGTTTCTTCTAAGACCGAAAAGTGTAGGCACTTTAACTGTAGTCCAGCGGATAAGCGAAAAACCGTGCGTTTTGTGGTAAAAGCATGAAATTTGGCACACAAGTGCGTCATACATGTTTATTCGAATTTAGCTATAGTGTCAAGTCAGATTTGACCCCTGACGGCTATGGCGGCCATTTTTCAAAATGGCGGACAATCCCACGAAAAAACTGTTATTTTGATGTCTGTCCAGATAGTTTCGAGTACGCAGATGCCAAAGATGTCATTATTGAGTATCCAGGAGCAACGCATCAGCCATTTTCCAAGATGGCGGCCAAGGCTACCAAAAATACTTAATATCTCGAAAATAGGCATAGAACCATTAATTTGATTCCGTTACATAGATTTTTGGGGTCGTAAACTTCAAGAAATTAATATTATTATTGCGTATCCAGGACACATGCATCAGCCATTTTCCAAGATGGCGGACAAGGTTAGCACGGATTTAGTATCCAGGACCATCTTTCTTGCTTCGTGTCCGTTGCAACAAACTAAATCCCGTTTCCGGGCATCCCCGCCTGACCATCCCTATCGTCGTCGCTCTAGAAGTTCGACCATTGGTACAATTGCTTGGCTGCAATGTGCTATAAAGGGCTATAAAATCTCGTTCGTCAAAACTTCCGCTTTACCTATTTTGGGGACAAACTAGCTGAGCACGTTTTCAGAACGACTTTAGAAGCTCTACGCACAATGGTATCTTGACTATCTGTGACGTAGGCGTGACGTGTATGATACGCAAAGACAGACAGGGAACCAGACTACCTGCGCAAGCGCCAGTCGCAGATGGGTGGGTCCATTGCAGATCGCCTAGCGATAGGATTAAAAATATTTAAGAAATATAGCTGCACAAAATGGATAGACGACATATTTTTCATTCGCTTGAGTCATCAAAATGACGAAAACTGTAACACGGGGCAACACGGCTAAACAACTAGCGTTTGTTTGCAATTCCTTCGAAAATGAGGCATGATGACGTCATAGCGACGTCGGTAGTGATTGGGCCGAGAAGAAAAGAAGCGAGAATTGACCGGTGGTTCGTAATGGCGTTGTTGACGGATTGGCTGTGGGTGCACTGGATGCAAAAAGATTGAATTGTACGCTAATTAACGTTGTTTTGGCAATGAAAAGTGGCTGCAAAGATGAAATGATAGGAATATTACAAGTTGTAGAAAAGGCGTGACGAGGTAAGCAATATACACAATAGCGGCATCTGAGCGTCGAGGCGTCAAAAGTGGTTTCCTACCTTTGTATGTTTCCTTGTATCAGGTACTAGCTAAGGACGACCCCCCGTGTTGGGCTGGTGCTGCAAGCGGCTGTGGTTATGTAGGCTACTTGCTCTCGCCATCGGAGGTGCGTGGGATTCTGTGAGGGGGGGGGGGGGGGCATACATTTTTTGTGATCCGTGATTGTAGCTAAAATTATTATCGTGATCGGGAACTGAGGAGAGTTATTAACGTGATTCGAGATCGAAGTAATTCTCGTGATCGTGATTTGGGTAAAACTGTAAATCCGTGATGTGTGATCGCCGCGTACAATATTTTGGTCACTCTGAAAACGTTATGGAACGACATTGGTCGCATCGAGCTATTTCCGTTTGTTGCGGGCATGCTTGAAGGGTGTCATCAAGAATTTGATTTAGTGTATTTTGCTTAATATTAAATTGTTTTATGTTAAGTCTAAAATGTATATCCATTTATTATTTACATTCAGTGGCCCAATGCGTCGGTGAATTGGCGGCCTCATGTTGTTGGGCCGACGGTATACCAATGTTGGCCCGCTAGACAAAACTACTTGATCTACTAGAAGCTCCCTATTTCAACTAGCCAACCAACTCAAGTACGCTGGATTTTATGTCGAAGTTTACGTTGATCCATAGTATAGTCGCCGCTCTCAGAAGACATTGGTAAGGCTACCCACGTATAGCCACCTGAGACGCGCATATTTAGAGTTTAAATGACTTGCACTTCGTGTTTTTTATAGATAGATAGATAGATACATAGATACATAGATACATAGATAGATGGATAGATAGATAACTTCAGGCACAAGGCCCCTCGTACAAATACTAAGACAAACTTAGTTTTGTCGTGTTTTTTTTAGTTTCATTGTAACTCATCGGTGAATCTTTTTTGGGCCTGATGGTCTTAAAAACTCAATAAACTCACGCTCATAAAGACACCAAGTGTTTTTGTTTTTAACAACAGAACCCAACTACTCGAAACTAGGACAGCGGCGCATGAAATGAAACGGTGGCATCCTGTGCGCAACATTGGCGTTAAAATAGACCAAAAAACTTCCTGGGACAATCAAACGGGGATAGATCAAACCTTTCATGTATGATTATGTACATAGGTTGTGTATGTGTAAGTATTACCCGAATGTGAGATGAAGCGATAATGAATTTCTATTAACTCGACCCCACCCCCTGTCCACCGTCTGCCAGTCGCCTTCACGATGATGACATCCGAAGCGTTCGCGAAGTGTTTTGGTTTTCAACCACGCCTTCACATCGCCAAAACATACATTTGCACACAGTCTGCCATGCCTTCTGGTGGTCATGACAAACCAAACATTTACATGGTATTTTAAGGCCTCTCTCGGTCATGATAAACCAAGCATTCACACCATCTGCCAAGCATCTGCCTATCACAATTATCCGCTCTCACGGGCATCAAGACAACCGCCCCCCCACCCCACCCCCACCAAATTTGTATAATAGTGCCTCCCACCGGGGATTTCACCTCGTCTGCCAAGCCACCCCGCGCTCATGACAAACTAAGAATTCACATCGTCTACAAAACCCTTTCACGCTCATTATTTCTGCGCCAATAATTTCAATCTGGGCTCATTAGCGTACTGTGATGATAATGAACTCGATTTATTGCTGATTAACACGACAATGTTCCCCAGCGCGTCCATCGCATCTGTATACGGACAGTTCAGGTTGCTCCATCAATATAATGGAGGCTTTTTAACATCACGAAGCAACTTCCATGTTTGCCAAGCGTTGTTCTTCCCTAGTCCAACAAACCAGGATACAGCCGGTAAAGACGTGGAACATTGGGAGACCAAAGCACTTTTCCCAAACCGGCTTGGCGCGGGGGTCAGCCGGAAATGTTTGTCTGTTCCTGTGTTTTGGTATTGACGCGCTTCGTTAGATTCCTGAACACCTACACGCAGGACGCAAACGTTCAATATTGTTGACGACCGATGTTTTCCATGCGAAACATGGTCGCAGCGAGCGTGGAATTTCTGCGAGCAAAATTACGATATCTTAGCGAACTGATCCGAGATCTCAAAATCTTCAATGTGTTTATGTCTGCGACCACGGCACATAAGGATATCCTCACAATGACTCATACACCTCTTAGATTTTCCATATATTGTGTGTTATCATTGAAATAGCCGCCATTATGGCAAACTCAGGGCGCCTTGCTCTTGAACACTGAACGACAACTTGTTGAATTCCTTGAATGACCCGGAAAACCTATAAATAGACTTAAACAGTGATCCCTCTTAGTTTTGGAGATATTTTGTATTGTTGCAGGCCTTATCTGCCATCTTGGAAAATGGCGATTTTTTTCTCCTAGACACACAATAGTTTTTTTTTAATTCAGTTATCCCGAAAACCTTAAAATAAACATGAAAATCGTCAGTGTTAAATTTCGAGATATTGAGTATTTTTGGCGGTCTTGTCTGCCACTTTTAAAAATGGCGGATGCGTGGCTCCTGGACACTCAATAAGGATTTTTTCAAACTCAGCAACCCCGAAAACCTATGTACAGGTATCAAAATAATAGTTCTATCCCTCTTAGTTTTTTTAAGATGTTGAGTATTTTTGCTGGCCTTGTCCACCATCTTGGAAAATGGCGGATGCGTTGCTCCTAGGTACACAATGCTCTTTCATTTGAATTCAACTACCCCGAAAACCTATGTATAGGACTCAAAATAATGGTTCTATGTCTATTGATTTTCACGATAATGAGTATTAATGATGGCCTTGTCCGCCATCTTGAAAACTGGCTGACGCGTTATTCCTGCATACTCAGTAATCATATTTTTGAAATCTGTGCACCCGAAAACCTATGTATAGGTATCAAAATCATGGTTCTACGCCTCTTATTTTTTGAGATATTAAGTATTACTACTACCCTAGGCGGCCAACTTGGAAAATGGA
This sequence comes from Arenicola marina, assembly GCA_964019135.1. Lineage (NCBI taxonomy): Eukaryota > Metazoa > Annelida > Polychaeta > Arenicolidae > Arenicola > Arenicola marina. The sequence continues at coordinate 24,709,844 of OZ025249.1, forward strand.
TCCGTTGCTACTAGATACACAATAATATTTTTTTTTAATTCATCGACCCCGATAACCTACATAAAAACATGAAATTAATGGCTCTAAGGGTACTAATTTTCGAGATATTGGGTATTATCAGTAGCATCGTCGGCCATTTTGAAAAATAGCCGCCAGGGCCTCCAGGGCTAAAATCTGTCTTGACACTATAGCTGAATTTGACTACAATGGTATAAGGGACAAGTGTGCCAAATTTGTCATGCTTTTACCACAAAATGCACAATTCGACCTAATTTTGTCGCTTATCCGCTGGACTAATGGTAATGTAATATAGATAGTTGTCTAAACGGCGAGCGAAGTGATACCTGCAAGATTAAATATATTTAATAGATTAAATATTTAATAGTATATTCTGTTATTATTCAATGAGAGTCATATACGTATTCAATATGGAAGAATCAAGTGTGTGTGCCAGATTAGCAGTTTTTCACCGATGTTATCAACAGCGCTTATACATCTCAATAAGTATTTGTGGTTTCATTTTGTACCACATTATCAAAATCCAAATATTGTTGCGGTTTCAAACACTTTACATGAAGACAGATACACTGATGTGTAACTTGTTTAAGAGACTAAGACTAAGCGTTTAAAGACTAAGAAGATCTCAGGCAATCGACGTACCCACATTCTAAGTATCAATTGCAATTGACAATTACCTTCTTGACCTTGAACGGTAACCACGGCGACCGCGGCGAGCACGATAATGAATGGCGGCATCCGACGTGTGACGTCCCCACACAGCGTAATGACGTCAGCAAAAGGCACCATTGCCTTATGTAATCCAAGTCCCGTTAGGACGTCGCCACAACTACTGTCTTTACTGTGTTGGAGTTGCCTCGTAGCTAGATAGGCTACATTCACCACATCTGTGTGTGAGACTCGACGCACCACCTAGCTGCTGTTTGACTTAACTGCCTTAACAGAGACTTTGTTGCGTTTTCATAATGCTGCTGATCGTACCATACACAACTCGGTCCGCCATATACCACGGAGTCAACATACCTCACAGCGCTTTGCAAGGCTGTCAGAAGGTCTTTCAACCATGTCGAGACTACGTGTTCGTTCACCCCTGTTCACAACTCATTCTTCTTTCGCTTGAGCCTACTTACTTTGCTTGCTAAGATAGACCTACAGTCGGTTAGTCACTAGAATAGTTCAACTGAAAATATATAGTTATTGCTCAAAAACTAAACTCAATTGGTACAGCAGCGCATGGGTACATGGGGTACATATATGTACACCAGCGGTAACTGCTGGTGTTTTCATGGGGTAGATCGGGGTGGGGGGGGGGGGGGCAAAGCCTTCTCCGGTGTTGGCCGGCTGCCCAAATCTATCCGAACCGGGAAGTACGCACGCTCTAAAGCGAAGCGAGCCGGGTTGCACATGTCTGCATGAAAATCGCGAGTCATGAAAATATAGGGCCTGCCGGACTCGCCTTGTTCACGCAGTTTCTTTTCGGACCCGGCCTTTGAACGGCGACAAGCGGTTGGGTAAACCTTGCCGCTCACAAACAAAATCCTCGTGCAGTTGCAAGAGAATTTTGTCTAATGTCCCACTTTGCTCAGGGGCACAGGAGCCTAAGTTGGGTGGGCGCGGTGGGGGGGGGGGGGGGGGGGAGGGGGCGGCAATAACCATTTTCATGTGATCACTTTTCTGAAATGTTTTTCTGCCCTCACCCCCACTCCTGCCTAATGTCCAACTTTGTTTAGGGGCACAGGGGGGACGGAAGGCGGCCGTGTGTGTGTGTGGGGGGGGGGGGGGGGACGAGGTACCTGGGGAGCGGCAATATCCTTTATTTTGTGTCACTTTCTTTAATATGTTGTGCTCCCTCCCTCCCCCCCATCCCGCCGTCACAAACATACTTAGCATGGCTGTGCCCTACTTCTCCACGCACGTCCTTCGTGGAAAATCTGGGCCCATCCCTCTATATTGCATCATACAGTGGTCTCGCATATTTCACGGGCTTGGTTGCCGTGAAAAGCCAGGGACCCCCTACTTAATGACTGCTTTATATCTTTCACGCTCGCATCCGTTGTAAATGCGAATACGCTGGGCGTATGCGATTGGGAGTGTTCGAGAACAGAAACATCGCGATGCGCAGAGGGTTTTGTTCAAAGAACAGCGCGGCCAACCGAATGCGTTGTGTTCTGTCTTCGGAATATTAATGGCGGACGGCGATTCGCCAGGAGCCAGCCTGCCTGTGGTTACACCCATACCAGCCAAGGATGGAGGCGGAAAAACTAGCTCTCTAATTATATGCTCAGCGAGGAACTCTTAAATGAAGATGTTGCTGATAATGAGAAGATGCACGAATTTAAAAACTGAACTAATCTATTTGCTAAGTTTGAAACTTAATTGGCGTACCATTTGATATCCACGGGGGGGGGGGGCACTATGTTTTTCTTTTTAATATTTTTTTAGTGGGGGGGGGGGGGGCGTGGGTAAGGGTTATTTACGTTCCTCGAGAAGGGCTTTTCCTTTCACCGTGAACTGGGAATGAGGAAAATAATTCTCCGTAAACTGGGAATGAAATATTAGCCGGCCGGCGTGATCAAAGATTTAATCGTGAACTGAGAATTTTAATACTAAATAACCGCGTGAATTGGAAAATCGCCAATTTATATCACGTGTCCGCCCCTTCCATTGTATGCAGGGAGTTTTCCATTTAATTCACCGTGACCTGGGAACAAAGAAATTTGTTCGTCGTGATTTGGGAACACGACCCTCCCCCTTCCCCTTTTTTGGGCACCCAAAGCATATTTTTGTTCACGCATAGGTATGTTTTCAGACACCTTGTCAATCCTTAGGAACAATGCCTCGATTGTTATTGCGCACTTCAATGCTGGTGATTGCAGAGACAGGGTAAGCTGCCGTATTTTAGGACTTGAAAGATGATCTCTTGCTTGACGTGCTCGAAGGCAGCAGCAAATAATCTATCGTTTAATAGAATGAAGAATATCACATAAAGGAATTTGTATCAATAAAATCAGCTTACAGCAGTCTCATGAGATATAAATTGCCAACTAGTATGCCTAAAATAATATATTGAATATGTCCCGAGACGCCCGTGCCCTGTATTGGGCTCCCTCGCGGCTCCTTCTGCTTTCTCTCGAGACCCTAGGCCCGTTTAGTGCAGGTCGCAGGATAATCTGCGGCCATTTTCCTTGTTCTTGTTTACTGTTCTGCTTTTAGGGAGGAGTAAGTTATGATAGTTCAAGAACAGGGACCAATCGAACGCGCGGCGTGGCCTGTTCTGATTCTAGAACAGCAGAACAGGTCCAATCGAATACGCCCGTTCTCTCTATACTAAATATCGTATCTTGGTCTCGCATATTTCACGGTTTGGTTGCCGTAAAAAGCCCGGAACACCCTACCGAATAACTGCTCTATTTCTCCACGCCCCCCCCCTCCCCCCCAATTATTATATATATATTTAACAAATTGATAGGCATATATTTCAGCACATACATTGCGAGTTCGAGAACGGGCCGATGGTTGCAATAGTATCTTCATGCATATAGAGCATCGACATAGCGCATTAGCATCACCGTCTTGTCGGGTCTTTCCATTATTATTTAATATTTTTATTTATTTGTAAAATATCATATACACCATACAAATCGTACTATTCAGTCACAGACATCGTGAGCTACGATAATATACACATTACAGACCGTATTGCGTCAGATTAGTTAGATACATTTGTAAAACGCTTGGCGCATTGAACTAATGTGATTCAGCATGTGATATCTAAAAGTTAATTCCTTGCGACTATAACGCATTTAGCAGGATTAAGTCCTATTATCAGAATCGTCTTTGTGAATTACCAATTCTTTACATATAAGACAGGCATATAAGTGATTATATTTAACTTTATGTTGAAACATCGATCTAAAGTCCCCCATATCAGCTTTGCGCTTTCACAATTACCTCCACAAGAGGTACTGGACATATTGAGCATAGACTAGATAAGGGTGTTTCCCATGTATGTGTATACATTCTTTCCATATGGTGGGAAGTTGTGCAATACTTTCCAGTTAAATGGCACCAATATTGAATCCTGACCTCTTTACACACTGTCTACCACCCACATTTGCCTAGTTATGTTTTCCCCGTGTGCAGCGTGCACAATGCGGTGCTTCCTCGACCATTTACTTAATTACCTTACTAATATTGTCTAAAAAGCGATTAGATACATTAGTACAGCCAGTTTTTATATCTACAGACCGCGAGGAACATAAACTGAGTCCGTAATTGCCTATACATTATATGGTAAACGTTTTACAGAACTGTGAACACCATTAACCAAGTCCCTTAACGAGCGTAGGAGTGGTTGAAGCTTTTTGGTTGGTCCAAACTTTAAGTTCGTTTTATATGAGGGGTATCAATGCAACGCATACGACACACGAATGTCAATCAAAATGTCAATAGTCATAAAAATATATAATTTTCGGATGTCTGAATCTGTCCGTAAACTACACCCGAAAACACGTCGAGCCGAGGGGGGTCAGGTGTTTTCCTGTTACCCTGACATTGAAAGCTGCTATTATTACACAATATAATGGTTACTATGTCTACCACTGCTGTATAGAAACAACTAGGCACTAAATTCTCTGATCTGACCTCAATTCTACCCAGTGGCCCCAATATTAAAGATGCCATAAATATATTTGGCACCCAAGTTATTTTATATTCGTCACATGACGTCATTGAAGATGAGCATTATGGACAAAACGACCCTGTTTATACCAGGACAGACATCACCCTTTCTCCTTTATAAACAGTTCTTTACCTTAATAATAGGTTTATTGCATCTAAAAAACATGTACATTACATCTTCATGTGCAAGCTGAGCACAAGCGGTGCTTATATGCTAGTTCTTCCAATATAGTGACCCTTTGGTTATGCATATACATTTTTACATATTGAAATAAAGCTATCTGATCGATCTCCGATGTCCTGGGACCATGTGTGACAATGTGAAGTTGTTTGGTCCGGCACGTGTAAACCTTTGCGTGCCCAGAGTTGGTCATCAACACCACGTAATTAATGCTGCTCCGAGCACGACGTCTCACCCATCAGCGGTCCTCCATCAGCCATTAATGCCGCTCCGAGCACGACGTCTCACCCATCAGCGGTCCTCCATCAGCCATTAATGCCGCTCCAAGCAAGACGTCTCACCCATCAGCGGTCCTCCATCAGCCATTAATGCCGCTCCAAGCAAGACGTCTCACCCATCAGCGGTCCTCCATCAGCAATTAACGCTGCTCCAAGCAAGACGTCTCACCCATCAGCGGTCCTCCATCAGCAATTAACGCTGCTCCAAGCAAGACGTCTCACCCATCAGCGGTCCTCCATCAGCAATTAACGCTGCTCAAAGCAAGACGTCTCACCCATCAGCGGTCCTCCATCAACAATTAACGCTGCTCCAAGCAAGACGTCTCACCCATCAGCGGTCCTCCATCAGCAATTAACGCTGCTCAAAGCAAGACGTCTCACCCATCAGCGGTCCTCCATCAGCAATTAACGCTGCTCCAAGCAAGACGTCTCACCCATCAGCGGTCCTCCATCAGCAATTAACGCTGCTCCAAGCAAGACGTCTCACCCATCAGCGGTCCTCCATCAGCAATTAACGCTGCTCAAAGCAAGACGTCTCACCCATCAGCGGTCCTCCATCAGCAATTAACGCTGCTCCAAGCAAGACGTCTCACCCATCAGCGGTCCTCCATCAGCAATTAACGCTGCTCAAAGCAAGACGTCTCATCCATCAGCGGTCCTCCATCAGCCATTAATGCCGCTCCAAGCAAGACGTCTCACCCATCAGCGGTCCTCCATCAGCAATTCACTGAACACGTGACCAGGGTGAAGATCCAATTACGTGAGGTGGGTCAACGTCACCTCAGCCAACCTCAGTGCTTTAATGCTGCTTAATTATAATATCAGGCAAATTATTTCTAACGTAAATGCCTGACAAAGCTACACACTTTTGTTTCTCTCAATACAGATTCCATATACAGGTATGTCCTTTATTGATGATTCAGTCCGGTCCGCCCTGAGTCACCTACGCAGACGGTACCTCGTCGCAATCTTGGTGTCGCCAGGCCATCTCAGCGAAAGTTGGCGTAGGTTTCAAATTTGCCAAGGTAGTGCGACGCCAGGTCGTGCAGCGCGAGATACTGGTCCTGTAAACAGACAATCGATTGACGTCAATATGGAAAGAATTAACAAGAGGGTAGAACAGCTGCCTCATGTCAGAATGAAGGCAGACAAATGTAGGCCAAACATCCGTGCAATTGCAACAGCCCCTTCAATATGGGACACATCAAGCGAACATGGTAACATAACGTTCCATTGAATGAGTCATTGAATGGTTATAGAGTCTCACTGGGCGAGTCATTAGGTCGTCTCACTGGGCGAGTCATTAGGCCGTCCCACTAGGCGAGTCATTAGACCTTCCCACTGGGTGAGTCATTAGACCGTCCCACTGGGCGAGTCATTAGGCCGCCCCGCTGGGCGAGTCATCAGGCCGTTCCGCTGGGCAAGTCATCAGACCGTCCCACTGGATGAGTCATAGACCGTCCCACTGGGCGAGTCATTAGACCGTCCTACAGAGCGAGTCATTAGACCGTCCCGCTGGGAGTCATTAGGCCGTCCCGCTGGGCGAGTCATTAGGCCGTCCCGCTGGGCGAGTCATTAGGCCGTCCCGCTGGGCGAGTCATAAGACCGTCCCACTGACTGAGTAATAGACCGTCCCACTGGGTGAGTCATAGACGGTCCCACTGGGCGAGTCATTAGACCGTACCATTGGGCGAGTCATTTGGCCGTCCCGCTCGATGAGTCGGTAGACCGTCCCGCTAGATAAGTCGGTAGACCGTCCCGCTAGATAAGTCGGTAGACCGTCCGGCTAGATCAGTCGGTAGACCGTCCCGCTAGATCAGTCGGTAGACCGTCCCGCTGGGTCAATCAGTAGTCCGTCCTGCTAGATGAATCGGTAGACCGTCTGGCTAGATCAGTCGGTAGACCGTCCCGCTAGATCAGTCAGTAGACCGTCCGGCTAGATCAGTCGGTAGACCGTGCCACTATATGATTCGGTAGACCGTGCCACTAGATCAGTCGGTAGACCGTGCCACTAGATGATTCGGTAGACCGTGCCACTAGATCAGTCGGTAGACCGTGCCACTAGATCAGTCGGTAGACCGTGCCACTAGATCAGTCGGTAGACCGTGCCACTAGATGAGTAAGACGACAATCCTTCTGGTTGAATCATCAGACCGCCACTGTCTCCCAGAGGACCATGTTTCATAGGTTTTAAATCACTGCGGATAACGTGTATGTCATCACATCCCGGCATTGGCCGCCTAACGAGTAACGAGTTATGGGTATCATACTTACACGCAGCATTAAGTCTATGTTCACTCACCATGTCTCGCACGAACTCGCGTCGACTTATCGCGATGAGTCTGACTGCCAACATGACGTCAACCTCTCTGTACGCCTTCATCCCGCCGATCACGTGATCCAGAGCGCAGAAAACACCGCATCGGCTGACGCCATCCCTGAAACCAATCAGCCATTGGAAGTGTTGATTAACTCGTCTTCAGTCCAAGAAATGATTACCGATTATTTTATTGATATATCATGCCGTGAATGGCCTCATTCACTCCTTACATGCAGTGGACCAGCACTGGATTGGGGGCGTTCCTCTGTCCATGGGTCATGGCCTCATTCACTCCTTATATATAGTGGACCAGCACTGGATTGGGGAAGTTCCTCTGTCCATGGGTCATGGCCTCATTCACTACTTACATGCAGTGGACCAGCACTGGATTGGGACCGTTCCTCTGTCCATGGGTCATGGCCTCATTCACTACTTACATATAGTAGATCAGCACTGGATTGGGAGCGTTTCCCTGTTCATGGGTCATGGCCTCATTCACTACTTACATATAGTAGATCAGCACTGGATTGGGAGCGTTTCCCTGTTCATGGGTCATGGCCTCATTCACTACTTAGATACAGTAGACCAGCACTGGATTGGGGGCGTTTCTCTGTCCATGGGTCATGGCCTCATTCACTACTTACATACAGTGGACCAGCACTGGATTAGGGGCGTTCCTCTGTCCATGGGTCATGGCCTCATTCACTACTTACATGCAGTGGACCAGCACTGGATTGGGGGCGTTCCTCTGTCCATGGGTCATGGCCTCATTCACTACTTACATACAGTGGACCACACTGGATTGGGGGCGTTCCTCTGTCCATGGGTCATGGCCTCATTCACTACTTACATACAGTGGACCAGCACTGGATTAGGAACGTTCCTCTGTCCATGGGTCATGGCCTCATTCACTACTTAGATACAGTAGACCAGCACTGGATTGGGGGCGTTCCTCTGTCCATGGGTCATGGCCTCATTCACTACTTACATATAGTGGACCAGCACTGGATTGGGGGCGTTTCTCTGTCCATGGGTCATGGCCTCATTCACTACTTACATACAGTGGACCAGCACTGGATTAGGGGCGTTCCCCTGTCCATGGGCCATGGCCTCATTCACTACTTACATACAGTGGACCAGCACTGGATTAGGGGCGTTCCTCTGTCCATGGGCCATGGCCTCATTCACTACTTAGATACAGTAGACCAGCACTGGATTGGGGGCGTTTCTCTGTCCATGGGTCATGGCCTCATTCACTACTTACATACAGTGGACCAGCACTGGATTAGGGGCGTTCCTCTGTCCATGGGTCATGGCCTCATTCACTACTTACATGCAGTGCACCAGCACTGGATTGGGGGCGTTCCTCTGTCCATGGGTCATGGCCTCATTCACTACTTACATACAGTGGACCAGCACTGGATTGGGGGCGTTCCTCTGTCCATGGGTCATGGCCTCATTCACTACTTACATACAGTGGACCAGCACTGGATTAGGAACGTTCCTCTGTCCATGGGTCATGGCCTCATTCACTACTTAGATACAGTAGACCAGCACTGGATTGGGGGCGTTCCTCTGTCCATGGGTCATGGCCTCATTCACTACTTACATATAGTGGACCAGCACTGGATTGGGGGCGTTTCTCTGTCCATGGGTCATGGCCTCATTCACTACTTACATACAGTGGACCAGAACTGGATTAGGGGCGTTCCCCTGTCCATGGGCCATGCCCTCATTCACTACTTACATACAGTGGACCAGCACTGGATTAGGGGCGTTCCTCTGTCCATGGGCCATGGCCTCATTCACTACTTAGATACAGTAGACCAGCACTGGATTGGGAGCGTTCCTCTGTCCATGGGTAATGGCCTCATTCACTATTTACATACAGTGGACCAGCACTGGATTGGGAGCGTTCCTCTGTCCATGGGTCATGGCCTCATTCACTACTTACATACAGTGGACCAGCACTGGATTGGGGGCGTTCCTCTGTCCATGGGCCATGGCCTCATTCACTACTTACATACAGTGGACCAGCACTGGATTGGGAGCGTTCCTCTGTCCATGGGTCATGGCCTCATTCACTACTTACATACAGTGGACCAGCACTGGATTGGGGGCGTTCCTCTGTCCATGGGCCATGGCTGTCTCGTAGAGCTCCAAGAGGGCCTCCAGAGCCTCGTTGCCTGGACGACCGTCCTCCCACGTGGTCAGTTGGTACTGCCGCACGCGGACTGCTGCCGACTTCCGCTGGTAACAATAAAGACCACTACTTTACTTCATGAGACTGTGGCGGTCGTAATTCGTCTGATTGAGGTATGGGCCTTATATTTTGTACTAAACTTAGATTAAATTCAACAATCCCTTCAAAGATCAACGAGGATCCCCCTTATCAATTTTAACCATTGTTATAACATGTATTTAAGTGGCACTTGTGACTACATGTGCAGAGTGACAGGCCACAACAAATCCTTAAAAGTACAACATATCAGGTATTGTTATATGTTTGACAAGCACATATCTGTAGAATAAAATAATAACACATTGCTTGGGCCACCAGAGTATTCTGAACATGGAAAAGAAAAACAGACCATGCAAGAAATTCCTGACACTGTTAGTCATAAATTTATGATGGAATGACTACTGTCATTACTTTATATAACATTGTCCTAAAAAAAGAAGATAAATAAAAAGCGTTTCAGTTAGTTGTCTTTACTTTGAATAGTCAAATAAAGTCAGTTTATGATATGTTTACACTACGTTCAGAAGGCGGGTCATAGCTCGGTAGATAGAGGACATGTTTTAGTAATTGATGAGTGACATTCCAGGAAGACGCCTACTACATAAAATAAGCATGCGAATTATCAAACCGCGGCAACGTGTAATATGCGTACTCAACCACACAATAAATTATATTCGCAATTGGAGAATCAAATGTTAACGAGCGGTGGACGACCCGTTCGGTGGCGCCATCTGTTGAATCCCGCAGAACTACCATGGCAGGGGCAAATTCCTCACTTAGCGCAGACTTATCGGTTAACTCGCTCTGAATTATCGGTCACTTGGGCGGAAGTGTGCCCAGTGTGTGTGTGGCGGGGGGGGGGGGGGGGCTGACAATACGTTTTTATTGTTGACAAGACACCCCAGGATTTTAAGTCTTTTTTATCATTAGTTGAATAATACTCAAGTTTACAGCAGTGTGTGGCTTTGTTTACTCTACTTTACATTGTTTACTGTAGTAAGGTTTAAATTATGTTTTGATCATGCACTTCACTGTTGTTATCAGTGCCGTTAGCCAGAATGAGTGTTGTTGCGCTATTAATAGGCATAGCATATGAATTGTTTGGTGTTGACATCCTGATACATGCAGATGTTAAGTTTGGTTTAAAGGGTGTTGAACTCGGCAATAGTTTATTCAGTAAGGAGATTTGTTCGCATTTTCAGATTGAACCGCTGTACCAATACGCGAAATCATAATAACATTGTAGACACCACCAGCGTGTTGTGATTTATCAGATTTATATAAGATTGACCAGCCGAATCCATAACCGTTTTGGGTTGTTTATTAATACCAAGGAGCCAGAGTTGGCCACTGTGTAGGGTTGTATTAGGTTGGTCCCTGTTGCAAGTGTTAACCGGCATTATATTGAGTCAGCTGCACTTAATATTATTTATGTTATATATTATTCATGTATTGTAATTGCTGAAATAAATATTAGCAAATTTGACTTAATTTTAATTTTTTGGGCGCAATATGTCCGCGGGTCGGAACAATCAGAGATGATTTTTCCTGACAGGCATGTGGGTCTGTGAACACATTGCTCACCGCGGCTACTTTCACGTCGAAGTCTCTCGTCGTCCATAGCGAATGATCCGATTGCTCGACCGCTGTGACCTGAATGGGGCCGTACGTGACCTTGCCACTGGGTGGCCAGTAATATGGTGCATCCTACAACATGACATAATACGATGTTTTCAAAAACGGATGATGACAATAATAGTACTTATACAGAGGTTAATATGGGTCTGGAAGTGGGAGTGGGGGTGGGGGAGGTCCATTGTCCAGTGCCGATTTTTCAGTTTTCGATGTCGAATGTCGATTTTTCACGACGTTCCGTGCCGCTTTTTGCCTAAGTCCATTGTCGGGGTTTTTTTCTTCAAAAATCTGTGTTGATGTCGCCTTTTCCGATCCTCAGTGTCAGAATTTAGGGGTCAGTGTCTAATAATCCCGAGTCGCGTGTCGCCATTTACCCCTTCCAGGCCTCTCTTAATAATAGCTGCTAATGATAACACTTCGCTTTGGAGACTAGAGTCAGAGTAACTGAAACCTGTTGCAGGGGCGGATCCAGGGGGAGGAGAACTTGAAAGTACACTGTAAATGTCGGGTTCTCTGAGCACCCCCCACCCCCTCCGGTCGCAAGTTTTCAGAGAGCCCCCCCCCCCTTGCAAATGCTTAGATGCACCCCTGCGTTGGAATATTGATCCGCTTTAGTTTATCGTTCAGTGTGGAATAATATACCCCAAGTTTCTAACATACCAAGGTTTTCCGGTCTTGTTTCCCGTCCAGCATGACGATGGTGGTGCAGCCGAAGTCGTTCACCAGTCTCCAGAAGTCCACGACCGTCGCCGACAGCGGCGCCTGTGTCACCAGAAAGGCCGATTCCTGTTGGAAGCCCTAGCGGCAGGGCAATGAACCAGACGTCACTTCACAAGTACACATAATTCAATATGAAACACCACAGCTAGGACTATAGAGAGAGATGTGAACTATCATTGCATGTCTCACGCTACCGAATGGTTCACATTGCTTCACACCATCTATGGCATATACAATCTAAACTAGGTCTTCATAGCAGGTTATAAGTTGTATCCTCTCTTTCATCAAATTAGCGCACCTGATGTCAAAACTATTACATTTCTAAATTCCCTTCCCTGGTGATCTGAGGGTGTCCACAGAATAAATCTATCCATAGAGTGAGCGTGTTGGGTTCATGGCTAAGTATTTGTCATTGGGTTTAAGCCATATGAGCAGCGAGTGTTTTAATCAATGTGAAAGGACGTGCGTTTCTCTGACATTTGTCGCTTGCGCCACACGCAACATTCGACCTTGGCAGCTACTAGGTGAGAAACGTGAATGAGGGATGTCACTGACTAAAATATGTCGTTAATATCACGTACAGTACGTTGTTTTTGGGTTGTGCCACTAGTTTACAAACTTTAGCGGGGAACGTTCATCACCTTGACGAAGACGGCGTTGATATAGTCGTTACCCTTCTTAAAAAGGGAACTCAGATACGGTCGGTATCCGTCGTCTGAAAGTCATATTCAGTATATATTGACAGCGAAAGAGGAATGGCAGTTCAACATATTGTATGTATGTATCTCAACGCAGATTATGAAAGTAAGCATCTCATTCATTACAATTGCTACCTGGAGTGATAATATCGCAAATATGACTTGCCCGTTATTCTTAAAGATTTTTACAACGCAGGGCAAGTTGGTGTTAGGACCAATCAATAAGAAACAAATATGCGCGTTGGAGGACACTCCCATCCATCCGCTAGAGAAACCGCGAGGTCGGGATACAGCGTGTTCGATTGGAGACCAATATATTGCGGATTCGAACCCACCCACCCGTGCCTGGGGCTCTCATGGCACTGCCATACGGTGTCCTGGCCCGGCTCACCCCATGTGTGCCCAAAGCTGGCCAGGACACCGATCCGTCAGCGTGAAGCCCCTATAACAGTCGTACCTGGCAAGAGGTCCGGGAACCTGTTCTTGCCCTTGTTTTCAGCTGACATGGCCGGTATCAGGTCGGCAGCCCGTTGTCGGGAGATCAGTTCTCGTAGAACCTGCAGACAATGAAATACTTGTAGTAAGGCTAACCGTATCGGGTCATAGTCAGCTTGAACATCCAGTTATATGGGTGTAGGAAGATGGTTACTCTTTAACGGATCCATTAAATCATGTTGCGAGAGTAGCCTACTGTGCTTTAGCGAAGGAGGCGATACAGTTGCCTTCATCGTCGTCAACGGTACTAACATTCCGATGAAGATATAAAAGTCACACTCCAATATATCGATATCTCGATAACGACGAACAAATCAGTAGTATTGTGGTATAATGTGGTAAAGGTAGTTATATATAATGTAAACTAATCTCGACCAATGTCTACAACCGCTAACATCGATGTCATTGGCATCAACAGGTAGTATAATCCAGACAAGACATACTATTGCCGATTAAGAAACACGAGAGATTACATTATTAATGCATCGTACCTTGAACTGGACTTGGAGTTTGGAGCCCGCATCGTGGCGTGTCCTAACAAGGTCGGCAAAGGTCACCTTGAAGGTATCACACGGCAAACCGGTTCTTCCGGCCTTATGGTGATCCATGACCGCCTCATACAGGAACACGTATTGTGGCTGAAAGAGACAGTTGACTACTCAGATAAATCATGCTAAATAGCTAAACCTCAGATTGGTTATGGACTCCTACCATACAGGAGAAGCAAGTCCAGTGATTGTGTAACCGTGTAGGCATGCAATGCATCACAACCTAAACACGTGTCTTGCTGAGGTTGCTGCACAGCTGGGTAGTTTTCTGGTGGATACACAGCAAAGAGTCTGAACCATCCTGGTCCCCTGTCCCCTGAGGACACAGTGCGGGAGTGGGACAGTGGCTCAATGACCAGGGTCTGGACCATCCTGGTCCTCTGTCCCCTGAGGACACGGACACACTGCGGGAGTGGGACTGAGGCTCACTGACCAGGGTCTGGACCATCCTGGTCCTCTGTCCCCTGAGGACACGGACACACTGCGGGAGTGGGACTGAGGCTCACTGACCAGGGTCTGGACCATCCTGGTCCTCTGTCCCCTGAGGACACGGACACACTGCGGGAGTGGGACTGAGGCTCACTGACCAGGGTCTGGACCATCCTGGTCCTCTGTCCCCTGAGGGCACGGACACACTGCGGGAGTGGGACTGAGGCTCACTGACCAGGGTCTGGACCATCCTGGTGCCCGCCCCATGTGGACACACTGCGGGAGTGGGACTGAGGCTCACTGACCAGGGTCTGGATCACCCTGGTCCTCTGTCCCCTGAGGACACGGACACACTGCGGGAGTGGGACTGAGGCTGACTGACCAGGGTCTGCACCATCCTGGTCCTCTGTCCCCTGAGGGCACGGACACACTTCGGGATGTTGACTTGACCCTCGGCGTCCGCCTCCCTCAGCAGGCTGTCCACCGCGATGAAGGTCCCGGTCCGCCCCACGCCGGCGCTGCAAAGGTCATGCAGAGGTCATCAGCGTCAATCAGAAAGTAATATGGGAGCCGATAATGCAGCTTATGATACATATACGAAGGGTAATGTTACAGAAAGCGCGGTTAAACGGAAAGCTTAGGGAAATGCCGGGCCCATATCATTTACATTTCCAGTTAAAATATAGGGAATTAAGTAAACATTACACATTACACATTACAATATATATTTTTTTTAATTATACATTAGTAAAGTTTCAAGCACTTTTGCACGACCACCCAACTTGCCATGGGCACCCGCCTCAGTGCACTGATGATGACGTCACCGGCGATGAAGCGACCAGTAGGTTTAGACGACTACTACCACCGGAAGCTATAATAATTTCTCGCGAGTCAGACGAAGAAGTTGAAGTAACACCGAATTTACACCAACTGCTGATTTAATCGGGGACCAGTTTGAACCTGGAGGGGTTAACGATGGTGGATCAGGCATTGTTTATGCAGGTCGTTGACGACGCATCGCGTGGTCATTAGACTATATAGTCAAGAACTGCAAGTTTGAAAAAAAAGTCAGTCTCAGATGGGCCTATCGTGAGAAATTGATGTTGATTTCTGCTTCTGGGGTTGAGCGAAAAAGAGGGGTCAGTTGGGCGGCACATATGTATATATACCTAACTATAGTTAGTGACCCCCCCCCCCCCCGCCACCCCACCGGGAGTGGCAGTGTGTAACTTGATACAGCTGCTGTCTTAGAAACTCACTATCACTGAAGAGTGTATGGACGGGACTGCCGTACTACAGAACCGCCGTAATGGTTAGGGTGGGTGGGGTGGCGGTCAATCGGGGTGGTGGGGAGGGGTGGAGGGAGGAGTGGTGGGTGAAGCTAGCAGCCGGGTCGGCTGTCCTTTTTTGCACTTGAATTGTTACAGTCAACAGCTGAACAGTACACCATTTTGTTCTAAATTGTCAAATTTGCTTGTCACTATTCATGAGAGGTGTTAGGCTGACAGCTTGTTCCAAAGACGCACCGCTCGCATGTAAACAAAGTGTTGGTTCAGCGGAAGGTAGTCGTCAGTGACGTCAACGCCTTGCGTGTGATTAGCTAACTCTGGTCACGTGTTCAAAACACACCCGCTTGATGGGCGAAAATGTGTATTTTATACTGTTGATGTGTGATTTTCTCGATAATGCTTTCTTTTTAAACAGAACGATTAACGGCAAATAGATTTTATACCAACAGAGTTTTATTTTTTATATCACATTGCAGCCCCCTGGTATTTTCTTTTAAATACGATTGATTCTGATGTATGGTGCCGGAAGGGGATAAGAAATGTTAGTGACACTAATTTATAATGCAACAAGCATTAGTAAAACAATGCAGGTTTATTACTTACATTAGAGTGGTTACACCCCACTAACCTGCAGTGGACCACTAGTGGTTACACCCCACTAACCTGCAGTGGACCACGAGTGGCTAACCCCACTAACCTGCAGTGGACCACGAGTGGTTACACCCCACTAACATGTTGTGGACCACGAGTGGTTACACCCCACTAACCTGCAGTGAATCACGAGTGGTTACACCTCACTAACCTGCAGTGGACCACGAGTGGTTACACCCCACTAACATGCAGTGGACCACGAGTGGTTACACCCCACTAACATGTAGTGGACCACGAGTGGTTACACCCCACTAACCTGCAGTGGACCACGAGTGGTTACACCCCACTAACATGCAGTGGACCACGAGTGGTTACACCCCACTAACATGTAGTGGACCGCGAGTGGTTACACCCCACTAACATGTAGTGACCCACGAGTGGTTACACCCCACTAACATGGAGTGGACCACGAGTGGTTACACCCCACTAACATGTAGTGGACCACGAGTGGTTACACCCCACTAACCTGCAGTGGACCACGAGTGGTTGCACCCCACCCACCTGCAGTGGATCACGAGTGGTCACATCCCACTAACATGCAGTGGACCACGAGTGGTTACACTCCACTAACCTGCAGTGGATCATGAGTGGTTACACCCCACTAACCTGCAGTGGACCACGAGTGGTCACACCTCACAAACCTGCAGTGGACCACGAGTGGTTACACCCCACTAACCTGCAGTGGGCCACGAGTGGTTACACTCCACTAACCTGCAGTGGACCACGAGTGGTTACACCCCACTAACCTGCAGTGGACCACGAGTGGTTACACCCCATTAACTTGCAGTGGACCACGAGTGATTACACCCCACTAACCTGCTGTGGACCACGAGTGGTTACACCCCTCTAACCTGCAGTGGACCACGAGTGGTTACACCCCACTAACCTGCAGTGGGCCACGAGTGGTTACACCCCACTAACCTGCAGTGGACCACGAGTGGTTACACCCCACTAACCTGCAGTGGACCACGAGTGGTTCCCCCCTACTAACCTGCAGTGGACCACGAGTGGTTACACCCCACTAACCTGCAGTGGACCACGAGGGGGGCGGCCACACTCAGACCGTCGCTGTAGGTCCTCACCCTCCAGAGGAAGGCCAGCAGAGAGATGGTGCACGAGGGTTGCTGTTTGTCCGGCCAGGTCAGGTACTGAAAGTGCTGCACGGACCGCTCTTTCCCTTCCTGAAAAACAAACGCAAACCAAGTATATTAAAACATTATTATGTACCAATAATTTGTAATACATTTTTAATTGTTCATATATTTTTTTATCACAACTTTCATCTTTTTTTCAGACCAGAAATGTGATTCAAATGTCGCCACCTCGAAACAATGAATTATTGCAGCTACGGACGGCCAGTAACCAATTGCTGGGCCAGTTAAGGACAATTTAATCCCGCTTTGCCGCTATATAGTCTTTGCCAACTTATATCTGCAGGTAAGTTATGTATGTCTCACGCTGGTCTTGACGGAGAAGAGGCGCCTGGTGTAGTCTGCGAACGACTCGGACTCCCGGAGTGTGACGGCCACCGCTCCGTACACCTCGCTCCCGCCCACCTCGTCCGGCCAGTACTGACTGCACTTCCGCTGCGAGAGACACACAGAATCAGAATCACAATCAAGAAGAATGAGGGTTCATTAAAAAAAACAAGGAGGTGGGGTTCCAGACCTAGGATTGCGTACTGTTTGTATTGAAAAGGACATCCTGTATGGCTTCAAAAACAATCATTGAGACCCCCTGGATGTGGTAACACCACGGCGATGGCAAAGATCGTTTGATCTGGCAAATTTATTTCAAAGAAAGACATTGTCCTTGCCAAAATATCTGGTTCGCGTTAATCATGAAGCACAGATCAGACCCCAGAAATTCTGCGGGGCGCTGGCAAAATAAAAAAGGCCCACCACACCACATTTCATTCAACTCTTAGTACTCATCGACATCGATAGCCCGTGAGCACAACATGTTATAGAACTCTATAGCAATTTTATATAAAAATCTATAGAAGCATGATTTGCTATAAAACTTTTGTACATAATTCACAAGAACAATTATTTTCCATGCAAAGTAAATTTATATTTGCACAGAAACATTAATTTCGATAGAACATGTAGGGATATTTCTATAGAGCAATTGGTTCTATCGAACGTACATAAAGATACTATTTCGACATGGCCATGTTCTCCTCTCGCATCCGGTTATAAGTACGCTTCCAGGAGTGTATATGCACTCTATATGTGAAAGAGTACATGAATGTAATTCTCTCTTCAAAGATTTATTACGCAAATCATGGCATTAATTTGCTAAGACATCATTACACCCCGTAGGAATCGCCATAAAAACAACTCTAAAGGTTTCTATCAATTTTTCCATGGAAATTCAAAACGCTTTGCCATAGTTTCCATGGAATTTCCATGGAGTTTTCAACGTTTCCATAGAATTTCCATAGAGTTTCAGTAGAGTTTTCATATCAGCCTTACAACCAATCGCGCGCATAAGAACGAGCTCTCGATTTTACACACGTACATTTTCAACCGAACGAGTGTATTGAGGAACTCGCATATTCTATAAGAATAGGGCGGTACAGTCACTACGGGATCTAATCGAGACCTCACGAGACAGGGAAACGCTTATGTTCTACTTTCTTCCGGTTGTTTGCCTTCACCCGCTTCACACACAAAATGGGCTAAAGATGTTCTTGGATGCACAACTAACCAGTGAAGTTCTGTGTATCAGAATTATAACCATCCGAGTAGATTTATACATTATATGAGCGGTTAGACAGTTGATAAACTAGAATATCAACTGCTATCAAATATTAAATCAATAGCTACTGCGCTGGGTTTTCCATGTCGTATGACGTATTTATCATCATGACTCGCATGTCTGCGCGCGGTATCTATGGTTACGTAACAACGCTCCTTATATGGACTGACCAGGCAAAGTAACTGGTGCTCCGTTTGTCGCAGAAATGTAAACATCGATGATTTGCCTCAAAATACAACGTTTCCAACAGTCTCGTCGAACGGACCACATGCATTATGGAGAGATAAATGTCTTATCTTTAACTATATTATTATTTTATAGTTAGCAATGCCTGGACCAAAACGAACAAAATTTCACGCCAACTCGATTTTTCACGCACAAACCGCGCAGCCGGCCGGTTCCCAACACTCAAACGTTAACTACAAAGAGTGCGCGTCACGCAGCTGCAGCAAGGCACCAGCGTGATGCGCACTCGTTCTAAGAGCACGTGTTTTTTTGTTGGTCCCCAAAGGACCTAAACGGTAAATAGATCCCGCGAGAACTGTACAGGCCGATACTCCCGGAAGCGATATATGAAGGAATACCGAAGACACGACAATATTTAGGGCGATATATCAAATATTTAAATTCCTCATTTTATGCCGGGTTTACACGGTACGATCGTTCCTTCCATAGTCGTAACAACGGTCGAAGTATCGGTCGGTCAGCAGTTCACACGGGCAACCCGCGTATCACTACCGCCACCTAGCGAACATACCATTGGGGCATCGCGCGTCATAGCGTCATTGATACAAGACACACGTATACTTTATCATTGTCATAAAGCAAAGACCAGTGATTACCCTAAATAACATGCCTTTAGAGGTGGTGAATAAGTTTTGTTACCTAGAAAGTACCGTCACGGATAATTTATCCCTGGACGAAGAAATAAATACTCGTATTGGTAAGGCAGCCACCACCTTTGGCAGGTTTAACAAACGTGCTTGGAAATAATCAAAACTAACCATTCGCACCAAGATGCTAATCTACAGTGCGTGTGTTCTAAGTAGCCTGCTGTATGGCAGTGAAACGTGGACTACATATTGTGACCAAGATTTTTTTTTTAATAACTTCCATCTTCGTTGCCTTCGTTGCGAAACATTTTAGGCATTGCTTGGCAATACAAGGTAACAAATGCCGACGTGTTAGCCAGGGCCAACCTACCAAGCATTTTTGCTCTTGGGAAACCACGTCTTCGTTGGCTTGGAAACGTTCATCGAATGCAAGATGAACGCATTCCAAAGAATGTGCTCTACGGTGAGCTTGCCGATGGCAAAAGGCCAACTGGACTGCCAAAGCTCAGGTTTAAGGATGTTTGCAAGCGTGACCTTCGGCATAGATTCAAATTCTTGGGAGGATGTAGCATTCCAAAAGAGGTCGTGCGTGAGGGAATGGCCCATCACGACGGGCTCTGGTTTGAGAAAGTGGACTCGAAACGCCAATCTAGGCACCTAAACCAAGACCTATCGACAGGTCAGCGATGCGACGACTGCGGCAAGCTCTGTCGGTCACAGATAGGCTTATTCAGTCATAAGCGCAAATTCCGCGACGCAAATCGTATCACTTGGAATCAAACAAAGCTGCAAAATCCATCGTTCTTCGCAGACGGACGGATGCCAACCAGAATGCAAACAATAAAGTCAACGTGATCTTAACGCTGATTGGTTGACAATTCCCAAATCTTGAAGTTGATCGAAACTTTAAAACATGCGCTAAGCTTACGATGCGTGGAAAACCGGCCCTGCAATTGCAAAGTTGGACCAAAACTTAATTTCGTTCAATGAGCTATACAACTTATTGCATCGGAACAGGGCATAAGGAACATTGAAAAACTTAACGGCATATTGACTTACGCATCAGCGCCGAGACGGAGCTAATGTTGAACTCACCCAGGCTGACCTTGAACTCACCCAGGCTGACCTTGAACTCACCCAGGCTGACCTTGAACTCACCCAGGCTGACCTTGAACTCAGCACCCAGTGCCGCGACGTGCGCTTTCTATAGAAACTCCATGGGAAAACTTGTAGAAATTCGATAGAACCCTTTTCATTTAGTTAATTAAAATTCGATAAGATATCTATCTACGGGGACCCACCTTGCCGTTCTCGGAGAGGGGAGTGAGCATGACGATGACACGAGACTTGAGCTGCCACATCATCTGCCAGAAGTCGGCGATGGTTTCTGGCCTCGGACCTACGTGCGACAACGTCAGTCAACGAAGACGCAATATTCTTGCGGTGAGTGACGTTTAATGAGCTATATTTATACAAAATGTCGAGAACTATTGTTAAAGTAGTCAAACCACACAACAGTATAAGGAAATTTATATGCATCTCACCTTGCGTAGCCACATAGCACTTGTCGACGCTCTTATAGCCCTGAAGAACAAAAAAAAAATCGAGCTCCGTTACATATGGTAACATAATTTTTGTGTCAATTATGCTTGAAATTATAAATGTGGGGGCGAAATAACGAACCACCACAAAACGTAGGCTTTAAGCATGCAAGGCAATACCGCTTATAAACATAACCATGTCATCCAATTGGCAACATAACTCCGAAACCAAACTTGCTTTCCCGAAGGTAAAGCTCTGGCCTTTAAGGTTCCACAACGACACCCATCCCGACCGATGACTTTCAATGTATTTTCGTAAGCTGTATTTAATTATTTTACCTTGATGTAGCTGGCATTAACGTAGCCGTCTCCCTCCGAGTTCTGCAGCGTAACTCGGGTATGGTCATCTGGGGCGGAACGGAGACAGCGTTTAGTTGGTAAAACCGGAATGAGGAATCGCATGGTAGATTACCCTTTAGTGTCCTACAATCTTTAGGAGGATTCACGTCATAGATAACTCTCTCTCGTATCGTCATGCGAGCGCCACAAGCGAGTGAACTGGGGGAAGGGGCGAAGTCCTACTACCGGCAAACCTTAATTTCGAACAGTTGTTGGGAGGAGTCATGCGATAAGAAAACATTTATTTCGTACATTCCGTGGTGGGGGGGGGGGCTGTATACGCCAGACAACCCTTAGTTTCGTACAATCCTTGGGACAAGTGACAGATAGACAACAAGTACAAGGAATGTGCGGTGCCTGAATAAATAATTTCGTGAATGACATAATCATACTACACACTTCGTACTCACATGCGACGATATTTTTAAATCGATTTTTTGCAATGTTGTCCGGTTTCAGGCCAATGTTACTTGGGGCAGCGTCTGTGAGCGGTATACTCTGAAAGTGCACATTGTACATATCAATGTACAGGTGTATCGTTACAATGATGCAATAACAACCTAATCGCCTCACCAATCGCATATGGTTAAACTTATAGGTTATAAGCTATACACTGACCAGTTGTAATGGATGTTGATATAATTAGGACGCGTTAATCTCTGTTGATCACATCGCCAAAAATGGAAAGGTTCAGTTTAGAGACGAGCCATGTCTCGGGAAGTAACTTAGTTTAAAAAAATGGATATTACTCTACACCAGGCATATACATGTGCACAGGTAGGGTTCGAAAAATGGACCGCCCGATTACGCTGTCCTGACAGATAACCCTTGGCACTCACTACCTACTGGGCCACGGGGTTGACATCACTACATGAACAAATATTGTACCAAAATCAACAAGTATAAAGCCTCACGTCATACGCCTTCTTGAATCCCTCCTCCTCCCTAGTCATCTCGGCGTACACCTCCGGCAGCAGGTCCAGGGGGGTCTCCTCCCGGACGAAGGCGGCGTTGGCGTACACAGCATCCAGGCCCGCCTTGGAGGGTACCGGAGGGATGTCCTCCTCCTCCTCATCCTCTGTCAGACATGTGTCCGCTGCCGGCCGCTGGGGGTGGCGTGGTGGTCGGGGGCGGGGGTCGGTCGCCGGCAGAGGAGGTCTCACAGGTGGTCTTTTCTTGTCATTGGTGACAGACGCCGCTTCATTATTGGAATGATTGAGAAACAATTGACGACAATTTAATGGTTATTTCTGCTTTGTATTATGCAATTAATTAAATGTCATGTACAGCCAAATCGACTATTCGGTGTTGCAACGGGTGGAACTGTTGCACTGTTCTTACCCATCGGGGCCTCAGGCACGCTGTATATAGACGCGGGATTCTCATACTTGGACGTCTTCGATGTCGCATCTTTTCTCCGTCTCCTGAAAGGTCATTGGCTGTCGGTATACAGACCATTCGCGTGTATGACATGAAAGGAGCACTTGGGAGGGTATGTTTTAGCAGAGTGATATCTTGCATACAATTTTAATCGGTCACTGAATAGGGAAGAAGGAGCACTGAATATAGCTTCTCTATTGGAAAAGTGACTACGATAAAGCCGATACGATAAACTTGATCTTAACGTACCATATCACTATGGCAACAACCACTGCGACACCGATGAGGATGGCGACAATGACGCCGACTGCCACCCCCGTCACCATTGCACCACTGCCATCTGCCTCTGTGGGAAGACAGCGCAGCATGGTTACCCGCAAGATGCTCATCGAACAGCCAACGTTATATTTGGCCACAAATCATCCCTTCTATTAAAGGCGCGTAACATTGTTGAACATTTTACATGATTAGTCCTTGAGTGACTAATTAAAAAACGCATAATGAAATGAGCGATTAAGAACTGCGAAAAGTATTTTTAGCTTATCGAGTTGCCAATAGACAGAAAACATTGCAATGACATATATTTCTGTACACCTAGATTATCGCCGTAGACCACGTCCAGTCACCCAGTCGTTACCCACAGCCAGAGTGGTGACGTTGATCACGCCCAGTCAATTAGTCCTTACCCACAGCCAGAGTGGTGACGTTGACCACGCCCAGTAACCCAGTCCTTATCCACAGCCAGAGTGGTGACGTTGACCACGCCCAGTCAATTAGTCCTTACCCACAGCCAGAGTGGTGACGTTGACCACGCCCAGTAACCCAGTCGTTACCCACAGCCAGAGTGGTGACGTTGACCACGCCCAGTCAATTAGTCCTTACCCACAGCCAGAGTGGTGACGTTGACCACGCCCAGTAACCCAGTCCTTATCCACAGCCAGAGTGGTGACGTTGACCACGTCGTCACCCAGTCCTTACCCACAGTCAGAGTGGTAACATTGACCACGCCCAGTCACCCAGTCGTTACCCACAGCCAGAGTGGTGACGTTGACCACGCCCAGTCACCCAGTCCCTACCCACAGCCAGAGCGGTGACGTTGACCACGCCCAGTCACCCAGTCCTTTCCCACATCCAGAGTGGTGACGTTGACCACGACCAGTCACCCAGTCCTTACCCACAGTCAGAGTGGTGACGTTGACCACACCCAGTCACCCAGTCCTTACCCACAGCCAGAGTGGTGACGTTGACCACGTCCAGTCAACCAGTCCTTACCCAGTCAGAATGTTGACGTTCACCACGCCGTCACCCAGTCCTTTCCCACATCCAGAGTGGTGACGTTGACCACGCCCAGTCACCCAGTCCTTACCCACAGTCAGAGTGGTGACGTTGACCACGTCCAGTCACCCAGTCCTTACCCACAGCCAGAGTGGTGACCTTGACCACGCCCAGTCACCCAGTCCTTACCCACAGCCAGAGTGGTGACGTTGACCACGCCCAGTCACCCAGTCCTTACCCACAGCCAGAGTGGTGACGTTGACCACGCCCAGTCACCCAGTCCTTACCCACAGCCAGAGTGGTGACGTTGACCACGCCCAGTCACCCAGTCCTTACCCACAGCCAGAGTGGTGACGTTGACTACGCCCAGTCACCCAGTCCTTACCCACAGTCAGAGCGGTGACGTTGACCACGCCCAGTCAACCAGTCCTTACCCACAGCCAGAGTTGTGACGTTGATCACGTCGTCACCCAGTCCTTACCCACAGTCAGAGTGGTGCCGTTGACCACGCCCAGTCACCCAGTCCTTACCCACAGTCAGAGTGGTGACGTTGACCACGCCCAGTCACCCAGTCCTTACCCACAGCCAGAGTGGTGACGTTGACCACGTCCAGTCAACCAGTCCTTACCGACAGCCAGAGCGGTGACGTTGACCACGCCCGGTCACCCAGTCCTTACCCACAGCCAGAGTGGTGACGTTGACCACGCCCAGTCAACCAGTCCTTACCCACAGCCAGAGTGGTGACGTTGACCACGCCCTGTCACCCAGTCCTTGTCCACAGCCAGAGTGGTGACGTTGACCACACCCTGTCACCCAGTCCTTGTCCACAGCCAGAGTGGTGACGTTAATCACACCCTGTCACCCAGTCCATACCCACAGCCAGAGTGGTGACGTTGACCACGCCCAGTCAACCAGTCCTTACACACAGCCAGAGTGGTGACGTTGATCACGTCGTCACTTAGTCCTTACCCACAGTCAGAGTGGTGCCGTTGACCACGCCCAGTCACCCAGTCCTTACCCACAGTCAGAGTGGTGACGTTGACCACGCCCAGTCACCCAGTCCTTACCCACAGCCAGAGCGGTGACGTTAATCACGTCGTCACCCAGTCGATACCCACAGCCAGAGTGGTGACGTTGACCACGCCCAGTCAACCAGTCCTTACCCACAGCCAGAGTGGTGACGTTGATCACGTCGTCACTTAGTCCTTACCCACAGTCAGAGTGGTGCCGCTGACCACGCCCAGTCACCCAGTCCTTACCCACAGTCAGAGTGGTGACGTTGACCACGCCCAGTCACCCAGTCCTTACCCACAGTCAGAGTGGTGACGTTGACCACGTCCAGTCACCCAGTCCTTACCCACAGCCAGAGTGGTGACCTTGACCACGCCCAGTCACCCAGTCCTTACCCACAGCCAGAGTGGTGACGTTGACCACGCCCAGTCACCCAGTCCTTACCCACAGCCAGAGTGGTGACGTTGACCACGCCCAGTCACCCAGTCCTTACCCACAGCCAGAGTGGTGACGTTGACTACGCCCAGTCACCCAGTCCTTACCCACAGTCAGAGCGGTGACGTTGACCACGCCCAGTCAACCAGTCCTTACCCACAGCCAGAGTTGTGACGTTGATCACGTCGTCACCCAGTCCTTACCCACAGTCAGAGTGGTGCCGTTGACCACGCCCAGTCACCCAGTCCTTACCCACAGTCAGAGCGGTGACGTTGACCACGCCCAGTCAACCAGTCCTTACCCACAGCCAGAGTTGTGACGTTGATCACGTCGTCACCCAGTCCTTACCCACAGTCAGAGTGGTGCCGTTGACCACGCCCAGTCACCCAGTCCTTACCCACAGTCAGAGTGGTGACGTTGACCACGCCCAGTCAACCAGTCCTTACCCACAGCCAGAGTGGTGACGTTGATCACGTCGTTACTTAGTCCTTACCCACAGTCAGAGTGGTGCCGTTGACCACGCCCAGTCACCCAGTCCTTACCCACAGTCAGAGTGGTGACGTTGACCACGCCCAGTCACCCAGTCCTTACCCACAGCCAGAGCGGTGACGTTAATCACGTCGTCACCCAGTCGATACCCACAGCCAGAGTGGTGACGTTGACCACGCCCAGTCAACCAGTCCTTACCCACAGCCAGAGTGGTGACGTTGATCACGTCGTCACTTAGTCCTTACCCACAGTCAGAGTGGTGCCGCTGACCACGCCCAGTCACCCAGTCCTTACTCACAGTCAGAGTGGTGACGTTGACCACGCCCAGTCACCCAGTCCTTACCCACAGTCAGAGTGGTGACGTTGACCACGTCCAGTCACCCAGTCCTTACCCACAGCCAGAGTGGTGACCTTGACCACGCCCAGTCACCCAGTCCTTTCCCACATCCAGAGTGGTGACGTTGACCACGCCCAGTCACCCAGTCCTTACCCACAGTCAGAGTGGTGACGTTGACCACGTCCAGTCACCCAGTCCTTACCCACAGCCAGAGTGGTGACCTTGACCACGCCCAGTCACCCAGTCCTTACCCACAGCCAGAGTGGTGACGTTGACCACGCCCAGTCACCCAGTCCTTACCCACAGCCAGAGTGGTGACGTTGACCACGCCCAGTCACCCAGTCCTTACCCACAGCCAGAGTGGTGACGTTGACTACGCCCAGTCACCCAGTCCTTACCCACAGTCAGAGCGGTGACGTTGACCACGCCCAGTCAACCAGTCCTTACCCACAGCCAGAGTTGTGACGTTGATCACGTCGTCACAAAGTCCTTACCCACAGTCAGAGTGGTGCCGTTGACCACGCCCAGTCACCCAGTCCTTACCCACAGTCAGAGTGGTGACGTTGACCACGCCCAGTCACCCAGTCCTTACCCACAGCCAGAGTTGTGACGTTGACCACGTCCAGTCAACCAGTCCTTACCGACAGCCAGAGCGGTGACGTTGACCACGCCCGGTCACCCAGTCCTTACCCACAGCCAGAGTGGTGACGTTGACCACGCCCAGTCAACCAGTCCTTACCCACAGCCAGAGTGGTGACGTTGACCACGCCCCGTCACCCAGTCCTTGTCCACAGCCAGAGTGGTGACGTTGACCACACCCTGTCACCCAGTCCTTGTCCACAGCCAGAGTGGTGACGTTAATCACACCCTGTCACCCAGTCCATACCCACAGCCAGAGTGGTGACGTTGACCACGCCCAGTCAACCAGTCCTTACACACAGCCAGAGTGGTGACGTTGATCACGTCGTCACTTAGTCCTTACCCACAGTCAGAGTGGTGCCGTTGACCACGCCCAGTCACCCAGTCCTTACCCACAGTCAGAGTGGTGACGTTGACCCCGCCCAGTCACCCAGTCCTTACCCACAGCCAGAGCGGTGACGTTAATCACGTCGTCACCCAGTCGATACCCACAGCCAGAGTGGTGACGTTGACCACGCCCAGTCAACCAGTCCTTACCCACAGCCAGAGTGGTGACGTTGATCACGTCGTCACTTAGTCCTTACCCACAGTCAGAGTGGTGCCGCTGACCACGCCCAGTCACCCAGTCCTTACCCACAGTCAGAGTGGTGACGTTGACCACGCCCAGTCACTCAGTCCTTACCCACAGTCAGAGTGGTGACGTTGACCACGTCCAGTCACCCAGTCCTTACCCACAGCCAGAGTGGTGACCTTGACCACGCCCAGTCACCCAGTCCTTACCCACAGCCAGAGTGGTGACGTTGACCACGCCCAGTCACCCAGTCCTTACCCACAGCCAGAGTGGTGACGTTGACCACGCCCAGTCACCCAGTCCTTACCCACAGCCAGAGTGGTGACGTTGACTACGCCCAGTCACCCAGTCCTTACCCACAGTCAGAGCGGTGACGTTGACCACGCCCACTCTGACTGTGGGTAAGGACTGGGTGACGACGTGATCAACGTCACAACTCTGGCTGTGGGTAAGGACTGGTTGACTGGGCGTGGTCAACGTCACCGCTCTGACTGTGGGTAAGGACTGGGTGACTGGGCGTGGTCAACGTCACCGCTCTGACTGTGGGTAAGGACTGGGTGACTGGGCGTGGTCAACGGCACCATTCTGACTGTGGGTAAGGACTGGGTGACGACGTGATCAACGTCACAACTCTGGCTGTGGGTAAGGACTGGTTGACTGGGCGTGGTCAACGTCAACCAGTCCTTACCCACAGCCAGAGTGGTGACGTTGATCACGTCGTCACTTAGTCCTTACCCACAGTCAGAGTGGTGCCGCTGACCACGCCCAGTCACCCAGTCCTTACTCACAGTCAGAGTGGTGACGTTGACCACGCCCAGTCACCCAGTCCTTACCCACAGTCAGAGTGGTGACGTTGACCACGTCCAGTCACCCAGTCCTTACCCACAGCCAGAGTGGTGACCTTGACCACGCCCAGTCACCCAGTCCTTTCCCACATCCAGAGTGGTGACGTTGACCACGCCCAGTCACCCAGTCCTTACCCACAGTCAGAGTGGTGACGTTGACCACGTCCAGTCACCCAGTCCTTACCCACAGCCAGAGTGGTGACCTTGACCACGCCCAGTCACCCAGTCCTTACCCACAGCCAGAGTGGTGACGTTGACCACGCCCAGTCACCCAGTCCTTACCCACAGCCAGAGTGGTGACGTTGACCACGCCCAGTCACCCAGTCCTTACCCACAGCCAGAGTGGTGACGTTGACTACGCCCAGTCACCCAGTCCTTACCCACAGTCAGAGCGGTGACGTTGACCACGCCCAGTCAACCAGTCCTTACCCACAGCCAGAGTTGTGACGTTGATCACGTCGTCACCCAGTCCTTACCCACAGTCAGAGTGGTGCCGTTGACCACGCCCAGTCACCCAGTCCTTACCCACAGTCAGAGTGGTGACGTTGACCACGCCCAGTCACCCAGTCCTTACCCACAGCCAGAGTTGTGACGTTGACCACGTCCAGTCAACCAGTCCTTACCGACAGCCAGAGCGGTGACGTTGACCACGCCCGGTCACCCAGTCCTTACCCACAGCCAGAGTGGTGACGTTGACCACGCCCAGTCAACCAGTCCTTACCCACAGCCAGAGTGGTGACGTTGACCACGCCCCGTCACCCAGTCCTTGTCCACAGCCAGAGTGGTGACGTTGACCACACCCTGTCACCCAGTCCTTGTCCACAGCCAGAGTGGTGACGTTAATCACACCCTGTCACCCAGTCCATACCCACAGCCAGAGTGGTGACGTTGACCACGCCCAGTCAACCAGTCCTTACACACAGCCAGAGTGGTGACGTTGATCACGTCGTCACTTAGTCCTTACCCACAGTCAGAGTGGTGCCGTTGACCACGCCCAGTCACCCAGTCCTTACCCACAGTCAGAGTGGTGACGTTGACCCCGCCCAGTCACCCAGTCCTTACCCACAGCCAGAGCGGTGACGTTAATCACGTCGTCACCCAGTCGATACCCACAGCCAGAGTGGTGACGTTGACCACGCCCAGTCAACCAGTCCTTACCCACAGCCAGAGTGGTGACGTTGATCACGTCGTCACTTAGTCCTTACCCACAGTCAGAGTGGTGCCGCTGACCACGCCCAGTCACCCAGTCCTTACCCACAGTCAGAGTGGTGACGTTGACCACGCCCAGTCACCCAGTCCTTACCCACAGTCAGAGTGGTGACGTTGACCACGTCCAGTCACCCAGTCCTTACCCACAGCCAGAGTGGTGACCTTGACCACGCCCAGTCACCCAGTCCTTACCCACAGCCAGAGTGGTGACGTTGACCACGCCCAGTCACCCAGTCCTTACCCACAGCCAGAGTGGTGACGTTGACCACGCCCAGTCACCCAGTCCTTACCCACAGCCAGAGTGGTGACGTTGACTACGCCCAGTCACCCAGTCCTTACCCACAGTCAGAGCGGTGACGTTGACCACGCCCAGTCAACCAGTCCTTACCCACAGCCAGAGTTGTGACGTTGATCACGTCGTCACCCAGTCCTTACCCACAGTCAGAGTGGTGCCGTTGACCACGCCCAGTCACCCAGTCCTTACCCACAGTCAGAGCGGTGACGTTGACCACGCCCAGTCAACCAGTCCTTACCCACAGCCAGAGTGGTGACGTTGATCACGTCGTCACTTAGTCCTTACCCACAGTCAGAGTGGTGCCGTTGACCACGCCCAGTCACCCAGTCCTTACCCACAGTCAGAGTGGTGACGTTGACCACGCCCAGTCACCCAGTCCTTACCCACAGCCAGAGCGGTGACGTTAATCACGTCGTCACCCAGTCGATACCCACAGCCAGAGTGGTGACGTTGACCACGCCCAGTCAACCAGTCCTTACCCACAGCCAGAGTGGTGACGTTGATCACGTCGTCACTTAGTCCTTACCCACAGTCAGAGTGGTGCCGCTGACCACGCCCAGTCACCCAGTCCTTACCCACAGTCAGAGTGGTGACGTTGACCACGCCCAGTCACCCAGTCCTTACCCACAGTCAGAGTGGTGACGTTGACCACGTCCAGTCACCCAGTCCTTACCCACAGCCAGAGTGGTGACCTTGACCACGCCCAGTCACCCAGTCCTTACCCACAGCCAGAGTGGTGACGTTGACCACGCCCAGTCACCCAGTCCTTACCCACAGCCAGAGTGGTGACGTTGACCACGCCCAGTCACCCAGTCCTTACCCACAGCCAGAGTTGTGACGTTGATCACGTCGTCACCCAGTCTTTACCCACAGTCAGAGTGGTGCCGTTGACCACGCCCAGTCACCCAGTCCTTACCCACAGTCAGAGTGGTGACGTTGACCACGCCCAGTCACCCAGTCCTTACCCACAGCCAGAGTGGTGACGTTGACCACGTCCAGTAAACCAGTCCTTACCGACAGCCAGAGTGGTGACGTTGACCACGCCCGGTCACCCAGTCCTTACCCACAGCCAGAGTGGTGACGTTGACCACGCCCAGTCAACCAGTCCTTACCCACAGCCAGAGTGGTGACGTTGACCACGCCCCGTCACCCAGTCCTTGTCCACAGCCAGAGTGGTGACGTTGACCACACCCTGTCACCCAGTCCTTGTCCACAGCCAGAGTGGTGACGTTAATCACACCCTGTCACCCAGTCCATACCCACAGCCAGAGTGGTGACGTTGACCACGCCCAGTCAACCAGTCCTTACCCACAGCCAGAGTGGTGACGTTGATCACGTCGTCACTTAGTCCTTACCCACAGTCAGAGTGGTGCCGTTGACCACGCCCAGTCACCCAGTCCTTACCCACAGTCAGAGTGGTGACGTTGACCACGCCCAGTCACCCAGTCCTTACCCACAGCCAGAGCGGTGACGTTAATCACGTCGTCACCCAGTCGATACCCACAGCCAGAGTGGTGACGTTGACCACGCCCAGTCAACCAGTCCTTACCCACAGCCAGAGTGGTGACGTTGATCACGTCGTCACTTAGTCCTTACCCACAGTCAGAGTGGTGCCGCTGACCACGCCCAGTCACCCAGTCCTTACCCACAGTCAGAGTGGTGACGTTGACCACGCCCAGTCACCCAGTCCTTACCCACAGCCAGAGTGGTGACGTTGATCACGCCCAGTCACCCAGTTCTTACCCACAGTCAGAGTGATGACGTTCACCACACCCAGTCACTCAGTCCTTACCCGCAGCCAGAGCGGTGACGTTGACCACGCCGTCACCCAGTCCTTACCCACAGCCAGAGTGGTGACGTTGACTACGCCCAGTCAACCAGTCCTTACCCACAGCCAGAGTGGTGACGTTGACCACGCCCAGTCACCCAGTCCTTACCCACATCCAGAGTGGTGACGTTGACCACGCCCAGTCAACCAGTCCTTACCCACAGCCAGAGTGGTGACGTTGATCACGCCCAGTCACCCAGTCCTCACCCACAGTCAGAATGATGACGTTCACCACACCCAGTCACCCAGTCCTCACCCACAGTCAGAATGATGACGTTCACCACACCCAGTCACTCAGTCCTTACCCACAGCCAGAGCGGTGACGTTGACCACGCCGTCACCCAGTCCTTACCCACAGCCAGAGTGGTGACGTTGACCACGCCCAGTCAACCAGTCCTTACCCACAGCCAGAGTGGTGACGTTGACCACGCCCAGTCACCCAGTCCCTACCCACATCCAGAGTGGTGACGTTGACCACGCCCAGTCACCCAGTCCTTACCCACAGCCAGAGAGGTGACGTTGACCACGCCCAGTCTACCAGTCCTTACACACATCCAGAGTGGTGACGTTCACCACGCCCAGTCACCCAGTCCTTACCCACAGCCAGAGTGGTGACGTTGACCACGCCCAGTCAACCAGTCCTTACCCACAGCCAGAGTGGTGACGTTGACCACGCCCAGTCACCCCGTCCTTACCCACAGTCAGAGTGGTGACGTTGACCACGCCCTGTCACCCAGTCCTTACCCACAGTCAGAATGGTGACGTTCACCACGCCGTCACCCAGTCCTTTCCCATATCCAGAGTGGTGACGTTGACCACTACCAGTCACCCAGTCCTTATCCACAGTCAGAGTGGTGACGTTGACCACGCCCAGTCACCCAGTCCTTACCCACAGTCAGAGTGGTGACGTTGACCACGCCCTGTCACCCAGTCCTTACCCACAGCCAGAGTGGTGACGTTGACCACGCCATCACCCAGTCCTTTCCCACATCCAGAGTGGTGACGTGGACCACGACCAGTCACCCAGTCCCTACCCACAGTCAGAGTGGTGACGTTGACCACGCCCAGTCACCCAGTCCTTACCCACAGTCAGAGTGGTGACGTTGACCACGCCCTGTCACCCAGTCCTTACCCACAGCCAGAGTGGTGACGTTGACCACGCCCAGTCACCCAGTCCTTACCCACAGCCAGAGTGGTGACTTTGACCACGCCCAGTCACCCAGTCCTTACCCACAGCCAGAGTGGTGACGTTGACCACGCCCAGTCACCCAGTCCTTACCCACAGCCAGAGTGGTGACGTTGATCACGCCCAGTCACCCAGTCCTTACCCACAGTCAGAGCGGTGACGTTGACCACGCCCAGTCAACCAGTCCTTACCCACAGCCAGAGTGGTGACGTTGATCACGTCGTCACCCAGTCCTTACCCACAGTCATAGTGGCGCCGTTGACCACGCCCAGTCACCCAGTCCTTACCCACAGTCAGAGTGGTGACGTTGACCACGTCCAGTCAACCAGTCCTTACCGAGAGCCAGAGCGGTGAGGTTGACCACGCCCAGTCACCCAGTCCTTACCCACAGCCAGAGTGGTGACGTTGACCACGCCCAGTGAATTAGTCCTTACCCACAGCCAGAGTGGTGACGTTGACCACGCCCCGTCACCCAGTCCTTGTCCACAGCCAGAGTGGTGACGTTAACCACACCCTGTCACCCAGTCCTTGTCCACAGCCAGAGTGGTGACGTTAATCACACCCTGTCACCCAGTCCTTACCCACAGCCAGAGTGGTGACGTTGACCACGCCCAGTCAACCAGTCCCTACCCACAGCCAGAGTGGTGACGTTGATCACGTCGTCACTTAGTCCTTACCCACAGTCAGAGTGGTGCCGCTGACCACGCCCAGTCACCCAGTCCTTACCCACAGTCAGAGTGGTGACGTTGACCACGCCCAGTCACCCAGTCCTTACCCACAGCCAGAGCGGTGACGTTGATCACGTCGTCACCCAGTCCTTACCCACAGCCAGAGTGGTGACGTTGATCACGTCGTCACCCAGTCCTTACCCACAGTCAGAGTGGTGCCGTTGACCACGCCCAGTCACCTAGTCCTTACCCACAGTCAGAGCGGTGACGTTGACCACGCCCAGTCAACCAGTCCTTACCCACAGCCAGAGTTGTGACGTTGACCACGCCCCCTCACCCAGTCCTTGTCCACAGCCAGAGTGGTGACGTTAACCACACCCTGTCACCCAGTCCTTACCCACAGTCAGAGTGGTGCCGTTGACCACGCCCAGTCACCCAGTCCTTACCCACAGTCAGAGTGGTGACGTTGACCACGCCCAGTCACCCAGTCCTTACCCACAGCCAGAGCGGTGACGTTGATCACGTCGTCACCCAGTCCTTACCCACAGCCAGAGTGGTGACGTTGATCACGTCGTCACCCAGTCCTTACCCACAGTCAGAGTGGTGCCGTTGACCACGCCCAGTCAACCAGTCTATACCCACAGCCAGAGTGGTGACGTTGACCACGTCCAGTCAACCAGTCCTTACCGACAGCCAGAGCGGTGACGTTAACCACACCCTGTCACCCAGTCCTTGTCCACAGCCAGAGTGGTGACGTTTATCACGTCGTCACCCAGTCCTTACCCACAGTCACAGTGGTGCCGTTGACCACGCCCAGTCAACCAGTCCTTACCCACAGCCAGAGTGGTGACGTTTATCACGTCGTCACCCAGTCCTTACCCACAGTCACAGTGGTGCCGTTGACCACGCCCAGTCACCCAGTCCTTACCCACAGTCAGAGTGGTGACGTTGACCACGCCCAGTCACCCAGTCCTTACCACAGCCAGAGTGGTGACGTTGACCACGCCCAGTCACCCAGTCCTTACCCACAGTCAGAGTGGTGACGTTGACCACGTCCAGTCACCCAGTCCTTACCCACAGCCAGAGTGGTGACCTTGACCACGCCCAGTCACCCAGTCCTTTCCCACATCCAGAGTGGTGACGTTGACCACGCCCAGTCACCCAGTCCTTACCCACAGTCAGAGTGGTGACGTTGACCACGTCCAGTCACCCAGTCCTTACCCACAGCCAGAGTGGTGACCTTGACCACGCCCAGTCACCCAGTCCTTACCCACAGCCAGAGTGGTGACGTTGACCACGCCCAGTCACCCAGTCCTTACCCACAGCCAGAGTGGTGACGTTGACCACGCCCAGTCACCCAGTCCTTACCCACAGCCAGAGTGGTGACGTTGACTACGCCCAGTCACCCAGTCCTTACCCACAGTCAGAGCGGTGACGTTGACCACGCCCAGTCAACCAGTCCTTACCCACAGCCAGAGTTGTGACGTTGATCACGTCGTCACCCAGTCCTTACCCACAGTCAGAGTGGTGCCGTTGACCACGCCCAGTCACCCAGTCCTTACCCACAGTCAGAGTGGTGACGTTGACCACGCCCAGTCACCCAGTCCTTACCCACAGCCAGAGTGGTGACGTTGACCACGTCCAGTCAACCAGTCCTTACCGACAGCCAGAGCGGTGACGTTGACCACGCCCGGTCACCCAGTCCTTACCCACAGCCAGAGTGGTGACGTTGACCACGCCCAGTCAACCAGTCCTTACCCACAGCCAGAGTGGTGACGTTGACCACGCCCCGTCACCCAGTCCTTGTCCACAGCCAGAGTGGTGACGTTGACCACACCCTGTCACCCAGTCCTTGTCCACAGCCAGAGTGGTGACGTTAATCACACCCTGTCACCCAGTCCATACCCACAGCCAGAGTGGTGACGTTGACCACGCCCAGTCAACCAGTCCTTACACACAGCCAGAGTGGTGACGTTGATCACGTCGTCACTTAGTCCTTACCCACAGTCAGAGTGGTGCCGTTGACCACGCCCAGTCACCCAGTCCTTACCCACAGTCAGAGTGGTGACGTTGACCACGCCCAGTCACCCAGTCCTTACCCACAGCCAGAGCGGTGACGTTAATCACGTCGTCACCCAGTCGATACCCACAGCCAGAGTGGTGACGTTGACCACGCCCAGTCAACCAGTCCTTACCCACAGCCAGAGTGGTGACGTTGATCACGTCGTCACTTAGTCCTTACCCACAGTCAGAGTGGTGCCGCTGACCACGCCCAGTCACCCAGTCCTTACCCACAGTCAGAGTGGTGACGTTGACCACGCCCAGTCACCCAGTCCTTACCCACAGTCAGAGTGGTGACGTTGACCACGTCCAGTCACCCAGTCCTTACCCACAGCCAGAGTGGTGACCTTGACCACGCCCAGTCACCCAGTCCTTACCCACAGCCAGAGTGGTGACGTTGACCACGCCCAGTCACCCAGTCCTTACCCACAGCCAGAGTGGTGACGTTGACCACGTCCAGTCACCCAGTCCTTACCCACAGCCAGAGTGGTGACCTTGACCACGCCCAGTCACCCAGTCCTTACCCACAGCCAGAGTGGTGACGTTGACCACGCCCAGTCACCCAGTCCTTACCCACAGCCAGAGTGGTGACGTTGACTACGCCCAGTCACCCAGTCCTTACCCACAGTCAGAGCGGTGACGTTGACCACGCCCAGTCAACCAGTCCTTACCCACAGCCAGAGTTGTGACGTTGATCACGTCGTCACCCAGTCCTTACCCACAGTCAGAGTGGTGCCGTTGACCACGCCCAGTCACCCAGTCCTTACCCACAGTCAGAGCGGTGACGTTGACCACGCCCAGTCAACCAGTCCTTACCCACAGCCAGAGTTGTGACGTTGATCACGTCGTCACCCAGTCCTTACCCACAGTCAGAGTGGTGCCGTTGACCACGCCCAGTCACCCAGGCCTTACCCACAGTCAGAGTGGTGACGTTGACCACGCCCAGTCAACCAGTCCTTACCCACAGCCAGAGTGGTGACGTTGACCACGTCCAGTCACCCAGTCCTTACCCACAGCCAGAGTGGTGACCTTGACCACGCCCAGTCACCCAGTCCTTACCCACAGCCAGAGTGGTGACGTTGACCACGCCCAGTCACCCAGTCCTTACCCACAGCCAGAGTGGTGACGTTGACTACGCCCAGTCACCCAGTCCTTACCCACAGTCAGAGCGGTGACGTTGACCACGCCCAGTCAACCAGTCCTTACCCACAGCCAGAGTTGTGACGTTGATCACGTCGTCACCCAGTCCTTACCCACAGTCAGAGTGGTGCCGTTGACCACGCCCAGTCACCCAGTCCTTACCCACAGTCAGAGCGGTGACGTTGACCACGCCCAGTCAACCAGTCCTTACCCACAGCCAGAGTTGTGACGTTGATCACGTCGTCACCCAGTCCTTACCCACAGTCAGAGTGGTGCCGTTGACCACGCCCAGTCACCCAGGCCTTACCCACAGTCAGAGTGGTGACGTTGACCACGCCCAGTCAACCAGTCCTTACCCACAGCCAGAGTGGTGACGTTGATCACGTCGTCACTTAGTCCTTACCCACAGTCAGAGTGGTGCCGTTGACCACGCCCAGTCACCCAGTCCTTACCCACAGTCAGAGTGGTGACGTTGACCACGCCCAGTCACCCAGTCCTTACCCACAGCCAGAGCGGTGACGTTAATCACGTCGTCACCCAGTCGATACTCACAGCCAGAGTGGTGACGTTGACCACGCCCAGTCAACCAGTCCTTACCCACAGCCAGAGTTGTGACGTTGATCACGTCGTCACCCAGTCCTTACCCACAGTCAGAGTGGTGACGTTGACCACGCCCAGTCAACCAGTCCTTACCCACAGCCAGAGTTGTGACGTTGATCACGTCGTCACCCAGTCCTTACCCACAGTCAGAGTGGTGCCGTTGACCACGCCCAGTCACCCAGTCCTTACCCACAGCCAGAGTGGTGACGTTGACCACGTCCAGTCAACCAGTCCTTACCGACAGCCAGAGCGGTGACGTTGACCACGCCCGGTCACCCAGTCCTTACCCACAGCCAGAGTGGTGACGTTGACCACGCCCAGTCAACCAGTCCTTACCCACAGCCAGAGTGGTGACGTTGACCACGCCCCGTCACCCAGTCCTTGTCCACAGCCAGAGTGGTGACGTTGACCACACCCTGTCACCCAGTCCTTGTCCACAGCCAGAGTGGTGACGTTAATCACACCCTGTCACCCAGTCCATACCCACAGCCAGAGTGGTGACGTTGACCACGCCCAGTCAACCAGTCCTTACACACAGCCAGAGTGGTGACGTTGATCACGTCGTCACTTAGTCCTTACCCACAGTCAGAGTGGTGCCGTTGACCACGCCCAGTCACCCAGTCCTTACCCACAGTCAGAGTGGTGACGTTGACCACGCCCAGTCACCCAGTCCTTACCCACAGCCAGAGCGGTGACGTTAATCACGTCGTCACCCAGTCGATACCCACAGCCAGAATGGTGACGTTGACCACGCCCAGTCAACCAGTCCTTACCCACAGCCAGAGTGGTGACGTTGATCACGTCGTCACTTAGTCCTTACCCACAGTCAGAGTGGTGCCGCTGACCACGCCCAGTCACCCAGTCCTTACCCACAGTCAGAATGGTGACGTTCACCACGCCCAGTCACCCAGTCCTTACCCACAGTCAGAGTGGTGACGTTGACCACGTCCAGTCACCCAGTCCTTACCCACAGCCAGAGTGGTGACCTTGACCACGCCCAGTCACCCAGTCCTTACCCACAGCCAGAGTGGTGACGTTGACCACGCCCAGTCACCCAGTCCTTACCCACAGCCAGAGTGGTGACGTTGACCACGCCCAGTCACCCAGTCCTTACCCACAGCCAGAGTGGTGACGTTGACTACGCCCAGTCACCCAGTCCTTACCCACAGTCAGAGCGGTGACGTTGACCACGCCCAGTCAACCAGTCCTTACCCACAGCCAGAGTTGTGACGTTGATCACGTCGTCACCCAGTCCTTACCCACAGTCAGAGTGGTGCCGTTGACCACGCCCAGTCACCCAGTCCTTACCCACAGTCAGAGCGGTGACGTTGACCACGCCCAGTCAACCAGTCCTTACCCACAGCCAGAGTTGTGACGTTGATCACGTCGTCACCCAGTCCTTACCCACAGTCAGAGTGGTGCCGTTGACCACGCCCAGTCACCCAGTCCTTACCCACAGTCAGAGTGGTGACGTTGACCACGCCCAGTCAACCAGTCCTTACCCACAGCCAGAGTGGTGACGTTGATCACGTCGTCACTTAGTCCTTACCCACAGTCAGAGTGGTGCCGTTGACCACGCCCAGTCACCCAGTCCTTACCCACAGTCAGAGTGGTGACGTTGACCACGCCCAGTCACCCAGTCCTTACCCACAGCCAGAGCGGTGACGTTAATCACGTCGTCACCCAGTCGATACCCACAGCCAGAGTGGTGACGTTGACCACGCCCAGTCAACCAGTCCTTACCCACAGCCAGAGTGGTGACGTTGATCACGTCGTCACTTAGTCCTTACCCACAGTCAGAGTGGTGCCGCTGACCACGCCCAGTCACCCAGTCCTTACCCACAGTCAGAGTGGTGACGTTGACCACGCCCAGTCACCCAGTCCTTACCCACAGTCAGAGTGGTGACGTTGACCACGTCCAGTCACCCAGTCCTTACCCACAGCCAGAGTGGTGACCTTGACCACGCCCAGTCACCCAGTCCTTACCCACAGCCAGAGTGGTGACGTTGACCACGCCCAGTCACCCAGTCCTTACCCACAGCCAGAGTGGTGACGTTGACCACGCCCAGTCACCCAGTCCTTACCCACAGCCAGAGTTGTGACGTTGATCACGTCGTCACCCAGTCTTTACCCACAGCCAGAGTGGTGACGTTGACCACGTCCAGTCAACCAGTCCTTACCGACAGCCAGAGCAGTGACGTTGACCACGCCCGGTCACCCAGTCCTTACCCACAGCCAGAGTGGTGACGTTGACCACGCCCAGTCAACCAGTCCTTACCCACAGCCAGAGTGGTGACGTTTACCACGCCCCGTCACCCAGTCCTTGTCCACAGCCAGAGTGGTGACGTTGACCACACCCTGTCACCCAGTCCTTGTCCACAGCCAGAGTGGTGACGTTAATCACACCCTGTCACCCAGTCCATACCCACAGCCAGAGTGGTGACGTTGACCACGCCCAGTCAACCAGTCCTTACCCACAGCCAGAGTGGTGACGTTGATCACGTCGTCACTTAGTCCTTACCCACAGTCAGAGTGGTGCCGTTGACCACGCCCAGTCACCCAGTCCTTACCCACAGTCAGAGTGGTGACGTTGACCACGCCCAGTCACCCAGTCCTTACCCACAGCCAGAGCGGTGACGTTAATCACGTCGTCACCCAGTCGATACCCACAGCCAGAGTGGTGACGTTGACCACGCCCAGTCAACCAGTCCTTACCCACAGCCAGAGTGGTGACGTTGATCACGTCGTCACTTAGTCCTTACCCACAGTCAGAGTGGTGCCGCTGACCACGCCCAGTCACCCAGTCCTTACCCACAGTCAGAGTGGTGACGTTGACCACGCCCAGTCACCCAGTCCTTACCCACAGCCAGAGTGGTGACGTTGATCACGCCCAGTCACCCAGTCCTTACCCACAGTCAGAGTGATGACGTTCACCACACCCAGTCACTCAGTCCTTACCCGCAGCCAGAGCGGTGACGTTGACCACGCCGTCACCCAGTCCTTACCCACAGCCAGAGTGGTGACGTTGACTACGCCCAGTCAACCAGTCCTTACCCACAGCCAGAGTGGTGACGTTGACCACGCCCAGTCACCCAGTCCTTACCCACATCCAGAGTGGTGACGTTGACCACGCCCAGTCAACCAGTCCTTACCCACAGCCAGAGTGGTGACGTTGATCACGCCCAGTCACCCAGTCCTCACCCACAGTCAGAATGATGACGTTCACCACACCCAGTCACTCAGTCCTTACCCACAGCCAGAGCGGTGACGTTGACCACGCCGTCACCCAGTCCTTACCCACAGCCAGAGTGGTGACGTTGACCACGCCCAGTCAACCAGTCCTTACCCACAGCCAGAGTGGTGACGTTGACCACGCCCAGTCACCCAGTCCCTACCCACATCCAGAGTGGTGACGTTGACCACGCCCAGTCACCCAGTCCTTACCCACAGCCAGAGAGGTGACGTTGACCACGCCCAGTCAACCAGTCCTTACACACATCCAGAGTGGTGACGTTCACCACGCCCAGTCACCCAGTCCTTACCCACAGCCAGAGTGGTGACGTTGACCACGCCCAGTCAACCAGTCCTTACCCACAGCCAGAGTGGTGCCGTTGACCACGCCCAGTCACCCCGTCCTTACCCACAGTCAGAGTGGTGACGTTGACCACGCCCTGTCACCCAGTCCTTACCCACAGTCAGAATGGTGACGTTCACCACGCCGTCACCCAGTCCTTTCCCATATCCAGAGTGGTGACGTTGACCATTACCAGTCACCCAGTCCTTACCCACAGTCCGAGTGGTGACGTTGACCACGCCCAGTCACCCAGTCCTTACCCACAGTCAGAGTGGTGACGTTGACCACGCCCTGTCACCCAGTCCTTACCCACAGCCAGAGTGGTGACGTTGACCACGCCATCACCCAGTCCTTTCCCACATCCAGAGTGGTGACGTTGACCACGACCAGTCACCCAGTCCCTACCCACAGTCAGAGTGGTGACGTTGACCACGCCCAGTCACCCAGTCCTTACCCACAGTCAGAGTGGTGACGTTGACCACGCCCTGTCACCCAGTCCTTACCCACAGCCAGAGTGGTGACGTTGACCACGCCCAGTCACCCAGTCCTTACCCACAGCCAGAGTGGTGACTTTGACCACGCCCAGTCACCCAGTCCTTACCCACAGCCAGAGTGGTGACGTTGACCACGCCCAGTCACCCAGTCCTTACCCACAGCCAGAGTGGTGACGTTGATCACGCCCAGTCACCCAGTCCTTACCCACAGTCAGAGCGGTGACGTTGACCACGCCCAGTCAACCAGTCCTTACCCACAGCCAGAGTGGTGACGTTGATCACGTCGTCACCCAGTCCTTACCCACAGTCATAGTGGCGCCGTTGACCACGCCCAGTCACCCAGTCCTTACCCACAGTCAGAGTGGTGACGTTGACCACGTCCAGTCAACCAGTCCTTACCGAGAGCCAGAGCGGTGAGGTTGACCACGCCCAGTCACCCAGTCCTTACCCACAGCCAGAGTGGTGACGTTGACCACGCCCAGTGAATTAGTCCTTACCCACAGCCAGAGTGGTGACGTTGACCACGCCCCGTCACCCAGTCCTTGTCCACAGCCAGAGTGGTGACGTTAACCACACCCTGTCACCCAGTCCTTGTCCACAGCCAGAGTGGTGACGTTAATCACACCCTGTCACCCAGTCCTTACCCACAGCCAGAGTGGTGACGTTGACCACGCCCAGTCACCCAGTCCTTACCCACAGCCAGAGTGGTGACGTTGATCACGTCGTCACTTAGTCCTTACCCACAGTCAGAGTGGTGCCGCTGACCACGCCCAGTCACCCAGTCCTTACCCACAGTCAGAGTAGTGCCGCTGACCACGCCCAGTCACCCAGTCCTTACCCACAGTCAGAGTGGTGACGTTGATCACGTCGTCACCCAGTCCTTACCCACAGCCAGAGTGGTGACGTTGATCACGTCGTCACCCAGTCCTTACCCACAGTCAGAGTGGTGCCGTTGACCACGCCCAGTCACCTAGTCCTTACCCACAGTGAGAGCGGTGACGTTGACCACGCCCAGTCACCCAGTCCTTACCCACAGCCAGAGTTGTGACGTTGACCACGCCCCCTCACCCAGTCCTTGTCCACAGCCAGAGTGGTGACGTTAACCACACCCTGTCACCCAGTCCTTACCCACAGTCAGAGTGGTGCCGTTGACCACGCCCAGTCACCCAGTCCTTACCCACAGTCAGAGTGGTGACGTTGACCACGCCCAGTCACCCAGTCCTTACCCACAGCCAGAGCGGTGACGTTGATCACGTCGTCACCCAGTCCTTACCCACAGCCAGAGTGGTGACGTTGATCACGTCGTCACCCAGTCCTTACACACATCCAGAGTGGTGACGTTGACCACGCCCAGTCACCCAGTCCTTACCCACAGTCAGAGTGGTGACGTTGATCACGTCGTCACCCAGTCCTTACCCACAGCCAGAGTGGTGACGTTGATCACGTCGTCACCCAGTCCTTACACACATCCAGAGTGGTGACGTTGACCACGCCCAGTCACCCAGTCCTTACCCACAGTCAGAGCGGTGACGTTGATCACGTCGTCACCCAGTCCTTACCCACAGCCAGAGTGGTGACGTTGATCACGTCGTCACCCAGTCCTTACCCACAGCCAGAGTGGTGACGTTGATCACGTCGTCACCCAGTCCTTACACACATCCAGAGTGGTGACGCTGACCACGCCCAGTCACCCAGTCCTTACCCACAGTCAGAGTGGTGACGCTGACCACGCCCAGTCACCCAGTCCTTACCCACAGCCAGAGTGGTGACGCTGACCACGCCCAGTCACCCAGTCCTTACCCACAGTCAGAGT
Organism: Arenicola marina; assembly: GCA_964019135.1. Taxonomy (NCBI): domain Eukaryota; kingdom Metazoa; phylum Annelida; class Polychaeta; family Arenicolidae; genus Arenicola; species Arenicola marina. The sequence continues at coordinate 24,753,414 of OZ025249.1, forward strand.
GGTGCCGTTGACCACGCCCAGTCACCCAGTCCTTACCCACAGTCAGAGTGGTGACGTTGACCACGCCCAGTCACCCAGTCCTTACCCACAGTCAGAGCGGTGACGTTGATCACGTCGTCACCCAGTCCTTACCCACAGCCAGAGTGGTGACGTTGATCACGTCGTCACCCAGTCCTTACCCACAGCCAGAGTGGTGACGTTGATCACGTCGTCACCCAGTCCTTACCCACAGTCCGAGTGGTGCCGTTGACCACGCCCAGTCACCCAGTCCTTACCCACAGTCAGAGTGGTGACGTTGACCACGCCCAGTCACCCAGTCCTTACCCACAGTCAGAGCGGTGACGTTGATCACGTCGTCACCCAGTCCTTACCCACAGCCAGAGTGGTGACGTTGATCACGTCGTCACCCAGTCCTTACCCACAGCCAGAGTGGTGACGTTGATCACGTCGTCACCCAGTCCTTACCCACAGCCAGAGTGGTGACGTTGATCACGTCGTCACCCAGTCCTTACACACATCCAGAGTGGTGACGCTGACCACGCCCAGTCACCCAGTCCTTACCCACAGCCAGAGTGGTGACGCTGACCACGCCCAGTCACCCAGTCCTTACCCACAGTCAGAGTGGTGCCGCTGACCACGCCCAGTCACCCAGTCCTTACCCACAGCCAGAGCGGTGACGTTGATCACGTCGTCACCCAGTCCTTACCCACAGCCAGAGTGGTGACGTTGATCACGCCCAGTCACCCAGTCCTTTCCCACATCCAGAGTGGTGACGTTGACCACGCCCAGTCACCCAGTCCTTACCCACAGTCAGAGTGGTGACGTTGACCACGCCCAGTCACCCAGTCCTTACACACATCCAGAGTGGTGACGTTGACCACGCCCAGTCACCCAGTCCTTACCCACAGTCAGAGTGGTGACGTTGATCACGTCGTCACCCAGTCCTTACCCACAGTCAGAGTGGTGACGCTGACCACGCCCAGTCACCCAGTCCTTACCCACAGTCAGAGTGGTGCCGCTGACCACGCCCAGTCACCCAGTCCTTACCCACAGTCAGAGTGGTGCCGCTGACCACGCCCAGTCACCCAGTCCTTACCCACAGTCAGAGTGGTGACGTTGATCACGTCGTCACCCAGTCCTTACCCACAGCCAGAGTGGTGACGTTGATCACGTCGTCACCCAGTCCTTACCCACAGTCAGAGTGGTGCCGTTGACCACGCCCAGTCACCTAGTCCTTACCCACAGTCAGAGCGGTGACGTTGACCACGCCCAGTCAACCAGTCCTTACCCACAGCCAGAGTTGTGACGTTGACCACGCCCCCTCACCCAGTCCTTGTCCACAGCCAGAGTGGTGACGTTAACCACACCCTGTCACCCAGTCCTTACCCACAGTCAGAGTGGTGCCGTTGACCACGCCCAGTCACCCAGTCCTTACCCACAGTCAGAGTGGTGACGTTGACCACGCCCAGTCACCCAGTCCTTACCCACAGCCAGAGCGGTGACGTTGATCACGTCGTCACCCAGTCCTTACCCACAGCCAGAGTGGTGACGTTGATCACGTCGTCACCCAGTCCTTACCCACAGTCAGAGTGGTGCCGTTGACCACGCCCAGTCACCTAGTCCTTACCCACAGTCAGAGCGGTGACGTTGACCACGCCCAGTCAACCAGTCCTTACCCACAGCCAGAGTTGTGACGTTGACCACGCCCCCTCACCCAGTCCTTGTCCACAGCCAGAGTGGTGACGTTAACCACACCCTGTCACCCAGTCCTTCCCCACAGTCAGAGTGGTGCCGTTGACCACGCCGTCACCCAGTCCTTACCCACAGAGTGGTGACGTTGACCACGCCCAGTCACCCAGTCCCTACCCACAGCCAGAGCGGTGACGTTGATCACGTCGTCACCCAGTCCTTACCCACAGCCAGAGTGGTGACGTTGATCACGTCGTCACCCAGTCCTTACCCACAGTCAGAGTGGTGCCGTTGACCACGCCCAGTCACCTAGTCCTTACCCACAGTCAGAGTGGTGACGTTGACCACGCCCAGTCACCCAGTCCTTACCCACAGCCAGAGCGGTGACGTTGATCACGTCGTCACCCAGTCCTTACCCACAGCCAGAGTGGTGACGTTGATCACGTCGTCACCCAGTCCTTACCCACAGTCAGAGTGGTGCCGTTGACCACGCCCAGTCACCCAGTCCTTACCCACAGTCAGAGTGGTGACGTTGACCACGCCCAGTCACCCAGTCCTTACCCACAGCCAGAGCGGTGACGTTGATCACGTCGTCACCCAGTCCTTACCCACAGCCAGAGCGGTGACGTTGATCACGTCGTCACCCAGTCCTTACCCACAGTCAGAGTGGTGCCGTTGACCACGCCCAGTCACCCAGTCCTTACCCACAGTCAGAGTGGTGACGTTGACCACGCCCAGTCACCCAGTCCTTACCCACAGCCAGAGCGGTGACGTTGATCACGTCGTCACCCAGTCCTTACCCACAGCCAGAGTGGTGACGTTGATCACGTCGTCACCCAGTCCTTACCCACAGTCAGAGTGGTGCCGTTGACCACGCCCAGTCACCCAGTCCTTACCCACAGCCAGAGCGGTGACGTTGATCACGTCGTCACCCAGTCCTTACCCACAGCCAGAGTGGTGACGTTGATCACGTCGTCACCCAGTCCTTACCCACAGTCAGAGTGGTGCCGTTGACCACGCCCAGTCACCTAGTCCTTACCCACAGTCAGAGTGGTGCCGTTGACCACGCCCAGTCACCTAGTCCTTACCCACAGTCAGAGCGGTGACGTTGACCACGCCCAGTCAACCAGTCCTTACCCACAGCCAGAGTTGTGACGTTGACCACGCCCCCTCACCCAGTCCTTGTCCACAGCCAGAGTGGTGACGTTAACCACACCCTGTCACCCAGTCCTTACCCACAGTCAGAGTGGTGCCGTTGACCACGCCCAGTCACCCAGTCCTTACCCACAGTCAGAGTGGTGACGTTGACCACGCCCAGTCACCCAGTCCTTACCCACAGCCAGAGCGGTGACGTTGATCACGTCGTCACCCAGTCCTTACCCACAGCCAGAGTGGTGACGTTGATCACGTCGTCACCCAGTCCTTACCCACAGTCAGAGTGGTGCCGTTGACCACGCCCAGTCAACCAGTCTATACCCACAGCCAGAGTGGTGACGTTGACCACGTCCAGTCAACCAGTCCTTACCGACAGCCAGAGCGGTGACGTTAACCACACCCTGTCACCCAGTCCTTGTCCACAGCCAGAGTGGTGACGTTTATCACGTCGTCACCCAGTCCTTACCCACAGTCACAGTGGTGCCGTTGACCACGCCCAGTCAACCAGTTCTTACCCACAGCCAGAGTGGTGACGTTTATCACGTCGTCACCCAGTCCTTACCCACAGTCACAGTGGTGCCGTTGACCACGCCCAGTCACCCAGTCCTTACCCACAGTCAGAGTGGTGACGTTGACCACGCCCAGTCACCCAGTCCTTACCACAGCCAGAGTGGTGACGTTGACCACGCCCAGTCACCCAGTCCTTACCCACAGTCAGAGCGGTGACGTTGACCACGCCCAGTCACCCAGTCCTTACCACAGCCAGAGTGGTGACGTTGATCACGCCCAGTCCTTACCCATAGTCAGAGTGGTGCCGTGGACCACGCCCAGTCACCCAGTCCTTACCCACAGTCAGAGTGGTGACGTTGACCACGCCCAGTCACCCAGTCCTTACCCACAGCCAGAGCGGTGACGTTGACCACGCCCAGTCACCCAGTCCTTACCCACAGCCAGAGTGGTGACGTTGACCATGCCCAGTCACCCAGTCCTTACCCACATTCAGAGTGGTGACGTTCACCACGCCCAGTCCTTACCCACAGCCAGAGTGGTGACGTTGACCACGTCCAGTCACCCAGTCCTTACCCACAGCCAGAATGGTGACGTTGACCACGTCCAGTCACCCAGTCCTTACCCACAGCCAGAGTGGTGACGTTGACTACGCCCAGTCACCCAGTCCTTACCCACAGCCAGAATGGTGACGTGGACAACGCCCAGTCAACCAGTCCTTACCCACAGCCGGAGTGGTGACGTTGATCACGCCCAGTCACCCAGTCCTCACCCACAGTCAGAGTAATGACGTTCACCACACCCAGTCACTCAGTCCTTACCCACAGCCAGAGTGGTGACGTTGACCACGCCGTCACCCAGTCCTTACCCACAGCCAGAGTGGTGACGTTGACCACGCCCAGTCAACCAGTCCTTACCCACAGCCAGAGTGGTGACAATGACCTCGCCCAGTCACCCAGTCCTTACCCACATCCAGAGTGGTGACGTTGACCAGGCCGTCACCCAGTCCTTACCCACAGCCAGAGTGGTGACGTTGACCACGCCCAGTCAACCAGTCCTTACCCACAGCCAGAGTGGTGACGTTGACCACGCCCAGTCACCCAGTCCTTACCCACATCCAGAGTGGTGACGTTCACCACACCCAGTCACTCAGTCGTTACCCACAGCCAGAGTGGTGACGTTGACCACGCCGTCACCCAGTCCTTACCCACAGCCAGAGTGGTGACGTTCACCACGCCGTCACCCAGTTCTTACCCACAGCCAGAGTGGTGACGTTCACCACGCCCAGTCACCCAGTCCTTACCCACATCCAGAGAGGTGACGTTGACCACGCCCAGTCACCCAGTCCTTACCCACAGTCAGAGTGGTGACGTTGACCACGCCCTGTCACCCAGTCCTTACCCACAGTCAGAATGGTGACGTTCACCACGCCGTCACCCAGTCCTTTCCCACATCCAGAGTGGTGACGTTGACCACGCCCAGTCACCCAGTCCTTACCCACAGTCAGAGTGGTGACGTTGACCACGCCCAGTCACCCAGTCCTTACCCACAGCCAGAGTGGTGACGTGGACCACGCCCAGTCACCCAGTCCTTACCCACAGCCAGAGTGGTGACGTTGACCACGCCCTGTCACCCAGTCCTTACCCACAGTCAGAGTGGTGACGTTGACCACGCCCAGTCACCCAGTCCTTACCCACAGCCAGTGTGGTGACGTTGACCACGCCCTGTCACCCAGTCCTTACCCACAGTCAGAGTGGTGACGTTGACCACGCCCAGTCACCCAGTCCTTACCCACAGCCAGAGTGGTGAGGCTGACCACGCCCAGTCACCCTCCTCACCCACAGCCAGAGTGGTGACGTTGATCACGCGCAGTCACCCAATTCTTGCACACATTCAGAGTGGTGACGTTCACCACGCCCAGTCCTTACCCACAGCCAGAGTTGTGACGTTGACCACGCCGCTGACGTTCACCCTCTCCACCAGGGGGCGGTCCTGTCTGTACGCCTCCAGTCTCACAAGGTATCGCGTGTTGTTGCGGAGACCACCCAACGTGAACTCGACGGGGTTTGCCTGCGTGTAGTTCACCCAAGCCGCGTCTTCCCATTGGTTGGTTGGTCCCAGCAGCATTATGACGTAGCCGTAGTGGGATTCCAGACCTTGGGCTACACCCGACAGTCGGCTCCATCGCAGGGTAACACTTGTCATTGTTGTTTTCATTGCCATTAGTGATAATTTGTTGGTATGGTCTATGGCCTCTGCAAAAAAGCCACAACACAACATGCAAAGCCACAACATGTCATTGACCAGATTGTAAAGACAAGTGGATAATTACGAGGGGAACAGCACTAGCCTAGGACAGAGCGACCTTATTACTGGGGCCGCCATTACATCGTCCAGATTTTACCCGGTATGTGCAGCCTTATTTTACCATACTTGTATTATTAATTTGTGTTTGCACATTATATATGTTCTCACTGATTTCCCTGTCACACGTGTCACCAATCCACCAATCCTGACATCCGCCATTACACTTCCCGTCCACGCTGCGACATGACGAGCGGCAGGTGGCGCTACAAGCGTGTCGGCATTTCACACCGTAGTAACCATCACAGTCTGTGGCGAACAAATGGTTAAAGCAATCACACGACATGTTGTTTCAACTTGCAGATAATTGTGTCAAAATTATCCATATATTAAAACAGTATGCTGTTTTTGTAAGTTTTTTTATTATTATTCTTAATATACTGGTATTACCTAATACCATATTTGTGAAACCCACCACAGGTAATCATTCCCGTGAGTATTCTTTGTTGTGAAGCCTAAACAACCACGTCCTTTTTCATGACAAAACGTGAAATTACTGGTACCAAATCACTCCAATTTTGTGCATGTCAAGTTTACTATATGTACATATATTTATAGCAAAAGCTTCGCAAGCTATATTTGAACCACCAAACCAAGGACGAAGACCAACCGCATTGGGCCAAAGGAAATTTACTACTTGCAGTTTTCGTCACTGGCGATATGCAGACACATACACACACATACACACACAAACCGAACAGCCACATGACGGAAACAGTCGTCATATGTATGCATACGGCTACGAACAGCATCTAACCTCACATGTCAATCATGTAAAATCATTGAGTATTTCCAAATGACGCTCATGTGCAATGTTCCCAGGAATAAACAGGCTGGACGTCAGTTTGGCTACTTTGATTGGTGCCTCTTTCGTGACTTCTTGGTATAAAATCCGTAATCTTACATCGAAACACATATCGTTATTTGCTTATCTTCAGCAAAAAAAGTTTACTTAACGATAATGTGGTACCTTTAGCACTTTAGCTCGAATATTATAAAAAACATAATAACCACAATGACCAAAATAATTTGCCTTTTAGAAACATAATTATAATGTTATTTATTATACTTATAATAATATGCTTGGTATTCCGTATCTGATCAACTGATTATCTATTATTACGACGTACGTTATAGTGTCTATTTGCCGATCCTATAATAAGACATTTTCACAATATTGCACGGTTGGTATCTGCCTTGCATTGTGTTCCTGACCCAGTTCAATACCACAAACATCTACAGGAGGCCGACACGCCACTGACGTGTGTATTACACACTGCCATCGAGTTGGCCCTCAGTGGCGCCTCTACTGCCATGGACGTGTGTATTACACACCGCCATCGAGTTGGCCCTCAGTGGCGCCTCTACTGCCATGGACGTGTGTATTACACACCGCCATCCTGTTGGCCCTCAGTGGCGGCTCTACTACCATGGACGTGTGTATTACACACCGCCATCGAGTTGGCCCTCAATGGCGCCTCTACTGCCAAAGACGTGTGTATTACACACCGCCATCGAGTTGGCCCTCAATGGCGCCTCTACTGCCATGGACGTGTGTATTACACACCGCCATCGAGTTGGCCCTCAATGGCGCCTCTACTGCCAAGGACGTGTGTATTACACACCGCCATCGAGTTGGCCCTCAATGGCGCCTCTACTGCCATGGACGTGTGTATTACACACCGCCATCGAGTTGGCCCTCAATGGCGCCTCTACTGCCATGGACGTGTGTATTACACACCGCCATCGAGTTGGCACTCAGTGGCGCCTCTACTGCCATGGACGTGTGTATTACACACCGCCATCGAGTTGGCCCTCAGTGGCGCCTCTACTGCCATGGACGTGTGTATTACACACCGCCATCGAGTTGGCACTCAGTGGCGCCTCTACTGCCATGGACGTGTGTATTACACACCGCCATCGAGTTGGCCCTCAATGGCGCCTCTACTGCCATGGACGTGCGTATTACACACCGCCATCGAGTTGGCCCTCAGTGGCGCCTCTACTGCCATGGACGTGTGTATTACACACCGCCATCGAGTTGGCCCTCAATGGCGCCTCTACTGCCATGGACGTGTGTATTACACACCGCCATCGAGTTGGCCCTCAATGGCGCCTCTACTGCCATGGACGTGTGTATTACACACCGCCATCGAGTTGGCCCTCAATGGCGCCTCTACTGCCATGGACGTGTGTATTACACACCGCCATCGAGTTGGCCCTCAATGGCGCCTCTACTGCCATGGACGTGTGTATTACACACCGCCATCGAGTTGGCCCTCAATGGCCCCTCTACTGCCATGGACGTGTGTATTACACACCGCCATCGAGTTGGCCCTCAATGGCGCCTCTACTGCCAAGGACGTGTGTATTACACACCGCCATCGAGTTGGCCCTCAATGGCGCCTCTACTGCCAAGGACGTGTGTATTACACACGGCCATCGAGTTGGCCCTCAATGGCGCCTCTACTGCCATGGACGTGTGTATTACACACCGCCATCGAGTTGGCCCTCATTGGCGTCTCTACTGCCATGGACGTGTGTATTACACACCGCCATCGAGTTGGCCCTCAATGGCGCCTCTACTGCCATGGACGTGTGTATTACACACCGCCATCGAGTTGGCCCTCAATGGCCCCTCTACTGCCATGGACGTGTGTATTACACACCGCCATCGAGTTGGCCCTCAATGGCGTCTCTACTGCCAAGGACGTGTGTATTACACACCGCCATCGAGTTGGCCCTCAATGGCGCCTCTACTGCCAAGGACGTGTGTATTACACACCGCCATCGAGTTGGCACTCAGTGGCGCCTCTACTGCCATGGACGTGTGTATTACACACCGCCATCGAGTTGGCCCTCAATGGCGCCTCTACTGCCATGGACGTGTGTATTACACACCGCCATCGAGTTGGCACTCAGTGGCGCCTCTACTGCCATGGACGTGTGTATTACACACCGCCATCGAGTTGGCCCTCAATGGCGTCTCTACTGCCAAGGACGTGTGTATTACACACCGCCATCGAGTTGGCCCTCAATGGCGCCTCTACTGCCAAGGACGTGTGTATTACACACCGCCATCGAGTTGGCCCTCAATGGCGCCTCTACTGCCATGGACGTGTGTATTACACACCGCCATCGAGTTGGCCCTCAATGGCGCCTCTACTGCCATGGACGTGTGTATTACACACCGCCATCGAGTTGGCCCTCAATGGCGCCTCTACTGCCATGGACGTGTGTATTACACACCGCCATCGAGTTGGCCCTCAATGGCGCCTCTACTGCCAAGGACGTGTGTATTACACACCGCCATCGAGTTGGCCCTCAATGGCGCCTCTACTGCCATGGACGTGTGTATTACACACCGCCATCGAGTTGGCCCTCAATGGCGCCTCTACTGCCATGGACGTGTGTATTACACACCGCCATCGAGTTGGCACTCAGTGGCGCCTCTACTGCCATGGACGTGTGTATTACACACCGCCATCGAGTTGGCCCTCAATGGCGTCTCTACTGCCATGGACGTGTGTATTACACACCGCCATCGAGTTGGCCCTCAATGGCGCCTCTACTGCCATGGACGTGTGTATTACACACCGCCATCGAGTTGGCCCTCAGTGGCGCCTCTACTGCCATGGACGTGTGTATTACACACCGCCATCGAGTTGGCCCTCAATGGCGCCTCTACTGCCATGGACGTGTGTATTACACACCGCCATCGAGTTGGCCCTCAATGGAGTCTCTACTGCCATGGACGTGTGTATTACACACCGCCATCGAGTTGGCCCTCAATGGCGCCTCTACTGCCATGGACGTGTGTATTACACACCGCCATCGAGTTGGCCCTCAATGGCGCCTCTACTGCCATGGACGTGTGTATTACACACCGCCATCGAGTTGGCCCTCAATGGCCCCTCTACTGCCATGGACGTGTGTATTACACACCGCCATCGAGTTGGCCCTCAATGGCGCCTCTACTGCCATGGACGTGTGTATTACACACCGCCATCGAGTTGGCCCTCAATGGCGCCTCTACTGCCATGGCCGTGTGTATTACACACCGCCATCGAGTTGGCCCTCAATGGCGCCTCTACTGCCAAGGACGTGTGTATTACACACAGCCATCGAGTTGGCCCTCATTGGCGTCTCTACTGCCAAGGACGTGTGTATTACACACCGCCATCGAGTTGGCCCTCAATGGCGTCTCTACTGCCATGGACGTGTGTATTACACACCGCCATCGAGTTGGCCCTCAATGGCGCCTCTACTGCCATGGACGTGTGTATTACACACCGCCATCGAGTTGGCCCTCAATGGCGCCTCTACTGCCATGGACGTGTGTATTACACACCGCCATCGAGTTGGCCCTCAGTGGCGCCTCTACTGCCAAGGACGTGTGTATTACACACCGCCATCGAGTTGGCCCTCAATGGCGCCTCTACTGCCATGGACGTGTGTATTACACACCGCCACCGAGTTGGCCCTCAATGGCGTCTCTACTGCCATGGACGTGTGTATTACACACCGCCATCGAGTTGGCCCTCAGTGGCGCCTCTACTGCCATGGACGTGTGTATTACACACCGCCATCCTGTTGGCCCTCAGTGGCGGCTCTACTACCATGGACGTGTGTATTACACACGGCCATCGAGTTGGCCCTCAATGGCGCCTCTACTGCCAAAGACGTGTGTATTACACACCGCCATCGAGCTGGCCCTCAGTGGCGTCTCTACTGCCATGGACGTGTGTATTACACACCGCCATCGAGTTGGCCCTCAATGGCGCCTCTACTGCCATGGACGTGTGTATTACACACCGCCATCGAATTGGCCATCAATGGCGCCTCTACTGCCATGGACGTGTGTATTACACACCGCCATCGAATTGGCCATCAATGGCGCCTCTACTGCCATGGACGTGTGTATTACACACCGCCATCGAGTTGGCCCTCAATGGCGCCTCTACTGCCAAGGACGTGTGTATTACACACCGCCATCGAGTTGGCCCTCAATGGCGCCTCTACTGCCAAAGACGTGTGTATTACACACGGCCATCGAGTTGGCCCTCAATGGCGCCTCTACTGCCATGGACGTGTGTATTACACACCGCCATCGAATTGGCCATCAATGGCGCCTCTACTGCCATGGACGTGTGTATTACACACCGCCATCGAGTTGGCCCTCAATGGCGTCTCTACTGCCATGGACGTGTGTATTACACACCGCCATCGAGTTGGCCCTCAGTGGCGTCTCTACTGCCATGGACGTGTGTATTACACACCGCCATCGAGTTGGCCCTCAGTGGCGCCTCTACTGCCATGGACGTGTGTATTACACACCGCCATCGAGTTGGCCCTCAATGGCGCCTCTACTGCCAAGGACGTGTGTATTACACACCGCCATCGAGTTGGCCCTCATTTGCGTCTCTACTGCCATGGACGTGTGTATTACACACCGCCATCGAGTTGGCCCTCAATGGCGCCTCTACTGCCAAGGACGTGTGTATTACACACCGCCATCGAATTGGCCCTCAATGGCGCCTCTACTGCCATGGACGTGTGTATTACACACCGCCATCGAGTTGGCCCTCAATGGCGCCTCTACTGCCATGGACGTGTGTATTACACACCGCCATCGAGTTGGCCCTCAATGGCGCCTCTACTGCCATGGCCGTGTGTATTACACACCGCCATCGAGTTGGCCCTCAGTGGCGCCTCTACTGCCATGGACGTGTGTATTACACACCGCCATCGAGTTGGCCCTCAATGGCGCCTCTACTGCCATGGACGTGTGTATTACACACCGCCATCGAGTTGGCCCTCATTGGCGTCTCTACTGCCAAGGACGTGTGTATTACACACCGCCATCGAGTTGGCCCTCAATGGCGCCTCTACTGCCATGGACGTGTGTATTACACACCGCCATCGAGTTGGCCCTCATTGGCGTCTCTACTGCCATGGACGTGTGTATTACACACCGCCATCGAGTTGGCCCTCAATGGCGCCTCTACTGCCATGGACGTGTGTATTACACACCGCCATCGAGTTGGCCCTCAATGGCGCCTCTACTGCCATGGACGTGTGTATTACACACCGCCATCGAGTTGGCCCTCAATGGCGCCTCTACTGCCATGGACGTGTGTATTACACACCGCCATCGAGTTGGCCCTCAATGGCGCCTCTACTGCCAAGGACGTGTGTATTACACACCGCCATCGAGTTGGCCCTCAATGGCGCCTCTACTGCCAAGGACGTGTGTATTACACACCGCCATCGAGTTGGCCCTCAATGGCGCCTCTACTGCCAAGGACGTGTGTATTACACACCGCCATCGAGTTGGCCCTCATTGGCGTCTCTACTGCCAAGGACGTGTGTATTACACACCGCCATCGAGTTGGCCCTCAATGGCGCCTCTACTGCCAAGGACGTGTGTATTACACACCGCCATCGAGTTGGCCCTCAATGGCGCCTCTACTGCCATGGACGTGTGTATTACACACCGCCATCGAGTTGGCCCTCAATGGCGCCTCTACTGCCATGGACGTGTGTATTACACACCGCCATCGAGTTGGCCCTCAATGGCGCCTCTACTGCCAAGGACGTGTGTATTACACACCGCCATCGAGTTGGCCCTCAATGGCGCCTCTACTGCCAAGGACGTGTGTATTACACACCGCCATCGAGTTGGCCCTCAATGGCGCCTCTACTGCCAAGGACGTGTGTATTACACACCGCCATCGAGTTGGCCCTCATTGGCGTCTCTACTGCCAAGGACGTGTGTATTACACACCGCCATCGAGTTGGCCCTCAATGGCGCCTCTACTGCCAAGGACGTGTGTATTACACACCGCCATCGAGTTGGCCCTCAATGGCGCCTCTACTGCCATGGACGTGTGTATTACACACCGCCATCGAGTTGGCCCTCAATGGCGCCTCTACTGCCATGGACGTGTGTATTACACACCGCCATCGAGTTGGCCCTCAATGGCGCCTCTACTGCCATGGACGTGTGTATTACACACCGCCATCGAGTTGGCCCTCAATGGCGTCTCTACTGCCAAGGACGTGTGTATTACACACCGCCATCGAGTTGGCCCTCAATGGCGCCTCTACTGCCAAGGACGTGTGTATTACACACCGCCATCGAGTTGGCCCTCAATGGCGCCTCTACTGCCATGGACGTGTGTATTACACACCGCCATCGAGTTGGCCCTCATTGGCGTCTCTACTGCCAAGGACGTGTGTATTACACACCGCCATCGAGTTGGCCCTCAATGGCGCCTCTACTGCCATGGACGTGTGTATTACACACCGCCATCGAGTTGGCCCTCATTGGCGTCTCTACTGCCATGGACGTGTGTATTACACACCGCCATCGAGTTGGCCCTCAATGGCGCCTCTACTGCCATGGACGTGTGTATTACACACCGCCATCGAGTTGGCCCTCATTGGCGTCTCTACTGCCAAGGACGTGTGTATTACACACCGCCATCGAGTTGGCCCTCAATGGCGCCTCTACTGCCATGGACGTGTGTATTACACACCGCCATCGAGTTGGCCCTCAATGGCGCCTCTACTGCCAAGGACGTGTGTATTACACACCGCCATCGAGTTGGCCCTCAATGGCGCCTCTACTGCCAAGGACGTGTGTATTACACACCGCCATCGAGTTGGCCCTCAATGGCGCCTCTACTGCCAAGGACGTGTGTATTACACACCGCCATCGAGTTGGCCCTCAGTGGCGCCTCTACTGCCAAGGACGTGTGTATTACACACCGCCATCGAGTTGGCCCTCAATGGCGCCTCTACTGCCAAGGACGTGTGTATTACACACCGCCATCGAGTTGGCCCTCAGTGGCGCCTCTACTGCCATGGACGTGTGTATTACACACCGCCATCGAGTTGGCCCTCAGTGGCGCCTCTACTGCCATGGACGTGTGTATTACACACCGCCATCGAGTTGGCCCTCAATGGCGCCTCTACTGCCATGGACGTGTGTATTACACACCGCCATCGAGTTGGCCCTCATTGGCGTCTCTACTGCCAAGGACGTGTGTATTACACACCGCCATCGAGTTGGCCCTCAATGGCGCCTCTACTGCCATGGACGTGTGTATTACACACCGCCATCGAGTTGGCCCTCAATGGCGCCTCTACTGCCAAGGACGTGTGTATTACACACCGCCATCGAGTTGGCCCTCAATGGCGCCTCTACTGCCATGGACGTGTGTATTACACACCGCCATCGAGTTGGCCCTCAATGGCGCCTCTACTGCCAAAGACGTGTGTATTACACACCGCCATCGAGTTGGCCCTCAATGGCGCCTCTACTGCCATGGACGTGTGTATTACACACCGCCATCGAGTTGGCCCTCAATGGCGCCTCTACTGCCATGGACGTGTGTATTACACACCGCCATCGAGTTGGCCCTCAATGGCGCCTCTACTACCAAGGACGTGTGTATTACACACCGCCATCGAGTTGGCCCTCAGTGGCGGCTCTACTACCAAGGACGTGTGTATTACACACCGCCATCGAGTTGGCCCTCAATGGCGCCTCTACTGCCAAGGACGTGTGTATTACACACCGCCATCGAGTTGGCCCTCAATGGCGCCTCTACTGCCATGGACGTGTGTATTACACACCGCCATCGAGTTGGCCCTCAATGGCGCCTCTACTGCCAAGGACGTGTGTATTACACACCGCCATCGAGTTGGCCCTCAATGGCGCCTCTACTGCCATGGACGTGTGTATTACACACCGCCATCGAGTTGGCCCTCAGTGGCGCCTCTACTGCCATGGACGTGTGTATTACACACCGCCATCGAGTTGGCCCTCAATGGCGCCTCTACTGCCATGGACGTGTGTATTACACACCGCCATCGAGTTGGCCCTCAATGGCGCCTCTACTGCCATGGACGTGTGTATTACACACCGCCATCGAGTTGGCCCTCAATGGCGCCTCTACTGCCATGGACGTGTGTATTACACACCGCCATCGAGTTGGCCCTCAATGGCGCCTCTACTGCCATGGACGTGTGTATTACACACCGCCATCGAGTTGGCCCTCAATGGCGCCTCTACTGCCATGGACGTGTGTATTACACACCGCCATCGAGTTGGCCCTCAATGGCGCCTCTACTGCCATGGACGTGTGTATTACACACCGCCATCGAGTTGGCCCTCAATGGCGTCTCTACTGCCATGGACGTGTGTATTACACACCGCCATCGAGTTGGCCCTCAATGGCGCCTCTACTGCCATGGACGTGTGTATTACACACCGCCATCGAGTTGGCCCTCAATGGCGTCTCTACTGCCATGGACACGTTCCATCATGCGAGGCAATATTTTTTGATAATGGGCTAAACCCCTTCCAGGATGTAGTGCGTCACACACGTACCTTGGAGACAGAAGGTGGTTTGGTTCTTGCCGGCGGGACAGTCAGCGATACATCCGTACACGTGGTTACAGTCCGTCTCACACCCGTCACACGCTGTGGGAATAGACAAGCTGGTGACGCTGTTCTGCAGGACTGGTGTTCTATGTCAAATATAGTACATATAAATGACTCTTCATCAGTGAAACAAATCAAATTCCACCTAAAATTCCGTTTGTCTAGTAAATTAGGCCTTGTGGCAGTATGTATATGTGGAGGGGGGTGGGGTCACATGCCATCATCGTTCAGGTTTTCTTGCAGCACATATCTGTTCATATACCGGCCGTTTTTTTGGGGATAAAAATTGCACTCACTCTTTACTAGGATTCCCATCCTTTCTTACAAATCATATGCTCAAACTACGCGCATGGTTGTTTAATCTCGAATTGCTATATCTGTCCATATGATACCCCACATTCATATTTTCATATCTGACATCTGACACGTTTGTGTCCGCATTTTCGTACAATCTTATCTTATTTGTATTCATTTTTATTTTACTCGCATTAAATCAACCAATTGAATAATTAATATAGTACTTCACTAAATGCGCCATATTGTAAGAGGGTGGTTCTGATGCCAGCCACCATCAGGTCTTAACTAGAGTTTCTCGACCATGTGAATGAATCTGTTGTTTCTTATCTTTTTAATGACACTTGTTATTCGGAGTTCGGAGTGTAAGTTCTCTGCACACACACAAACGGGGGGCACAAGTATGAGGCCGGCCGATAGCGGGGGAGGGGGGGGGGCACAAGTAGGCCGGCCGATAGTGGGGAAGGGGGGCGGGAGCACATGTATGGGGCCGGCCGATGGGGGGAGGGGGGGACGGGGGGGGGCACATATATGGGGCCGGCCGATGGAGGGGGGTACAAGTATGGGGCCGGCCGATGGGGGGGGGCGAGGCACATGTATGGGTTTGGCCGATGGGGGGGGGCACAAGTATAGGGCCGGCCGATAAGGGGGGGTGGCACATATATGGGGCCGGCAAATGGGGGGAGGCACATATATGGGTCTGGCCGATGGGGGGAGGGGGCAAAAGTATGGGGCCGGCAAATAAGGGAGCTGATTAATAATAACCAAGTTTTCAATCAAAGCCACAAAAGGCCACCAAGTCCCGTTGTAACAACAATACGTGACTATTGTGTTGGCCCAATTCCGCGCTCACTAAGGCTGAGAGCTTCCAAAATATATCGAATAAAAATATAGGAAACTATTGGACAACTTATTGTCATGAAAGGCTGAAATTTAATAAGCGCATTTGCCCAGAGAGCATTTCATCATCTTTATTCAATTTTTTTCTATTATTACCCTTATTGATTTCGCATCCTAGCATTGATATTTTTATAATTGTGGGAAGGAGGGGTGCAACTTTTCAAATTAATACAACACTCGATCAAACTACATGCATTGGCCCGTGAAATACGCAAATCTTCCTACAATGGGGACATCCCTCGTACTTTTTCGTCCCAAAGAGAAAAATTCAAACATGAAATGGAATAATTTGGACGGTATGTAATAGAGGCAGAACAATGCAGGAAGTATAATGCAGATTATAAAAGGCCTGAATTCTTTACTTCAATACATCGTATCACTCACC
Organism: Arenicola marina; assembly: GCA_964019135.1. Taxonomy (NCBI): domain Eukaryota; kingdom Metazoa; phylum Annelida; class Polychaeta; family Arenicolidae; genus Arenicola; species Arenicola marina. The sequence goes on from OZ025249.1 coordinate 24,770,162, forward strand.
TGCGTACCGGTGTCCTACCACCGTCACCTCGCATGGTATGATGGATCCACTAGGTTCGCTCTCTGACTGGTACTTCCAGATGAGGACATATCTGCCGACCAGAGGCTGTCCACACGTCACCTTGGCGTCCGCTCCCCGCCCAACCTCGCCCGGGAAGTCCCCACAAGTGACGAAGCCGTAACTCTGTATGTCGTCAGTAGAGTTGAGCACCACGGCGTCGTCTTTGACCACGTGTTTGGGCAGCGACGAGTTGCTGACGAACACCCGCAGGTTCCTCATGTATCTGTAGCTGTCTATAATGGTACATAAAGTATATATTTAATAACATCGGGCAGTGATAACACATATATATGTATGTCGTGACTCATTGGAATGAACTTCACGGCGTGCCTGGTATCTGTGGGTTTGGCAGCGACGAGTGGCTGACGAACACTCGATAAGGTTCCTCGTGTAGATCCAACTATAGCGGTAGTATGAAACTATCCTTCTAGTTATATAGCGCTCCGCAGTCATAGTCAGAAGACACATCTTACATCCCTGGGGCTGGTCCAGGGGGATTCATTGGGAGCAGTGTGCGGACCGCATGCCAATACTGCTGAAAGGACCTGTTTTCACCAAAGGTAACGTGCGGCCCCGTTAAAAGCGCAATATTGGGCTATTGTGGCAGAACGTCAACCAGCCACTTTCAAGAAGGAACGAAGCTTCTTTAAAATGTGAGACCACATGCGTCTGACACTAACGTGTGTGTGGGGGGCGGGGGGGGCTAATCTTTGCTTTCCGCCAGACCCTATATCATACTTATATGGATCATGTGGAAACTGGATCTGCCCCCGTGACCTCGGCGTTCACAGCTCGATAACATGGGGACTGCGATCACATTACAGGTGTGTGTGAGGTACCGCCAAGCTCCACACACGGTGGGAGGGGTTTATGATCCCAGAGGGCTGATAGGCCAGCCCCGGGTCCTCATGGTGACAACATCGCCCTCTGTGGATCAAACCGGACCCATGTGGCCTTGCGTGACTTGTAAGCCCGTAGAGGTCTATACCCGATACTACAATATTCCTTACCTTTTGTACTGGCGACTGTGACCCGGTAGGCGGTGTAGAGAGCCCCGAGGTCCACGGTCCACCACGCCAGTCCAGGGCCAGAGCGATGAGAACCGAATGTTACTTACCCAGTGCTGTATTGGCGACTGTGACTCGGTAGACGGTGTAGAGAGCCCGGGGGTCCAGGGTCCACCACGCCAGTCCAGGGCCAGAGGGATGAGAACCAAATGTTACTTACCCACTGTATTGGCGACTGTGACCCGGTAGACGGTGTAGAGAGCCCCGAGGTCCACGGTCCACCATGCCAGTCCAGGGCCGGCAGGGTGAGAACAGTGCCGTCTGTCGACCACGCCGTCCACCGCGCGGTCGGCCGACCAGTCACTGTACTGTCTGTACTGCCAGGCCGACTTGTTGTAAGCCGCGTTACCTTCAGCATCGGCAACAGGACAAATGCGATACAATCATAACGCTATTGCACGCTCTTATGAACATAAACGGCTACTACAGCACTCTTCCAAAACAAATGCGCGGTATCATGGCCTAAATATGTTATCTTGCTTTTTACTGGTGACTGGTAACTGGTATTGTATGTTGCAAACCCATCGCCAGATTGTGGGAAACATGTCCAGAAAATGAAGGATATGAGCCCTGAAGTAAAGAGTTATGAGTCTCCACACTTGTAATAGGTTAAAGAGACAAACAAGGTTCAATGCATCAATGTCGGTATTATTTAATCGGCAGTCTTTTTAGGATAACTCATGACCTCCAAAGTCCAAAAGATATTGTACATTTATTCCTCTATGGCCACGAGCGTCAAACTAAAAACTCTAGTATTATTGACGCCATATCTACATTTGTTGCATCTACTCATCGTTTCAGATACCAATAATCTGTCGTGAGTAAGCCCTTAAGTCTATCCCTCTTCCCTCTTCCTGTCTCTTTTCGTGTACCGTTATATGTGATCCAACTCGCCTCGCCATTGTACTATTGCATATTTGGTTTTACATCGTAACATTTCGCTTTTCATCTTTTTGAGGAAGCCCCCACGTTCCTAGCGTATGTTATTCGGGGTATCCTCGTTAAATAACTATGTTTAAACCAATGTTGGCATGGAACATCGGCAAGCAGTGAAGCTCAGAAAGAACCAAGGAATATAATGCGAATTAGGAACATATCACATCTTAACATTCAGGAGCTATGTGGTTGAATAGTATGTTTCATACGGCTTTGCTGGAGTCGTACTCTGTCTAGTGAATACCCATGCAAGCTGAGGTATCACGCCTCCACTTCCAGAAGGAAGTCATCTGTATGATTCGCGAACAAACAGTCAACATGAGGCGTTACACATTACACGGGTGAGATTTTAACCATGCCTCGACCAGTCGATGGTTCGACCAGCAGAGAACATCTGGAAAAACGTCAACATGATACCAACCAGGCTACTGGGTGACCCCCGCCACCATTAGATCTACGTACCAGGCCACGGGGTGACCCCGGCCACCATTAGATCTACCTACCAGGCCACGGGGTGACCCCCGCCACTATTAGATCTACCTACCAGGCCACGGGGTGACCCCCGTCACCATTAGATCTACCTACCAGGCCACGGGGTGACCCCGCCACCATTAGATCTACCTACCAGGCCACGGGGTGATCCCCGCCACCATTAGATCTACTTACCAGGTGACAGGGTGACCCCCACCAACATTAGATCTACCTACCAGGCCACGGGGTGACCCCCCCACCCACCATTAGATCTACCTACCAGGCCACGGGGTGACCCCTGCCAACATTAGATCTACCTACCAGGCCACGGGGTGACCCCCACCAACATTAGATCTACCTACCAGGCCACGGGGTGACCCCCGTCACCATTAGATCTACCTACCAGGAAACGGGGTGACCCTCGCCACCATTACATCTACCTACCAGGCCACGGGGTAACCCCCGCCACCATTAGATCTACCTACCAGGCCACGGGGCGACCCCAGCCACCATTAGGTCTACCTACCAGGCCACGGGGTGACCCCCGCCACCATTAGATCTACCTACCAGGCCACGGGGTGACCCTCGCCACCATTAGATCTACCTACCAGGCCACGGGGTGACCCTCGCCACCATTAATTAGATCTACTTACCAGGCCACGGGGTGACCCCCGCCACCATTAGATCTACCTACCAGGCCACGGGGCGACCCCAGCCACCATTAGGTCTACCTACCAGGCCACGGGGTGACCCCCGCCACCATTAGATCTACCTACCAGGCCACGGGGTGACCCTCGCCAACATTAGATCTACCTACCAGGACACGGGGTGACCCTCGCCACCATTAGATCTACCTACCAGGCCACGGGGTAACCCCCGCCACCATTAGATCTACCTACCAGGCCACGGGGCGACCCCAGCCACCATTAGGTCTACCTACCAGGCCACGGGGTGACCCCAGCCACCATTAGGTCTACCTACCAGGCCACGGGGTGACCCCCGCCACCATTAGATCTACCTACCAGGCCACGGGGTGACCCTCGCCACCATTAATTAGATCTACTTACCAGGCCACAGGGTGACCCCCACCAACATTAGATCTACCTACCAGGCCACGGGGTGACCCCCGCCAACATTAGATCTACCTACCAGGCCACGGGGTGACCCCCGCCACCATTAGATCTACCTACCAGGCCACGGGGTGACCTCCGCCACCATTAGATCTACCTACCAGGCCACGGGGTGACCCCCGCCACCATTAGATCTACCTACCAGGCCACGGGGTGACCCCCACCAACATTAGATCTACCTACCAGGCCACGGGTTGACCCCACCCCCCACCATTAGATCTACCTACCAGGCCACGGGGTGACCCCCGCCACCCTTAGATCTACATACCAGGCCACGGGGTGACCCCGCCCCCATTAGATCTACCTACCAGGCCACGGGGTGACCCCCGCCAACATTAGATCTACCTAACAGGCCACGGGGTGACCCCCCCCCCCCCCACCATTAGATCTACCTACCAGGCCACGGGGTGACCCCCGCCAACATTAGATCTACCTACCAGGCCACGGGGTGACCCCCACCAACATTAGATCTACCTACCAGGCCACGGGGTGACCCCCGCCACCATTAGATCTACCTACCAGGCCACGGGGTGACCCCCGCCACAATTAGATCTACCTACCAGGCCACGGGGTGACCCCCGCCACGATTAGATCTACCTACCAGGCCACGGGGTGACCCCCGCCACCATTAGGTCTACCTACCAGGCCACGGGGTGACCCCCGCCACCATTAGATCTACCTACCAGGCCACGGGGTGACCCCCTCCACCATTAGATCCACCTACCGGGCCACGGGGTGACCCCCGTCACCGCTAGATCTACCTACCAGGCTAAGGGGTGACCCCCGTCACCGTTAGATCTACCTACCAGGCTAAGGGGTGACCCCCGCCACCACTAGGTCTACCTACCAGGCCACGGGGTGACCCCCGTCACCGTTAGATCTACCTACCAGGCTAAGGGGTGACCCCGCCACCCTCAGATCTACCTACCAGGCCACGGGGTGACCCCAGCCACCATTAGATCTACCTACCAGGCCACGGGGTGACCCCCGCCAACATTAGATCTACCTACCAGGCCACGGGGTGACCCCCCCCCCCTCACCATTAGATCTACCTACCAGGCCACGGGGTGACCCCTGCCAACATTAGATCTACCTACCAGGCCACGGGGTGACCCCCACCAACATTAGATCTACCTACCAGGCCACGGGGTGACCCCCACCAACATTAGATCTACCTACCAGGCCACGGGGTGACCCCCCGCCAACATTAGATCTACCTACCAGGCCACGGGGTGACCCCCCCCCCCACCATTAGATCTACCTACCAGGCCACGGGGTGACCCCTGCCACCATTAGATCTACCTACCAGGCCACGGGGTGACCCCCACCAAAATTAGATCTACCTACCAGGCCACGGGGTGACCCCCGCCAACATTAGATGTACCTACCAGGCCACGGGGTGACCCCCACCAACATTAGATCTACCTACCAGGCCACGGGGTGACCCCCGCCACCATTAGATCTACCTACCAGGCCACGGGGTGACCCCCGCCACCATTAGATCTACCTACCAGGCCACGGGGTGAATCCCCCCCACCCCACCATTAGATCTACCTACCAGGCCACGGGGTGGCCCCCGCCACCATTAGATCTACCTACCAGGCCACGGGGTGACCCCCACCAACATTAGATCTACCTACCAGGCCACGGGGTGACCCCCGCCACCATTCGATCTACCTACCAGGCCACGGGGTGACCCCCGCCACCATTAGATCTACCTCCCAGGCCACGGGGTGACCCCCGCCACCATTAGATCTACCTACCAGGCCACGGGGTGACCCCCGCCACCATTAGATCTACCTACCAGGCCACGGGGTGACCCCCGCCACCATTAGATCTACCTACCAGGGTACGGGGTAACCCCGCCACCGTTAGATCTACCTACCAGGCCACGGGGTGACCCCGCCACCATTAGATCTACCTACCAGGCCACGGGGTGACCCCCGCCACCATTAGATCTACCTACCAGGCCACGGGGTGACCCCCGCCACCATTAGATCTACCTACCAGGTCACGGGGTGACCCCCGCCACCAATAGATCTACCTACCAGGCCACGGGGTGACCCCCGCCACCATTAGATCTACCTACCAGGCCACGGGGTGACCCCCGCCACCATTATATCTACCTACCAGGTCACGGGGTGACCCCCGCCACCATTAGATCTAACTACCAGGCCACGGGGTGACCCCCGCCACTATTAGATCTACGTACCAGGCCACGGGGTGACCCCCACCACCATTAGGTCTACCTACCAGGCCACGGGGTGACCCCCGCCACCATTAGATCTACCTACCAGGCCACGGGGTGACCCCCGCCACCATTAGATCTACCTACCGGGCCACGGGGTGACCCCCGTCACCGTTAGATCTACCTACCAGGCTAAGGGGTGACCCCCGTCATCGTTAGATCTACCTACCAGGCTAAGGGGTGACCCCCGCCACCATTAGGTCTACCTACCAGACGACGGGGTGACCCCCGCCAAAATTAGATCTACCTACCAGGCCACGGGGTGACCCCCCCCCCCCCCACCATTAGATCTACCTACCAGGCCACGGGGTGACCCCTGCCAACATTAGATCTACCTACCAGGCCACGGGGTGACCCCCACCAACATTAGATCTACCTACCAGGCCACGGGGTGACCCCCACCAACATTAGATCTACCTACCAGGCCACGGGGTGACCCCCCGCCAACATTAGATCTACCTACCAGGCCACGGGGTGACCCCCCCCCCCCACCATTAGATCTACCTACCAGGCCACGGGGTGACCCCTGCCACCATTAGATCTACCTACCAGGCCACGGGGTGACCCCCACCAAAATTAGATCTACCTACCAGGCCACGGGGTGACCCCCGCCAACATTAGATGTACCTACCAGGCCACGGGGTGACCCCCACCAACATTAGATCTACCTACCAGGCCACGGGGTGACCCCCGCCACCATTAGATCTACCTACCAGGCCACGGGGTGACCCCCGCCACCATTAGATCTACCTACCAGGCCACGGGGTGAATCCCCCCCACCCCACCATTAGATCTACCTACCAGGCCACGGGGTGGCCCCCGCCACCATTAGATCTACCTACCAGGCCACGGGGTGACCCCCACCAACATTAGATCTACCTACCAGGCCACGGGGTGACCCCCGCCACCATTCGATCTACCTACCAGGCCACGGGGTGACCCCCGCCACCATTAGATCTACCTCCCAGACCACGGGGTGACCCCCGCCACCATTAGATCTACCTACCAGGCCACGGGGTGACCCCCGCCACCATTAGATCTACCTACCAGGCCACGGGGTGACCCCCGCCACCATTAGATCTACCTACCAGGCTACGGGGTAACCCCGCCACCGTTAGATCTACCTACCAGGCCACGGGGTGACCCCGCCACCATTAGATCTACCTACCAGGCCACGGGGTGACCCCCGCCACCATTAGATCTACCTACCAGGCCACGGGGTGACCCCCGCCACCATTAGATCTACCTACCAGGTCACGGGGTGACCCCCGCCACCAATAGATCTACCTACCAGGCCACGGGGTGACCCCCGCCACCATTAGATCTACCTACCAGGCCACGGGGTGACCCCCGCCACCATTATATCTACCTACCAGGTCACGGGGTGACCCCCGCCACCATTAGATCTAACTACCAGGCCACGGGGTGACCCCCGCCACTATTAGATCTACGTACCAGGCCACGGGGTGACCCCCACCACCATTAGGTCTACCTACCAGGCCACGGGGTGACCCCCGCCACCATTAGATCTACCTACCAGGCCACGGGGTGACCCCCGCCACCATTAGATCTACCTACCGGGCCACGGGGTGACCCCCGTCACCGTTAGATCTACCTACCAGGCTAAGGGGTGACCCCCGTCATCGTTAGATCTACCTACCAGGCTAAGGGGTGACCCCCGCCACCATTAGGTCTACCTACCAGACGACGGGGTGACCCCCGCCAAAATTAGATCTACCTACCAGGCCACGGGGTGACCCCCCCCCCCCCCCCACCATTAGATCTACCTACCAGGCCACGGGGTGACCCCCGCAACATTAGATCTACCTACCAGGCCACGAGGTGACCCCCACCAACATTAGATCTACCTGCCAGGCCACGGGGTGACCCCCGCCACCATTAGATCTACCCACCAGGCCACGGGGTGACCCCGCCACCATTAGATCTACCTACCAGGCCACGGGGTGACCCCGCCACCATTAGATCTAACTACCAGGCCACGGGGTGATCCCCGCCACCATTAGATCCACTTACCAGGCCACCGGGTGACCCTCGCCACCATTAGATCTACCTACCAGGCCACGGGGTGACCCCGCCACCATTAGATCTACCTACCAGGCCACGAGGTGACCCCCACCAACATTAGATCTACCTGCCAGGCCACGGGGTGACCCCCGCCACCATTAGATCTACCTACCAGGCCACGGGGTGACCCCCGCCACCATTAGATCTACCTACCAGGCCACGGGGTGACCCCGGCCACCATTCGATCTACCTACCAGGCCACGGGGTGACCCCCGCCACCATTATATCTACCTACCAGGCCACGGGGTGACCCCCGCCAACATTAGATCTACCTACCAGGCCACGGGGTGACCCCCCTCCCCACCATTAGATCTACCAACCAGGCCACGGGGTGACCCCCACCAACTATAGAGCTACCTACCAGGCCACGAGGTGACCCCCACCAACATTAGATCTACCTACCAGGCCACGGGGTGACCCCCGCCACCATTAGATCTACCTACCAGGCCACGGGGTGACCCCCGCCACCATTAGATCTACCTACCAGGCCACGGGGTGAAACCCCCCCCCACCATTAGATCTGCGTACCAGGCCACGGGGTGGCCCCCGCCACCATTAGATCTACCTACCAGGCCACGGGGTGACCCCCACCAACATTAGATCTACCTACCAGGCCACGGGGTGACCCCCGCCACCATTAGATCTACCTACCAGGCCACGGGGTGACCCCGCCACCATTACATCTACCTACCAGGCCACGGGGTGACCCCGCCACCATTAGATCTACCTACCAGGCCACGGGGTGACCCCCGCCACTATTAGATCTAGCTACCAGGCCACGGGGTGACCCCGCCACCATTAGATCTACCTACCAGGCCACGGGGTGATCCCCGCCACCATTACATCTACTTACCAGGCCACCGGGTGACCGTCGCCACCATTAGATCTACCTACCAGGCCACGGGGTGACCCCGCCACCATTAGATCTACCTACCAGGCCACGGGGTGACCCCGCCACCATTAGATCTACCTACCAGGCCACGGGGTGACCCCGCCACCAGTAGATCTACCTACCAGGCCACGAGGTGACCCCCACCAACATTAGATCTACCTGCCAGGCCACGGGGTGACCCCCGCCACCATTAGATCTACCTACCAGGCCAAGGGGTGACCCCCGCCACCATTAGATCTACCTACCAGGCCACGGGGTGACCCCCCCCCCCCCACCATTAGATCTACCTACCAGGCCACGGGGTGACCCCCGCCACCATTATATCTACCTACCAGGCCACGGGGTGACCCCCGCCAACATTAGATCCACCTACCAGGCCACGGGGTGACCCCCCCCCCACCATTAGATCTACCAACCAGGCCACGGGGTGACCCCCGCCAACATTAGATCTACCTACCAGGCCACGAGGTGACCCCCACCAACATTAGATCTACCTACCAGGCCACGGGGTGACCCCCGTCACCATTAGATCTACCTACCAGGCCACGGGGTGACCCCGCCACCATTAGATCTACCTACCAGGCCACGGGGTGAACCCCCCCCCACCCCCCCCCCCCCACCATTAGATCTACGTACCAGGCCACGGGGTGGCCCCCGCCACCATTAGATCTACCTACCAGGCCACGGGGTGACCCCCACCAACATTAGATCTACCTACCAGGCCACGGGGTGACCCCCGCCACCATTCGATCTACCTACCAGGCCACGGGGTGACCCCCGCCACCATTAGATCTACCTACCAGGCCACGGGGTGAAACCCCCCCCCACCATTAGATCTGCGTACCAGGCCACGGGGTGGCCCCCGCCACCATTAGATCTACCTACCAGGCCACGGGGTGACCCCCGCCACCATTAGATCTACCTACCAGGCCACGGGGTGACCCCGCCACCATTAGATCTACCTACCAGGCCACGGGGTGACCCCCGCCACTATTAGATCTAGCTACCAGGCCACGGGGTGACCCCGCCACCATTAGATCTACCTACCAGGCCACGGGGTGATCCCCGCCACCATTACATCTACTTACCAGGCCACCGGGTGACCGTCGCCACCATTAGATCTACCTACCAGGCCACGGGGTGACCCCGCCACCATTAGATCTACCTACCAGGCCACGGGGTGACCCCGCCACCATTAGATCTACCTACCAGGCCACGGGGTGACCCCGCCACCAGTAGATCTACCTACCAGGCCACGAGGTGACCCCCACCAACATTAGATCTACCTGCCAGGCCACGGGGTGACCCCCGCCACCATTAGATCTACCTACCAGGCCAAGGGGTGACCCCCGCCACCATTAGATCTACCTACCAGGCCACGGGGTGACCCCCCCCCCCCACCATTAGATCTACCTACCAGGCCACGGGGTGACCCCCGCCACCATTATATCTACCTACCAGGCCACGGGGTGACCCCCGCCAACATTAGATCCACCTACCAGGCCACGGGGTGACCCCCCCCCCCACCATTAGATCTACCAACCAGGCCACGGGGTGACCCCCGCCAACATTAGATCTACCTACCAGGCCACGAGGTGACCCCCACCAACATTAGATCTACCTACCAGGCCACGGGGTGACCCCCGTCACCATTAGATCTACCTACCAGGCCACGGGGTGACCCCGCCACCATTAGATCTACCTACCAGGCCACGGGGTGAACCCCCCCCCCACCCCCCCCCCCCACCATTAGATCTACGTACCAGGCCACGGGGTGGCCCCCGCCACCATTAGATCTACCTACCAGGCCACGGGGTGACCCCCACCAACATTAGATCTACCTACCAGGCCACGGGGTGACCCCCGCCACCATTCGATCTACCTACCAGGCCACGGGGTGACCCCGCCACCATTAGATCTACCTACCAGGCCACGGGGTGACCCCGCCACCATTAGATCTACCTACCAGGCCACCGGGTGACCCTCGCCACCATTAGATCTACCTACCAGGCCACGAGGTGACCCCCGCCACCATTAGATCTACCTACCAGGCCACGGGGTGACCCTCGCCACCATTAGATCTACCTACCAGGCCACGGGGTGACCCTCGCCACCATTAGATCTACCTACCAGGCCACGGGGTGACCCCAGCCACCATTAGATCTACCTACCAGGCCACGGGGTGACCCCCGTCACCATTAGATCTACCTACCAGAGCACGGGGTGACCCTCGCCACCATTAGATCTACCTACCAGGCCACGGGGTGACCCTCGCCACCATTAGATCTACCTACCAGGCCACGGGGTGACCCCCGTCACCATTAGATCTACCTACAAGGCCACGAGGTGAACCCCCCCCCCCACCATTAGATCTACCTACCAGGCCACGGGGTGACCCCGGCCACCATTCGATCTACCTACCAGGCCACGGGGTGACCCCCGCCACCATTAGATCTACCTACCAGGCCACGGGGTGACCCCGGCCACCATTCGATCTACCTACCAGGCCACGGGGTGACCCCAGCCACCATTATATCTACCTACCAGGCCACGGGGTGACCCCACCAACATTAGATCTACCTACCAGGCCACGGGGTGACCCCCGCCACCATTAGATCTACCTACCAGGCCACGGGGTGACCCCCGCCACCCTTAGATCTACATACCAGGCCACGGGGTGACCCCCGCTCCCATTAGATCTACCTACCAGGCCACGGGGTGACCCCCGCCAACATTAGATCTACCTACCAGGCCACGGGGTGACCCCCCCCCCCCACCATTAGATCTACCTACCAGGCCACGGGGTGACCCCCGCCAACATTAGATCTACCTACCAGGCCACGGGGTGACCCCCGCCAACATTAGATCTACCTACCAGGCCACGGGGTGAACCCCCCCCCCACCATTAGATCTACCTACTAGGCCACGGGGTGACCCCCCCCCCCACCATTAGATCTACCAACCAGGCCACGGGGTGACCCCCGCCAACATTAGATCTACCTACCAGGCCACGGGGTGACCCCCGCCAACATTAGATCTACCTACCAGGCCACGGGGTGACCCCCCCCCACCATTAGATCTACCTACCAGGCCACGGGGTGACCCCCCCCCCACCATTAGATCTACCTACCAGGCCACGGGGTGACCCCGGCCACCATTCGATCTACCTACCAGGCCACGGGGTGACCCCCGCCACCATTATACCTACCTACCAGGCCACGGGGTGACCCCCACCAACATTAGATCTACCTACCAGGCCACGGGGTGACCCCCGCCAACATTAGATCTACCTACCAGGCCACGGGGTGACCCCCGCCACCATTAGATCTACCTACCAGGCCACGGGGTGACCCCGCCACCATTAGATCTACCTACCAGGCCACGGGGTGACCTCGCCACCATTAGATCTACCTACCAGGCCACCGGGTGACCCTCGCCACCATTAGATCTACCTACCAGGCCACGGGGTGACCCCCGCCACCATTAGATCTACCTACCAGGCCACGGGGTGACCCTCGCCACCATTAGATCTACCTACCAGGCCACGGGGTGACCCTCGCCACCATTAGATCTACCTACCAGGCCACGGGGTGACCCCAGCCACCATTAGATCTACCTACCAGGCCACGGGGTGACCCCCGTCACCATTAGATCTACCTACCAGGGCACGGGGTGACCCTCGCCACCATTAGATCTACCTACCAGGCCACGGGGTGACCTTCGCCACCATTAGATCTACCTACCAGGCCACGGGGTGACCCCCGTCACCATTAGATCTACCTACAAGGCCACGAGGTGACCCCCCCCCCACCATTAGATCTACCTACCAGGCCACGGGGTGACCCCGGCCACCATTCGATCTACCTACCAGGCCACGGGGTGACCCCCGCCACCATTAGATCTACCTACCAGGCCACGGGGTGACCCCGGCCACCATTCGATCTACCTACCAGGCCACGGGGTGACCCCCGCCACCATTATATCTACCTACCAGGCCACGGGGTGACCCCCACCAACATTAGATCTACCTACCAGGCCACGGGGTGACCCCCGCCACCATTAGATCTACCTACCAGGCCACGGGGTGACCCCCGCCACCATTAGATCTACATACCAGGCCACGGGGTGACCCCCGCCCCCATTAGATCTACCTACCAGGCCACGGGGTGACCCCCGCCAACATTAGATCTACCTACCAGGCCACGGGGTGAACCCCCCCCCCCCACCATTAGATCTACCTACCAGGCCACGGGGTGACCCCCGCCAACATTAGATCTACCTACCAGGCCACGGGGTGACCCCCGCCAACATTAGATCTACCTACCAGGCCACGGGGTGACCCCCCCCCCACCATTAGATCTACCTACCAGGCCACGGGGTGACCCCCCCCCCACCATTAGATCTACCAACCAGGCCACGGGGTGACCCCCGCCAAAATTGGATCTACCTACAAGGCCACGGGGTGACCCCCCCCCACCATTAGATCTACCTACCAGGCCACGGGGTGACCCCCCCCCCACCATTAGATCTACCTACCAGGCCACGGGGTGACCCCGGCCACCATTCGATCTACCTACCAGGCCACGGGGTGAACCCCGCCACCATTATACCTACCTACCAGGCCACGGGGTGACCCCCACCAACATTAGATCTACCTACCAGGCCACGGGGTGACCCCCGCCAACATTAGATCTACCTACCAGGCCACGGGATGACCCTCCCTCACCATTAGATCTACCTACCAGGCCACGGGGTGACACCCGCCACCATTAGATCTACCTACCAGGCCACGGGGTGACCCCGGCCACCATTCGATCTACCTACCAGGCCACGGGGTGACCCCCGCCACCATTATACCTACCTACCAGGCCACGGGGTGACCCCCACCAACATTAGATCTACCTACCAGGCCACGGGGTGACCCCCGCCACCATCAGATCTACCTACCAGGCCACGGGGTGACCCCCGCCACCCTTAGATCTACATACCAGGCCACGGGGTGACCCCCGCCCCCATTAGATCTACCTACCAGGCCACGGGGTGACCCCCGCCAACATTAGATCTACCTACCAGGCCACGGGGTGACCCCCCCCCCCACCATTAGATCTACCTACCAGGCCACGGGGTGACCCCGCCAACATTAGATCTACCTACCAGGCCACGAGGTGACCCCCACCAACATTAGATCTACCTGCCAGGCCACGGGGTGACCCCCGCCACCATTAGATCTACCTACCAGGCCACGGGGTGACCCCGCCACCATTAGATCTACCTACCAGGCCACGGGGTGACCCCCGCCACCATTAGATCTACTTACCAGGCCACGGGGTGACCCCCACCAACATTAGATCTAACTACCAGGCCACGGGGTGACCCCCGCCACCATTAGATCTAACTACCAGGCCACGGGGTGACCCCCACCAACATTAGATCTACCTACCAGGCCACGGGGTGACCCCGGCCACCATTCGATCTACCTACCAGGCCACGGGGTGACCCCCGCCACCATTATATCTACATACCAGGCCACGGGGTGACCCCCGCCACCATTAGATCTACCTACCAGGCCACGGGGTGAACCCCCCCCCCACCATTAGATCTACCTGCCAGGCCACGGGGTGACCCCCGCCACCATTAGATCTACCTACCTGGCCACGGGGTGACCCCCGCCACCATTAGATCTACCTACCAGGCCACGGGGTGGCCCCCGCCACCATTAGATCTACCTACCAGGCCACGGGGTGACCCCCACCAACATTAGATCTACCTACCAGGCCACGGGGTGACCCCCGCCACCATTAGATCTACCTACCAGGCCACGGGGTGACCCCGCCACCATTAGATCTACCTACCAGGCCACGGGGTGACCTCGCCACCATTAGATCTACCTACCAGGCCACCGGGTGACCCTCGCCACCATTAGATCTACCTACCAGGCCACGGGGTGACCCCCGCCACCATTAGATCTACCTACCAGGCCACGGGGTGACCCTCGCCACCATTAGATCTACCTACCAGGCCACGGGGTGACCCTCGCCACCATTAGATCTACCTACCAGGCCACGGGGTGACCCCAGCCACCATTAGATCTACCTACCAGGCCACGGGGTGACCCCCGTCACCATTAGATCTACCTACCAGGGCACGGGGTGACCCTCGCCACCATTAGATCTACCTACCAGGCCACGGGGTGACCTTCGCCACCATTAGATCTACCTACCAGGCCACGGGGTGACCCCCGTCACCATTAGATCTACCTACAAGGCCACGAGGTGACCCCCCCCCCACCATTAGATCTACCTACCAGGCCACGGGGTGACCCCGGCCACCATTCGATCTACCTACCAGGCCACGGGGTGACCCCCGCCACCATTAGATCTACCTACCAGGCCACGGGGTGACCCCGGCCACCATTCGATCTACCTACCAGGCCACGGGGTGACCCCCGCCACCATTATATCTACCTACCAGGCCACGGGGTGACCCCCACCAACATTAGATCTACCTACCAGGCCACGGGGTGACCCCCGCCACCATTAGATCTACCTACCAGGCCACGGGGTGACCCCCGCCACCATTAGATCTACATACCAGGCCACGGGGTGACCCCCGCCCCCATTAGATCTACCTACCAGGCCACGGGGTGACCCCCGCCAACATTAGATCTACCTACCAGGCCACGGGGTGAACCCCCCCCCCCCCCACCATTAGATCTACCTACCAGGCCACGGGGTGACCCCCGCCAACATTAGATCTACCTACCAGGCCACGGGGTGACCCCCGCCAACATTAGATCTACCTACCAGGCCACGGGGTGACCCCCCCCCCACCATTAGATCTACCTACCAGGCCACGGGGTGACCCCCCCCCCCACCATTAGATCTACCAACCAGGCCACGGGGTGACCCCCGCCAAAATTGGATCTACCTACAAGGCCACGGGGTGACCCCCCCCCACCATTAGATCTACCTACCAGGCCACGGGGTGACCCCCCCCCCACCATTAGATCTACCTACCAGGCCACGGGGTGACCCCGGCCACCATTCGATCTACCTACCAGGCCACGGGGTGAACCCCGCCACCATTATACCTACCTACCAGGCCACGGGGTGACCCCCACCAACATTAGATCTACCTACCAGGCCACGGGGTGACCCCCGCCAACATTAGATCTACCTACCAGGCCACGGGATGACCCTCCCTCACCATTAGATCTACCTACCAGGCCACGGGGTGACACCCGCCACCATTAGATCTACCTACCAGGCCACGGGGTGACCCCGGCCACCATTCGATCTACCTACCAGGCCACGGGGTGACCCCCGCCACCATTATACCTACCTACCAGGCCACGGGGTGACCCCCACCAACATTAGATCTACCTACCAGGCCACGGGGTGACCCCCGCCACCATCAGATCTACCTACCAGGCCACGGGGTGACCCCCGCCACCCTTAGATCTACATACCAGGCCACGGGGTGACCCCCGCCCCCATTAGATCTACCTACCAGGCCACGGGGTGACCCCCGCCAACATTAGATCTACCTACCAGGCCACGGGGTGACCCCCCCCCCCCACCATTAGATCTACCTACCAGGCCACGGGGTGACCCCGCCAACATTAGATCTACCTACCAGGCCACGAGGTGACCCCCACCAACATTAGATCTACCTGCCAGGCCACGGGGTGACCCCCGCCACCATTAGATCTACCTACCAGGCCACGGGGTGACCCCGCCACCATTAGATCTACCTACCAGGCCACGGGGTGACCCCCGCCACCATTAGATCTACTTACCAGGCCACGGGGTGACCCCCACCAACATTAGATCTAACTACCAGGCCACGGGGTGACCCCCGCCACCATTAGATCTAACTACCAGGCCACGGGGTGACCCCCACCAACATTAGATCTACCTACCAGGCCACGGGGTGACCCCGGCCACCATTCGATCTACCTACCAGGCCACGGGGTGACCCCCGCCACCATTATATCTACATACCAGGCCACGGGGTGACCCCCGCCACCATTAGATCTACCTACCAGGCCACGGGGTGAACCCCCCCCCCACCATTAGATCTACCTGCCAGGCCACGGGGTGACCCCCGCCACCATTAGATCTACCTACCTGGCCACGGGGTGACCCCCGCCACCATTAGATCTACCTACCAGGCCACGGGGTGGCCCCCGCCACCATTAGATCTACCTACCAGGCCACGGGGTGAACCCCACCAACATTAGATCTACCTACCAGGCCACGGGGTGACCCCCGCCACCATTAGATCTACCTACCAGGCCACGGGGTGACCCCGCCACCATTAGATCTACCTACCAGGCCACGGGGTGACCCCGCCACTATTAGATCTACCCACCAGGCCACGGGGTGACCCCCGCCACTATTAGATCTAGCTACCAGGCCACGGGGTGACCCCGCCACCATTAGATCTAACTACCAGGCCACGGAGTGATCCCCGCCACCATTAGATCTACTTACCAGGCCACCGGGTGACCCTCGCCACCATTAGATCTACCTACCAGGCCACGGGGTGAGCCCGCCACCATTAGATCTACCTACCAGGCCACGGGGTGACCCCAGCCACCATTAGATCTACCTACCAGGCCACGGGGTGACCCCGCCACCATTAGATCTACCTACCAGGCCACGAGGTGACCCCCACCAACACTAGATCTACCTGCCAGGCCACGGGGTGACCCCCGCCACCATTAGATCTACCTACCAGGCCACGGGGTGACCCCCACCAACATTAGATCTACCTACCAGGCCACGGGGTGACCCCGGCCACCATTCGATCTACCTACCAGGCCACGGGGTGACCCCCGCCACCATTATATCTACCTACCAGGCCACGGGGTGACCCCCGCCAACATTAGATATACCTACCAGGCCACGGGGTGACCCCCCCACCCCCACCATTAGATCTACCAACCAGGCCACGGGGTGACCCCCACCAACATTAGATCTACCTACCAGGCCACGAGGTGACCCCCACCAACATTAGATCTACCTACCAGGCCACGGGGTGACCCCCGCCACCATTAGATCTACCTACCAGGCCACGGGGTGACCCCCGCCACCATTAGATCTACCTACCAGGCCACGGGGTGAACCCCCCCCCCACCATTAGATCTACGTACCAGGCCACGGGGTGGCCCCCGCCACCATTAGATCTACCTACCAGGCCAAGGGGTGACCCCCACCAACATTAGATCTACCTACCAGGCCACGGGGTGACCCCCGCCACCATTAGATCTACCTACCAGGCCACGGGGTGAACCCGCCACCATTAGATCTACCTACCAGGCCACGGGGTGACCCCGCCACCATTAGATCTACCTACCAGGCCACCGGGTGACCCTCGCCACCATTAGATCTACCTACCAGGCCACGGGGTGACCCTCGCCACCATTAGATCTACCTACCAGGCCACGGGGTGACCCTCGCCACCATTAGATCTACCTACCAGGCCACGGGGTGACCCCAGCCACCATTAGATCTACCTACCAGGCCACGGGGTGACCCCCGTCACCATTAGATCTACCTACCAAGCCACGGGGTGACCCTCGCCACCATTAGATCTACCTACCAGGCCACGGGGTGACCCTCGCCACCATTAGATCTAGCTACCAGGCCACGGGGTGACCCCCGTCACCATTATATCTACCTACCAGGCCACGAGGTGACCCCCCCCCACCATTCGATCTACCTACCAGGCCACGGGGTGACCCCGGCCACCATTCGATCTACCTACCAGGCCACGGGGTGACCCCCGCCACCATTAGATCTACCTACCAGGCCACGTGGTGACCCCGGCCACCATTCGATCTACCTACCAGGCCACGGGGTGACCCCCACCACCATTATATCTACCTACCAGGCCACGGGGTGACCCCCGCCACCATTATATCTACCTACCAGGCCACGGGGTGACCCCCACCAACATTAGATCTACCTACCAGGCCACGGGGTGACCCCCGCCACCATTAGATCTACCTACCAGGCCACGGGGTGACCCCCGCCACCCTTAGATCTACATACCAGGCCACGGGGTGACCCCCCCCCCACCATTAGATCTACCTACCAGGCCACGGGGTGACCCCCGCCAACATTAGATCTACCTACCAGGCCACGGGGTGACCCCCGCCAACATTAGATCTACCTACCAGGCCACGGGGTGACCCCCCCCCCACCATTAGATCTACCTACCAGGCCACGGGGTGACCCCCCCCCCCACCATTAGATCTACCAACCAGGCCACGGGGTGACCCCCGCCAACATTAGATCTACCTACCAGGCCACGAGGTGACCCCCACCAACATTAGATCTACCTACCAGGCCACGGGGTGACCCCCGCCACCATTAGATCTACCTACCAGGCCACGGTGTGACCCCCGCCACCATTAGATCTACCTACTAGGCCACGGGGTGAACCCCCCCCCCCCTCCCACCATTAGATCTACCTACCAGGCCACGGGGTGACTCCGGCCACCATTCGATCTACCTACCAGGCCACGGGGTGACCCCCGCCACCATTATACCTACCTACCAGGCCACGGGGTGACCCTCGCCACCATTAGATCTACCTACCAGGCCACGGGGTGACCCTCGCCACCATTAGATCTACCTACCAGGCCACGGGGTGACCCTCGCCACCATTAGATCTACCTACCAGGCCACGGGGTGACCCCAGCCACCATTAGATCTACCTACCAGGCCACGGGGTGACCCCCGTCACCATTAGATGTACCTACCAGGCCACGGGGTGACCCTCGCCACCATTAGATCTACCTACCAGGCCACGGGGTGACCCTCGCCACCATTAGATCTAGCTACCAGGCCACGGGGTGACCCCCGTCACCATTATATCTACCTACCAGGCCACGAGGTGACCCCCCCCCCCCCCACCATTAGATCTACCTACCAGGCCACGGGGTGACCCCGGCCACCATTCGATCTACCTACCAGGCCACGGGGTGACCCCCGCCACCATTAGATCTACCTACCAGGCCACGGGGTGACCCCGGCCACCATTCGATCTACCTACCAGGCCACGGGGTGACCCCCACCACCATTATATCTACCTACCAGGCCACGGGGTGACCCCCGCCACCATTATATCTACCTACCAGGCAACGGGGTGACCCCCACCAACATTAGATCTACCTACCAGGCCACGGGGTGACCCCCGCCACCATTAGATCTACCTACCAGGCCACGGGGTGACCCCCGCCACCCTTAGATCTACATACCAGGCCACGGGGTGACCCCCCCCGCCACCATTAGATCTACCTACCAGGCCACGGGGTGACCCCCGCCAACATTAGATCTACCTACCAGGCCACGGGGTGACCCCCGCCAACATTAGATCTACCTACCAGGCCACGGGGTGACCCCCCCCCCCCACCATTAGATCTACCTACCAGGCCACGGGGTGACCCCCCTCCCACCATTAGATCTACCAACCAGGCCACGGGGTGACCCCCACCAACATTAGATCTACCTACCAGGCCACGGGGTGACCCCCGCCACCATTAGATCTACCTACCAGGCCACGGTGTGACCCCCGCCACCATTAGATCTACCTACCAGGCCACGGTGTGACCCCCGCCACCATTAGATCTACCTACCAGGCCACGGGGTGAACCCCCCCCCCCCTCCCACCATTAGATCTACCTACCAGGCCACGGGGTGACTCCGGCCACCATTCGATCTACCTACCAGGCCACGGGGTGACCCCCGCCACCATTATACCTACCTACCAGGCCACGGGGTGACCCTCGCCACCATTAGATCTACCTACCAGGCCACGGGGTGTCCCTCGCCACCATTAGATCTACCTACCAGGCCACGGGGTGACCCTCGCCACCATTAGATCTACCTACCTGGCCACGGGGTGACCCCAGCCACCATTAGATCTACCTACCAGGCCACGGGGTGACCCCCGTCACCATTAGATGTACCTACCAGGCCACGGGGTGACCCTCGCCACCATTAGATCTACCTACCAGGCCACGGGGTGACCCTCGCCACCATTAGATCTAGCTACCAGGCCACGGGGTGACCCCCGTCACCATTATATCTACCTACCAGGCCACGAGGTGACCCCCCCCCCCACCATTAGATCTACCTACCAGGCCACGGGGTGACCCCGGCCACCATTCGATCTACCTACCAGGCCACGGGGTGACCCCCGCCACCATTAGATCTACCTACCAGGCCACGGGGTAACCCCGGCCACCATTCGATCTACCTACCAGGCCACGGGGTGACCCCCACCACCATTATATCTACCTACCAGGCCACGGGGTGACCCCCGCCACCATTATATCTACCTACCATGCCACGGGGTGACCCCCACCAACATTAGATCTACATACCAGGCCACGGGGTGACCCCCGCCACCATTAGATCTACCTACCAGGCCACGGGGTGACCCCCGCCACCCTTAGATCTACATACCAGGCCACGGGGTGACCCCCCCCCCCCACCATTAGATCTACCTACCAGGCCACGGGGTGACCCCCGCCAACATTAGATCTACCTACCAGGCCACGGGGTGACCCCCGCCAACATTAGATCTACCTACCAGGCCACGGGGTGACCCCCCCCCGCCCCACCATTAGATCTACCTACCAGGCCACGGGGTGACCCCCCCCCCCCACCATTAGATCTACCAACCAGGCCACGGGGTGACCCCCGCCAACATTAGATCTACCTACCAGGCCACGAGGTGACCCCCACCAACATTAGATCTACCTACCAGGCCACGGGGTGACCCCCGCCACCATTAGATCTACCTACCAGGCCACGGTGTGACCCCCGCCACCATTAGATCTACCTACCAGGCCACGGGGTGAACCCCCCCCCCCTCCCACCATTAGATCTACCTACCAGGCCACGGGGTGAACCCCCCCCCCCCCTCCCACCATTAGATCTACCTACCAGGCCACGGGGTGACTCCGGCCACCATTCGATCTACCTACCAGGCCACGGGGTGACCCCCGCCACCATTATACCTACCTACCAGGCCACGGGGTGACCCCCACCAACATTAGATCTACCTACCAGGCCACGGGGTGACCCCCGCCACCATTAGAACTTCCTACCAGGCCACGGGGTGACCCCCGCCACCCTTAGATCTACATACCAAGCCACGGGGTGACCCCCCCCCACCATTAGATCTACCTACCAGGCCACGGGGTGACCCCCGCCAACATTAGATCTACCTACCAGGCCACGAGGTGACCCCCACCAACATTAGATCTACCTGCCAGGCCACGGGGTGACCCCCGCCACCATTAGATCTACCTACCAGGCCACGGGGTGACCCCGCCACCATTAGATCTACCTACCAGGCCACGGGGTGACCCCCGCCACCATTAGATCTACTTACCAGGCCACGGGGTGACCCCCACCAACATTAGATCTAACTACCAGGCCACGGGGTGACCCCCGCCACCATTAGATCTAACTACCAGGCCACGGGGTGACCCCCACCAACATTAGATCTACCTACCAGGCCACGGGGTGACCCCGGCCACCATTCGATCTACCTACCAGGCCACGGGGTGACCTCCGCCACCATTATATCTACATACCAGGCCACGGGGTGACCCCCGCCACCATTAGATCTACCTACCAGGCCACGGGGTGAACCCCCCCCCCCCACTATTAGATCTACCTACCAGGCTACGGGGTGACCCCCGCCACCATTAGATCTACCTACCAGGCCACGGGGTGACCCCCGCCACCATTAGATCTACCTACCAGGCCACGGGGTGGCCCCCGCCACCATTAGATCTACCTACCAGGCCACGGGGTGACCCCCACCAACATTAGATCTACCTACCAGGCCACGGGGTGACCCCCGCCAACATTAGATCTACCTACCAGGCCACGGGGTGACCCCGCCACCATTAGATCTACCTACCAGGCCACGGGGTGACCCCGCCACCATTAGATTTACCTACCAGGCCACGGGGTGACCCCCGCCACTACTAGATCTAGCTACCAGGCCACGGGGTGACCCCGCCACCATTAGATCTAACTACCAGGCCACGGGGTGATCCCCGCCACCAGTAGATCTACTTACCAGGCCACCGGGTGACCCTCGCCACCATTAGATCTACCTACCAGGCCACGGGGTGACCCCGCCACCATTAGATCTACCTACCAGGCCACGGGGTGACCCCGCCACCATTAGATCTACCTACCAGGCCACGGGGTGACCCCGCCACCATTAGATCTACCTACCAGGCCACGAGGTGACCCCCACCAACATTAGATCTACCTACCAGGCCACGGGGTGACCCCCGCCACCATTAGATCTACCTACCAGGCCACGGGGTGACCCCCGCCACCATTAGATCTACCTACCAGGCCACGGGGTGACGCCGGCCACCATTCGATCTACCTACCAGGCCACGGGGTGACCCGCGCCACCATTATATCTACCTACCAGGCCACGGGGTGACCCCCGCCAACATTAGATCTACCTACCAGGCCACGGGGTGACCCCCCCCCCCCACCATTAGATCTACCAACCAGGCCACGGGGTGACCCCCGCCAACATTAGATCTACCTACCAGGCCACGGGGTGACCCCCGCCACCATTAGATCTACCTACCAGGCCACGGGGTGAACCCCCCCCCCCACCATTAGATCTACGTACCAGGCCACGGGGTGGCCCCCGCCACCATTAGATCTACCTACCAGGCCAAGGGGTGACCCCCACCAACATTAGATCTACCTACCAGGCCACGGGGTGACCCCCGCCACCATTAGATCTACCTACCAGGCCACGGGGTGAACCCGCCACCATTAGATCTACCTACCAGGCCACGGGGTGACCCCGCCACCATTAGATCTACCTACCAGGCCACCGGGTGACCCTCGCCACCATTAGATCTACCTACCAGGCCACGGGGTGAACCTCGCCACCATTAGATCTACCTACCAGGCCACGGGGTGACCCTCGCCACCATTAGATCTACCTACCAGGCCACGGGGTGACCCCAGCCACCATTAGATCTACCTACCAGGCCACGGGGTGACCCCCGTCACCATTAGATCTACCTACCAGGCCACGGGGTGACCCTCGCCACCATTAGATCTACCTACCAGGCCACGGGGTGACCCTCGCCACCATTAGATCTAGCTACCAGGCCACGGGGTGACCCCCGTCACCATTATATCTACCTACCAGGCCACGAGGTGACCCCCCCCCCACCATTAGATCTACCTACCAGGCCACGGGGTGACCCCGGCCACCATTCGATCTACCTACCAGGCCACGGTGTGACCCCCGCCACCATTAGATCTACCTACCAGGCCACGGGGTGACCCCCGCCACCCTTAGATCTACATACCAGGCCACGGGGTGACCCCCCCCCCTAACCATTAGATCTACCTACCAGGCCACGGGGTGACCCCCGCCAACATTAGATCTACCTACCAGGCCACGGGGTGACCCCCGCCAACATTAGATCTACCTACCAGGCCACGGGGTGACCCCCCCCCACCATTAGATCTACCTACCAGGCCACGGGGTGACCCCCCCCCCACCATTAGATCTACCAACCAGGCCACGGGGTGACCCCCGCCAACATTAGATCTACCTACCAGGCCACGAGGTGACCCCCACCAACATTAGATCTACCTACCAGGCCACGGGGTGACCCCCGCCACCATTAGATCTACCTACCAGGCCACGGTGTGACCCCCGCCACCATTAGATCTACCTACCAGGCCACGGGGTGAACCCCCCCCCCCCTCCCACCATTAGATCTACCTACCAGGCCACGGGGTGACTCCGGCCACCATTCGATCTACCTACCAGGCCACGGGGTGACCCCCGCCACCATTATACCTACCTACCAGGCCACGGGGTGACCCTCGCCACCATTAGATCTACCTACCAGGCCACGGGGTGACCCTCGCCACCATTAGATCTACCTACCAGGCCACGGGGTGACCCCCGCCAACATTAGATCTACCTACCAGGCCACGGGGTGACCCCCGCCAACATTAGATCTACCTACCAGGCCACGGGGTGACCCCCCCCCCACCATTAGATCTACCTACCAGGCCACGGGGTGACCCCCCCCCCCACCATTAGATCTACCAACCAGGCCACGGGGTGACCCCCGCCAACATTAGATCTACCTACCAGGCCACGAGGTGACCCCCACCAACATTAGATCTACCTACCAGGCCACGGGGTGACCCCCGCCACCATTAGATCTACCTACCAGGCCACGGTGTGACCCCCGCCACCATTAGATCTACCTACCAGGCCACGGGGTGAACCCCCCCCCCCCTCCCACCATTAGATCTACCTACCAGGCCACGGGGTGACTCCGGCCACCATTCGATCTACCTACCAGGCCACGGGGTGACCCCCGCCACCATTATACCTACCTACCAGGCCACGGGGTGACCCTCGCCACCATTAGATCTACCTACCAGGCCACGGGGTGACCCTCGCCACCATTAGATCTACCTACCAGGCCACGGGGTGACCCTCGCCACCATTAGATCTACCTACCAGGCCACGGGGTGACCCCAGCCACCATTAGATCTACCTACCAGGCCACGGGGTGACCCCCGTCACCATTAGATGTACCTACCAGGCCACGGGGTGACCCCCGCCAACATTAGATCTACCTACCAGGCCACGAGGTGACCCCCACCAACATTAGATCTACCTGCCAGGCCACGGGGTGACCCCCGCCACCATTAGATCTACCTACCAGGCCACGGGGTGACCCCGCCACCATTAGATCTACCTACCAGGCCACGGGGTGACCCCCGCCACCATTAGATCTACTTACCAGGCCACGGGGTGACCCCCACCAACATTAGATCTAACTACCAGGCCACGGGGTGACCCCCGCCACCATTAGATCTAACTACCAGGCCACGGGGTGACCCCCACCAACATTAGATCTACCTACCAGGCCACGGGGTGACCCCGGCCACCATTCGATCTACCTACCAGGCCACGGGGTGACCTCCGCCACCATTATATCTACATACCAGGCCACGGGGTGACCCCCGCCACCATTAGATCTACCTACCAGGCCACGGGGTGAACCCCCCCCCCCCCACTATTAGATCTACCTACCAGGCTACGGGGTGACCCCCGCCACCATTAGATCTACCTACCAGGCCACGGGGTGACCCCCGCCACCATTAGATCTACCTACCAGGCCACGGGGTGGCCCCCGCCACCATTAGATCTACCTACCAGGCCACGGGGTGACCCCCACCAACATTAGATCTACCTACCAGGCCACGGGGTGACCCCCGCCAACATTAGATCTACCTACCAGGCCACGGGGTGACCCCGCCACCATTAGATCTACCTACCAGGCCACGGGGTGACCCCGCCACCATTAGATTTACCTACCAGGCCACGGGGTGACCCCCGCCACTACTAGATCTAGCTACCAGGCCACGGGGTGACCCCGCCACCATTAGATCTAACTACCAGGCCACGGGGTGATCCCCGCCACCAGTAGATCTACTTACCAGGCCACCGGGTGACCCTCGCCACCATTAGATCTACCTACCAGGCCACGGGGTGACCCCGCCACCATTAGATCTACCTACCAGGCCACGGGGTGACCCCGCCACCATTAGATCTACCTACCAGGCCACGGGGTGACCCCGCCACCATTAGATCTACCTACCAGGCCACGAGGTGACCCCCACCAACATTAGATCTACCTACCAGGCCACGGGGTGACCCCCGCCACCATTAGATCTACCTACCAGGCCACGGGGTGACCCCCGCCACCATTAGATCTACCTACCAGGCCACGGGGTGACGCCGGCCACCATTCGATCTACCTACCAGGCCACGGGGTGACCCGCGCCACCATTATATCTACCTACCAGGCCACGGGGTGACCCCCGCCAACATTAGATCTACCTACCAGGCCACGGGGTGACCCCCCCCCCCCCACCATTAGATCTACCAACCAGGCCACGGGGTGACCCCCGCCAACATTAGATCTACCTACCAGGCCACGGGGTGACCCCCGCCACCATTAGATCTACCTACCAGGCCACGGGGTGAACCCCCCCCCCACCATTAGATCTACGTACCAGGCCACGGGGTGGCCCCCGCCACCATTAGATCTACCTACCAGGCCAAGGGGTGACCCCCACCAACATTAGATCTACCTACCAGGCCACGGGGTGACCCCCGCCACCATTAGATCTACCTACCAGGCCACGGGGTGAACCCGCCACCATTAGATCTACCTACCAGGCCACGGGGTGACCCCGCCACCATTAGATCTACCTACCAGGCCACCGGGTGACCCTCGCCACCATTAGATCTACCTACCAGGCCACGGGGTGAACCTCGCCACCATTAGATCTACCTACCAGGCCACGGGGTGACCCTCGCCACCATTAGATCTACCTACCAGGCCACGGGGTGACCCCAGCCACCATTAGATCTACCTACCAGGCCACGGGGTGACCCCCGTCACCATTAGATCTACCTACCAGGCCACGGGGTGACCCTCGCCACCATTAGATCTACCTACCAGGCCACGGGGTGACCCTCGCCACCATTAGATCTAGCTACCAGGCCACGGGGTGACCCCCGTCACCATTATATCTACCTACCAGGCCACGAGGTGACCCCCCCCCCACCATTAGATCTACCTACCAGGCCACGGGGTGACCCCGGCCACCATTCGATCTACCTACCAGGCCACGGGGTGACCCCCGCCACCATTAGATCTACCTACCATGCCACGGGGTGACCCCGGCCACCATTCGATCTACCTACCAGGCCACGGGGTGACCCCCACCACCATTATATCTACCTACCAGGCCACGGGGTGACCCCCGCCACCATTATATCTACCTACCAGGCCACGGGGTGACCCCCACCAACATTAGATCTACCTACCAGGCCACGGGGTGACCCCCGCCACCATTAGATCTACCTACCAGGCCACGGGGTGACCCCCGCCACCCTTAGATCTACATACCAGGCCACGGGGTGACCCCCCCCCCTAACCATTAGATCTACCTACCAGGCCACGGGGTGACCCCCGCCAACATTAGATCTACCTACCAGGCCACGGGGTGACCCCCGCCAACATTAGATCTACCTACCAGGCCACGGGGTGACCCCCCCCACCATTAGATCTACCTACCAGGCCACGGGGTGACCCCCCCCCCACCATTAGATCTACCAACCAGGCCACGGGGTGACCCCCGCCAACATTAGATCTACCTACCAGGCCACGAGGTGACCCCCACCAACATTAGATCTACCTACCAGGCCACGGGGTGACCCCCGCCACCATTAGATCTACCTACCAGGCCACGGTGTGACCCCCGCCACCATTAGATCTACCTACCAGGCCACGGGGTGAACCCCCCCCCCCTCCCACCATTAGATCTACCTACCAGGCCACGGGGTGACTCCGGCCACCATTCGATCTACCTACCAGGCCACGGGGTGACCCCCGCCACCATTATACCTACCTACCAGGCCACGGGGTGACCCTCGCCACCATTAGATCTACCTACCAGGCCACGGGGTGACCCTCGCCACCATTAGATCTACCTACCAGGCCACGGGGTGACCCCCGCCAACATTAGATCTACCTACCAGGCCACGGGGTGACCCCCGCCAACATTAGATCTACCTACCAGGCCACGGGGTGACCCCCCCCCCACCATTAGATCTACCTACCAGGCCACGGGGTGACCCCCCCCCCCCACCATTAGATCTACCAACCAGGCCACGGGGTGACCCCCGCCAACATTAGATCTACCTACCAGGCCACGAGGTGACCCCCACCAACATTAGATCTACCTACCAGGCCACGGGGTGACCCCCGCCACCATTAGATCTACCTACCAGGCCACGGTGTGACCCCCGCCACCATTAGATCTACCTACCAGGCCACGGGGTGAACCCCCCCCCCCCTCCCACCATTAGATCTACCTACCAGGCCACGGGGTGACTCCGGCCACCATTCGATCTACCTACCAGGCCACGGGGTGACCCCCGCCACCATTATACCTACCTACCAGGCCACGGGGTGACCCTCGCCACCATTAGATCTACCTACCAGGCCACGGGGTGACCCTCGCCACCATTAGATCTACCTACCAGGCCACGGGGTGACCCTCGCCACCATTAGATCTACCTACCAGGCCACGGGGTGACCCCAGCCACCATTAGATCTACCTACCAGGCCACGGGGTGACCCCCGTCACCATTAGATGTACCTACCAGGCCACGGGGTGACCCTCGCCACCATTAGATCTACCTACCAGGCCACGGGGTGACCCTCGCCACCATTAGATCTAGCTACCAGGCCACGGGGTGACCCCCGTCACCATTATATCTACCTACCAGGCCACGAGGTGACCCCCCCCCCCACCATTAGATCTACCTACCAGGCCACGGGGTGACCCCGGCCACCATTCGATCTACCTACCAGGCCACGGGGTGACCCCCGCCACCATTAGATCTACCTACCAGGCCACGGGGTGACCCCGGCCACCATTCGATCTACCTACCAGGCCACGGGGTGACCCCCACCACCATTATATCTACCTACCAGGCCACGGGGTGACCCCCGCCACCATTATATCTACCTACCAGGCCACGGGGTGACCCCCACCAACATTAGATCTACCTACCAGGCCACGGGGTGACCCCCGCCACCATTAGATCTACCTACCAGGCCACGGGGTGACCCCCGCCACCCTTAGATCTACATACCAGGCCACGGGGTGACCCCCCCCCCCACCATTAGATCTACCTACCAGGCCACGGGGTGACCCCCGCCAACATTAGATCTACCTACCAGGCCACGGGGTGACCCCCGCCAACATTAGATCTACCTACCAGGCCACGGGGTGACCCCCCCCCCCACCATTAGATCTACCTACCAGGCCTAGGGGTGACCCCCCCCCACCATTAGATCTACCAACCAGGCCACGGGGTGACCCCCACCAACATTAGATCTACCTACCAGGCCACGGGGTGACCCCCGCCACCATTAGATCTACCTACCAGGCCACGGTGTGACCCCCGCCACCATTAGATCTACCTACCAGGCCACGGTGTGACCCCCGCCACCATTAGATCTACCTACCAGGCCACGGGGTGAACCCCCCCCCCCCCTCCCACCATTAGATCTACCTACCAGGCCACGGGGTGACTCCGGCCACCATTCGATCTACCTACCAGGCCACGGGGTGACCCCCGCCACCATTATACCTACCTACCAGGCCACGGGGTGACCCTCGCCACCATTAGATCTACCTACCAGGCCACGGGGTGTCCCTCGCCACCATTAGATCTACCTACCAGGCCACGGGGTGACCCTCGCCACCATTAGATCTACCTACCAGGCCACGGGGTGACCCCAGCCACCATTAGATCTACCTACCAGGCCACGGGGTGACGCCCGTCACCATTAGATGTACCTACCAGGCCACGGGGTGACCCTCGCCACCATTAGATCTACCTACCAGGCCACGGGGTGACCCTCGCCACCATTAGATCTAGCTACCAGGCCACGGGGTGACCCCCGTCACCATTATATCTACCTACCAGGCCACGAGGTGACCCCCCCCCCACCATTAGATCTACCTACCAGGCCACGGGGTGACCCCGGCCACCATTCGATCTACCTACCAGGCCACGGGGTGACCCCCGCCACCATTAGATCTACCTACCAGGCCACGGGGTGACCCCGGCCACCATTCGATCTACCTACCAGGCCACGGGGTGACCCCCACCACCATTATATCTACCTACCAGGCCACGGGGTGACCCCCGCCACCATTATATCTACCTACCATGCCACGGGGTGACCCCCACCAACATTAGATCTACATACCAGGCCACGGGGTGACCCCCGCCACCATTAGATCTACCTACCAGGCCACGGGGTGACCCCCGCCACCCTTAGATCTACATACCAGGCCACGGGGTGACCCCCCCCCCCCACCATTAGATCTATCTACCAGGCCACGGGGTGACCCCCGCCAACATTAGATCTACCTACCAGGCCGCGGGGTGACCCCCGCCAACATTAGATCTACCTACCAGGCCACGGGGTGACCCCCCCCCCCCCCCACCATTAGATCTACCTACCAGGCCACGGGGTGACCCCCCCCCCACCATTAGATCTACCAACCAGGCCACGGGGTGACCCCCGCCAACATTAGATCTACCTACCAGGCCACGAGGTGACCCCCACCAACATTAGATCTACCTACCAGGCCACGGGGTGACCCCCGCCACCATTAGATCTACCTACCAGGCCACGGTGTGACCCCCGCCACCATTAGATCTACCTACCAGGCCACGGGGTGAACCCCCCCCCCCCCTCCCACCATTAGATCTACCTACCAGGCCACGGGGTGACTCCGGCCACCATTCGATCTACCTACCAGGCCACGGGGTGACCCCCGCCACCATTATACCTACCTACCAGGCCACGGGGTGACCCCCACCAACATTAGATCTACCTACCAGGCCACGGGGTGACCCCCGCCACCATTAGATCTTCCTACCAGGCCACGGGGTGACCCCCGCCACCCTTAGATCTACATACCAGGCCACGGGGTGACCCCCACCCCCACCATTAGATCTACCTACCAGGCCACGGGGTGACCCCCGCCAACATTAGATCTACCTACCAGGCCACGAGGTGACCCCCACCAACATTAGATCTACCTGCCAGGCCACGGGGTGACCCCCGCCACCATTAGATCTACCTACCAGGCCACGGGGTGACCCCGCCACCATTAGATCTACCTACCAGGCCACGGGGTGACCCCCGCCACCATTAGATCTACTTACCAGGCCACGGGGTGACCCCCACCAACATTAGATCTAACTACCAGGCCACGGGGTGACCCCCGCCACCATTAGATCTAACTACCAGGCCACGGGGTGACCCCCACCAACATTAGATCTACCTACCAGGCCACGGGGTGACCCCGGCCACCATTCGATCTACCTACCAGGCCACGGGGTGACCTCCGCCACCATTATATCTACATACCAGGCCACGGGGTGACCCCCGCCACCATTAGATCTACCTACCAGGCCACGGAGTGAACCCCCCCCCCCCACTATTAGATCTACCTACCAGGCTACGGGGTGACCCCCGCCACCATTAGATCTACCTACCAGGCCACGGGGTGACCCCCGCCACCATTAGATCTACCTACCAGGCCACGGGGTGGCCCCCGCCACCATTAGATCTACCTACCAGGCCACGGGGTGACCCCCACCAACATTAGATCTACCTACCAGGCCACGGGGTGACCCCCGCTAACATTAGATCTACCTACCAGGCCACGGGGTGACCCCGCCACCATTAGATCTACCTACCAGGCCACGGGGTGACCCCGCCACCATTAGATTTACCTACCAGGCCACGGGGTGACCCCCGCCACTACTAGATCTAGCTACCAGGCCACGGGGTGACTCCGCCACCATTAGATCTAACTACCAGGCCACGGGGTGATCCCCGCCACCAGTAGATCTACTTACCAGGCCACCGGGTGACCCTCGCCACCATTAGATCTACCTACCAGGCCACGGGGTGACCCCGCCACCATTAGATCTACCTACCAGGCCACGGGGTGACCCCGCCACCATTAGATCTACCTACCAGGCCACGGGGTGACCCCGCCACCATTAGATCTACCTACCAGGCCACGAGGTGACCCCCACCAACATTAGATCTACCTACCAGGCCACGGGGTGACCCCCGCCACCATTAGATCTACCTACCAGGCCACGGGGTGACCCCCGCCACCATTAGATCTACCTACCAGGCCACGGGGTGACGCCGGCCACCATTCGATCTACCTACCAGGCCACGGGGTGACCCCCGCCACCATTATATCTACCTACCAGGCCACGGGGTGACCCCCGCCAACATTAGATCTACCTACCAGGCCACGGGGTGACCCCCCCCCCCCCACCATTAGATCTACCAACCAGGCCACGGGGTGACCCCCGCCAACATTAGATCTACCTACCAGGCCACGAGGTGACCCCCACCAACATTAGATCTACCTACCAGGCCACGGGGTGACCCCCGCCACCATTAGATCTACCTACCAGGCCACGGGGTGACCCCGCCACCATTAGATCTACCTACCAGGCCACGGGGTGAACCCCCCCCCACCATTAGATCTACGTACCAGGCCACGGGGTGGCCCCCGCCACCATTAGATCTACCTACCAGGCCACGGGGTGACCGCCACCAACATTAGATCTACCTACCAGGCCACGGGGTGACCCCCGCCACCATTAGATCTACCTACCAGGCCACGGGGTGACCCCGCCACCATTAGATCTACCTACCAGGCCACGGGGTGACCCCGCCACCATTAGATCTACCTACCAGGCCACCGGGTGACCCTCGCCACCATTAGATCTACCTACCAGGCCACGGGGTGACCCCCGCCACCATTAGATCTACCTACCAGGCCACGGGGTGACCCTCGCCACCATTAGATCTACCTACCAGGCCACGGGGTGACCCTCACCACCATTAGATCTACCTACCAGGCCACGGGGTGACCCCAGCCACCATTAGATCTACCTACCAGGCCACGGGGTGACCCCCGTCACCATTAGATCTACCTACCAGGGCACGGGGTGACCCTCGCCACCATTAGATCTACCTACCAGGCCACGGGGTGACCCTCGCCACCATTAGATCTACCTACCAGGCCACGGGGTGACCCCCGTCACCATTAGATCCACCTACCAGGCCACGAGGTGACCCCCCCCCACCATTAGATCTACCTACCAGGCCACGGGGTGACCCCGGCCACCATTCGATCTACCTACCAGGCCACGGGGTGACCCCCGCCACCATTAAATCTACCTACCAGGCCACGGGGTGACCCCGGCCACCATTCGATCTACCTACCAGGCGACGGGGTGACCCCCGCCACCATTATATCTACCTACCAGGCCACGGGGTGACCCCCGCCAACATTAGATCTACCTACCAGGCCACGGGGTGACCCCCGCCACCATTAGATCTACCTACCAGGCCACGGGGTGACCCCCGCCACCCTTAGATCTACATACCAGGCCACGGGGTGACCCCCGCCCCCATTAGATCTACCTACCAGGCCACGGGGTGACCCCCGCCAACATTAGATCTACCTACCAGGCCACGGGGTGACCCCCCCCCCCCACCATTAGATCTACCTACCAGGCCACGGGGTGACCCCCCCCCACCATTAGATCTAGGTACCAGGCCACGGGGTGACCCCCGCCAACATTAGATCTACCTACCAGGCCACGGGGTGACCCCCCCCCCCACCATTAGATCTACCTACCAGGCCACGGGGTGACCCCCCCCCCACCATTAGATCTACCAACCAGGCCACGGGGTGACCCCCGCCAACATTAGATCTACCTACCAGGCCACGGGGTGACCCCCGCCAACATTAGATCTACCTACCAGGCCACGGGGTGACCCCCCCCCCACCATTAGATCTACCTACCAGGCCACGGGGTGACCCCCCCCCCACCATTAGATCTACCAACCAGGCCACGGGGTGACCCCCGCCACCATTAGATCTACCTACCAGGCGACGGGGTGAACCCCCCCCCCCCCCCACCATTAGATCTACCTACCAGGCCACGGGGTGGCCCCCGCCACCATTAGATCTACCTACCAGGCCACGGGGTGACCCCCACCAACATTAGATCTACCTACCAGGCCACGGGGTGACCCCCGCCACCATTAGATCTACCTACCAGGCCACGGGGTGACCCCGCCACCATTAGATCTACCTACCAGGCCACGGGGTGACCCCGCCACCATTAGATCTACCTACCAGGCCACGGGGTGACCCTCGCCACCATTAGATCTACCTACCAGGCCACGGGGTGACCCCCGCCACCATTAGATCTACCTACCAGGCCACGGGGTGACCCTCGCCACCATTAGATCTACCTACCAGGCCACGGGGTGACCCTCGCCACCATTAGATCTACCTACCAGGCCACGGGGTGACCCCCGTCACCATTAGATCTACCTGCCAGGCCACGGGATGACCCTCGCCACCATTAGATCTGCCTACCAGGCCACGGGGTGACCCTCGCCACCATTAGATCTACCTACCAGGCCACGGGGTGACCCCCGTCACCATTAGATCTACCTACCAGGCCACGGGGTGACCCCCCCCCCACCATTAGATCTACCTACCAGGCCACGGGGTGAACCCGGCCACCATTCGATCTACCTACCAGGCCACGGGGTGACCCCCGCCACCATTATATCTACCTACCAGGCCACGGGGTGACCCCCACCAACATTAGATCTACCTACCAGGCCACGGGGTGACCCCCGCCACCATTAGATCTACCTACCAGGCCACGGGGTGTCCCCCGCCACCATTAGATCTACCTACCAGGCCACGGGGTGACCCCCGTCACCATTAGATCTACCTACCAGGCCAATGGGGTGACCCTCGCCACCATTAGATCTACCTACCAGGCCACGGGGTGACCCCCGTCACCATTAGATCTACCTACCAGGCCAATGGGGTGACCCCCGCCACCATTAGATCTACCTACCAGGCCACGGGGTGACCCCGGCCACCATTCGATCTACCTACCAGGCCACGGGGTGACCCCCGCCACCATTATATCTACCTACCAGGCCACGGGGTGACCCCCACCAACATTAGATCTACCTACCAGGCCACGGGGTGACCCCCGCCACCATTAGATCTACCTACCAGGCCACGGGGTGTCCCCCGCCACCCTTAGATCTACATACCAGGCCACGGGGTGACCCCCGCCCCCATTAGATCTACCTACCAGGCCACGGGGTGACCCCCGCCAACATTAGATCTACCTACCAGGCCACGGGGTGACCCCCCCCCCCACCATTAGATCTACCTACCAGGCCACGGGGTGACCCCCGCCAACATTAGATCTACCTACCAGGCCACGAGGTGACCCCCACCAACATTAGATCTACCTACCAGGCCACGGGGTGACCCCCGCCACCATTAGATCTACCTACCAGGCCACGGGGTGACCCCGCCACCATTAGATCTACCTACCAGGCCACGGGGTGACCCCCGCCACCATTAGATCTACTTACCAGGCCACGGGGTGACCCCCACCAACATTAGATCTAACTACCAGGCCACGGGGTGACCCCCGCCACCATTAGATCTAACTACCAGGCCACGAGGTGACCCCCACCAACATTAGATCTACCTACCAGGCCACGGGGTGACCCCGGCCACCATTCGATCTACCTACCAGGCCACGGGGTGACCCCCGCCACCATTATATCTACCTACCAGGCCACGGGGTGACCCCCGCCAACATTAGATCTACCTACCAGGCCACGGGGTGACCCCCCCCCCCGCCACCATTAGATCTACCTACCAGGCCACGGGGTGACCCCCGCCAACATTAGATCTACCTACCAGGCCACGAGGTGACCCCCACCAACATTAGATCTACCTACCAGGCCACGGGGTGACCCCCGCCACCATTAGATCTACCTACCAGGCCACGGGGTGGCCCCCGCCACCATTAGATCTACCTACCAGGCCACGGGGTGACCCCCACCAACATTAGATCTACCTACCAGGCCACGGGGTGACCCCCGCCACCATTAGATCTACCTACCAGGCCACGGGGTGACCCCGCCACCATTAGATCTACCTACCAGGCCACGGGGTGACCCCGCCACCATTAGATCTACCTACCAGGCCACGGGGTGACCCCCGCCACTATTAGATCTAGCTACCAGGCCACGGGGTGACCCCGCCACCATTAGATCTAACTACCAGGCCACGGGGTGATCCCCGCCACCATTAGATCTACTTACCAGGCCACCGGGTGACCCTCGCCACCATTAGATCTACCTACGAGGCCACGGGGTGACCCCGCCACCATTAGATCTACCTACCAGGCCACGGGGTGACCCCGCCACCATTAGATCTACCTACCAGGCCACAGGGTGACCCCGCCACCATTAGATCTACCTACCAGGCCACGAGGTGACCCCCACCAACATTAGATCTACCTGCCAGGCCACGGGGTAACCCCCGCCACCATTAGATCTACCTACCAGGCCACGGGGTGACCCCCGTCACCATTAGATCTACCTAACAGGCCACGGGGTGACCCCGGCCACCATTCGATCTACCTACCAGGCCACGGGGTGACCCCCGCCACCATTAGATCTACCTACCAGGCCACGGGGTGACCCCCGCCAACATTAGATCTACCTACCAGGCCACGGGGTGACCCCCCCCCCCACCATTAGATCTACCAACCAGGCCACGGGGTGACACCCGCCAACATTAGATCTACCTACCAGGCCACGAGGTGACCCCCACCAACATTAGATCTACCTACCAGGCCACGGGGTGACCCCCGCCACCATTAGATCTACCTACCAGGCCACGGGGTGACCCCCGCCACCATTAGATCTACCTACCAGGCCACGGGGTGAACCCCCCCCCCCCACCATTAGATCTACCTACCAGGCCACGGGGTGACCCCCGCCCCCATTAGATCTACCTACCAGGCCACGGGGTGACCCCCGCCAACATTAGATCTACCTACCAGGCCACGGGGTGACCCCCCCCCCCCACCATTAGATCTACCTACCAGGCCACGGGGTGACCCCCCCCCCCCCACCATTAGATCTAGGTACCAGGCCACGGGGTGACCCCCGCTAACATTAGATCTACCTACCAGGCCACGGGGTGACCCCCCCCCCCACCATTAGATCTACCTACCAGGCCACGGGGTGACCCCCCCCACCATTAGATCTACCAACCAGGCCACGGGGTGACCCCCGCCAACATTAGATCTACCTACCAGGCCACGGGGTGACCCCCGCCAACATTAGATCTACCTACCAGGCCACGGGGTGACCCCCCCCCCCCACCATTAGATCTACCTACCAGGCCACGGGGTGACCCCCCCCCCACCATTAGATCTACCAACCAGGCCACGGGGTGACCCCCGCCACCATTAGATCTACCTACCAGGCGACGGGGTGAACCCCCCCCCCCCACCATTAGATCTACCTACCAGGCCACGGGGTGGCCCCCGCCACCATTAGATCTACCTACCAGGCCACGGGGTGACCCCCACCAACATTAGATCTACCTACCAGGCCACGGGGTGACCCCCGCCATCATTAGATCTACCTACCAGGCCACGGGGTGACCCCGCCACCATTAGATCTACCTACCAGGCCACGGGGTGACCCCGCCACCATTAGATCTACCTACCAGGCCACGGGGTGACCCTCGCCACCATTAGATCTACCTACCAGGCCACGGGGTGACCCCCGCCACCATTAGATCTACCTACCAGGCCACGGGGTGACCCTCGCCACCATTAGATCTACCTACCAGGCCACGGGGTGACCCTCGCCACCATTAGATCTACCTACCAGGCCACGGGGTGACCCCCGTCACCATTAGATCTACCTGCCAGGCCACGGGATGACCCTCGCCACCATTAGATCTGCCTACCAGGCCACGGGGTGACCCTCGCCACCATTAGATCTACCTACCAGGCCACGGGGTGACCCCCGTCACCATTAGATCTACCTACCAGGCCACGGGGTGACCCCCCCCCCACCATTAGATCTACCTACCAGGCCACGGGGTGAACCCGGCCACCATTCGATCTACCTACCAGGCCACGGGGTGACCCCCGCCACCATTATATCTACCTACCAGGCCACGGGGTGACCCCCACCAACATTAGATCTACCTACCAGGCCACGGGGTGACCCCCGCCACCATTAGATCTACCTACCAGGCCACGGGGTGTCCCCCGTCACCATTAGATCTACCTACCAGGCCAATGGGGTGACCCTCGCCACCATTAGATCTACCTACCAGGCCACGGGGTGACCCCCGTCACCATTAGATCTACCTACCAGGCCAATGGGGTGACCCCCGCCACCATTAGATCTACCTACCAGGCCACGGGGTGACCCCGGCCACCATTCGATCTACCTACCAGGCCACGGGGTGACCCCCGCCACCATTATATCTACCTACCAGGC
This sequence comes from Arenicola marina, assembly GCA_964019135.1. NCBI lineage: Eukaryota > Metazoa > Annelida > Polychaeta > Arenicolidae > Arenicola > Arenicola marina. Next base: position 24,809,175 of record OZ025249.1, read on the forward strand.
CACGGGGTGACCCCCACCAACATTAGATCTACCTACCAGGCCACGGGGTGACCCCCGCCACCATTAGATCTACCTACCAGGCCACGGGGTGTCCCCCGCCACCCTTAGATCTACATACCAGGCCACGGGGTGACCCCCGCCCCCATTAGATCTACCTACCAGGCCACGGGGTGACCCCCGCCAACATTAGATCTACCTACCAGGCCACGGGGTGACCCCCCCCCCCACCATTAGATCTACCTACCAGGCCACGGGGTGACCCCCGCCAACATTAGATCTACCTACCAGGCCACGAGGTGACCCCCACCAACATTAGATCTACCTACCAGGCCACGGGGTGACCCCCGCCAACATTAGATCTACCTACCAGGCCACGGGGTGACCCCGCCACCATTAGATCTACCTACCAGGCCACGGGGTGACCCCCGCCACCATTAGATCTACTTACCAGGCCACGGGGTGACCCCCACCAACATTAGATCTAACTACCAGGCCACGGGGTGACCCCCGCCACCATTAGATCTAACTACCAGGCCACGAGGTGACCCCCACCAACATTAGATCTACCTACCAGGCCACGGGGTGACCCCGGCCACCATTCGATCTACCTACCAGGCCACGGGGTGACCCCCGCCACCATTATATCTACCTACCAGGCCACGGGGTGACCCCCGCCAACATTAGATCTACCTACCAGGCCACGGGGTGACCCCCCCCCCGCCACCATTAGATCTACCTACCAGGCCACGGGGTGACCCCCGCCAACATTAGATCTACCTACCAGGCCACGAGGTGACCCCCACCAACATTAGATCTACCTACCAGGCCACGGGGTGACCCCCGCCACCATTAGATCTACCTACCAGGCCACGGGGTGGCCCCCGCCACCATTAGATCTACCTACCAGGCCACGGGGTGACCCCCACCAACATTAGATCTACCTACCAGGCCACGGGGTGACCCCCGCCACCATTAGATCTACCTACCAGGCCACGGGGTGACCCCGCCACCATTAGATCTACCTACCAGGCCACGGGGTGACCCCGCCACCATTAGATCTACCTACCAGGCCACGGGGTGACCCCCGCCACTATTAGATCTAGCTACCAGGCCACGGGGTGACCCCGCCACCATTAGATCTAACTACCAGGCCACGGGGTGATCCCCGCCACCATTAGATCTACTTACCAGGCCACCGGGTGACCCTCGCCACCATTAGATCTACCTACCAGGCCACGGGGTGACCCCGCCACCATTAGATCTACCTACCAGGCCACGGGGTGACCCCGCCACCATTAGATCTACCTACCAGGCCACGGGGTGACCCCGCCACCATTAGATCTACCTACCAGGCCACGAGGTGACCCCCACCAACATTAGATCTACCTGCCAGGCCACGGGGTAACCCCCGCCACCATTAGATCTACCTACCAGGCCACGGGGTGACCCCCGTCACCATTAGATCTACCTAACAGGCCACGGGGTGACCCCGGCCACCATTCGATCTACCTACCAGGCCACGGGGTGACCCCCGCCACCATTAGATCTACCTACCAGGCCACGGGGTGACCCCCGCCAACATTAGATCTACCTACCAGGCCACGGGGTGAACCCCCCCCCCCCCCATTAGATCTACCAACCAGGCCACGGGGTGACACCCGCCAACATTAGATCTACCTACCAGGCCACGAGGTGACCCCCACCAACATTAGATCTACCTACCAGGCCACGGGGTGACCCCCGCCACCATTAGATCTACCTACCAGGCCACGGGGTGACCCCCGCCACCATTAGATCTACCTACCAGGCCACGGGGTGAACCCCCCCCCCCACCATTAGATCTACCTACCAGGCCACGGGGTGGCCCCCGCCACCATTAGATCTACCTACCAGGCCACGGGGTGACCCCCACCAACATTAGATCTACCTACCAGGCCACGGGGTGACCCCCGCCACCATTAGATCTACCTACCAGGCCACGGGGTGACCCCGCCACCATTAGATCTACCTACCAGGCCACGGGGTGACCCCGCCACCATTAGATCTACCTACCAGGCCACCGGGTGACCCTCGCCACCATTAGATCTACCTACCAGGCCACGGGGTGACCCCCGCCACCATTAGATCTACCTACCAGGCCACGGGGTGACCCTCGCCACCATTAGATCTACCTACCAGGCCACGGGGTGACCCCCGTCACCATTAGATCTACCTGCCAGGCCACGGGGTGACCCCCGCCACCATTAGATCTACCTACCAGGCCACGGGGTGACCCCCCCCCCCCACCATTAGATCTACCAACCAGGCCACGGGGTGACCCCCGCCAACATTAGATCTACCTACCAGGCCACGAGGTGACCCCCACCAACATTAGATCTACCTACCAGGCCACGGGGTGACCCCCGCCACCATTAGATCTACCTACCAGGCCACGGTGTGACCCCCGCCACCATTAGATCTACCTACCAGGCCACGGGGTGAACCCCCCCCCCTCCCACCATTAGATCTACCTACCAGGCCACGGGGTGACTCCGGCCACCATTCGATCTACCTACCAGGCCACGGGGTGACCCCCGCCACCATTATACCTACCTACCAGGCCACGGGGTGACCCTCGCCACCATTAGATCTACCTACCAGGCCACGGGGTGACCCTCGCCACCATTAGATCTACCTACCAGGCCACGGGGTGACCCTCGCCACCATTAGATCTACCTACCAGGCCACGGGGTGACCCCAGCCACCATTAGATCTACCTACCAGGCCACGGGGTGACCCCCGTCACCATTAGATGTACCTACCAGGCCACGGGGTGACCCTCGCCACCATTAGATCTACCTACCAGGCCACGGGGTGACCCTCGCCACCATTAGATCTAGCTACCAGGCCACGGGGTGACCCCCGTCACCATTATATCTACCTACCAGGCCACGAGGTGACCCCCCCCCCCCCCCACCATTAGATCTACCTACCAGGCCACGGGGTGACCCCGGCCACCATTCGATCTACCTACCAGGCCACGGGGTGACCCCCGCCACCATTAGATCTACCTACCAGGCCACGGGGTGACCCCGGCCACCATTCGATCTACCTACCAGGCCACGGGGTGACCCCCACCACCATTATATCTACCTACCAGGCCACGGGGTGACCCCCGCCACCATTATATCTACCTACCAGGCCACGGGGTGACCCCCACCAACATTAGATCTACCTACCAGGCCACGGGGTGACCCCCGCCACCATTAGATCTACCTACCAGGCCACGGGGTGACCCCCGCCACCCTTAGATCTACATACCAGGCCACGGGGTGACCCCCCCCCACCATTAGATCTACCTACCAGGCCACGGGGTGACCCCCGCCAACATTAGATCTACCTACCAGGCCACGGGGTGACCCCCGCCAACATTAGATCTACCTACCAGGCCACGGGGTGACCCCCCCCCCCACCATTAGATCTACCTACCAGGCCACGGGGTGACCCCCCCCCCACCATTAGATCTACCAACCAGGCCACGGGGTGACCCCCACCAACATTAGATCTACCTACCAGGCCACGGGGTGACCCCCGCCACCATTAGATCTACCTACCAGGCCACGGTGTGACCCCCGCCACCATTAGATCTACCTACCAGGCCACGGTGTGACCCCCGCCACCATTAGATCTACCTACCAGGCCACGGGGTGAACCCCCCCCCCCCCTCCCACCATTAGATCTACCTACCAGGCCACGGGGTGACTCCGGCCACCATTCGATCTACCTACCAGGCCACGGGGTGACCCCCGCCACCATTATACCTACCTACCAGGCCACGGGGTGACCCTCGCCACCATTAGATCTACCTACCAGGCCACGGGGTGTCCCTCGCCACCATTAGATCTACCTACCAGGCCACGGGGTGACCCTCGCCACCATTAGATCTACCTACCAGGCCACGGGGTGACCCCAGCCACCATTAGATCTACCTACCAGGCCACGGGGTGACCCCCGTCACCATTAGATGTACCTACCAGGCCACGGGGTGACCCTCGCCACCATTAGATCTACCTACCAGGCCACGGGGTGACCCTCGCCACCATTAGATCTAGCTACCAGGCCACGGGGTGACCCCCGTCACCATTATATCTACCTACCAGGCCACGAGGTGACCCCCCCCCCCCACCATTAGATCTACCTACCAGGCCACGGGGTGACCCCGGCCACCATTCGATCTACCTACCAGGCCACGGGGTGACCCCCGCCACCATTAGATCTACCTACCAGGCCACGGGGTGACCCCGGCCACCATTCGATCTACCTACCAGGCCACGGGGTGACCCCCACCACCATTATATCTACCTACCAGGCCACGGGGTGACCCCCGCCACCATTATATCTACCTACCATGCCACGGGGTGACCCCCACCAACATTAGATCTACATACCAGGCCACGGGGTGACCCCCGCCACCATTAGATCTACCTACCAGGCCACGGGGTGACCCCCGCCACCCTTAGATCTACATACCAGGCCACGGGGTGACCCCCCCCCCCCCCCACCATTAGATCTATCTACCAGGCCACGGGGTGACCCCCGCCAACATTAGATCTACCTACCAGGCCGCGGGGTGACCCCCGCCAACATTAGATCTACCTACCAGGCCACGGGGTGACCCCCCCCCCCCCACCATTAGATCTACCTACCAGGCCACGGGGTGACCCCCCCCCCACCATTAGATCTACCAACCAGGCCACGGGGTGACCCCCGCCAACATTAGATCTACCTACCAGGCCACGAGGTGACCCCCACCAACATTAGATCTACCTACCAGGCCACGGGGTGACCCCCGCCACCATTAGATCTACCTACCAGGCCACGGTGTGACCCCCGCCACCATTAGATCTACCTACCAGGCCACGGGGTGAACCCCCCCCCCTCCCACCATTAGATCTACCTACCAGGCCACGGGGTGACTCCGGCCACCATTCGATCTACCTACCAGGCCACGGGGTGACCCCCGCCACCATTATACCTACCTACCAGGCCACGGGGTGACCCCCACCAACATTAGATCTACCTACCAGGCCACGGGGTGACCCCCGCCACCATTAGATCTTCCTACCAGGCCACGGGGTGACCCCCGCCACCCTTAGATCTACATACCAGGCCACGGGGTGACCCCCACCCCCACCATTAGATCTACCTACCAGGCCACGGGGTGACCCCCGCCAACATTAGATCTACCTACCAGGCCACGAGGTGACCCCCACCAACATTAGATCTACCTGCCAGGCCACGGGGTGACCCCCGCCACCATTAGATCTACCTACCAGGCCACGGGGTGACCCCGCCACCATTAGATCTACCTACCAGGCCACGGGGTGACCCCCGCCACCATTAGATCTACTTACCAGGCCACGGGGTGACCCCCACCAACATTAGATCTAACTACCAGGCCACGGGGTGACCCCCGCCACCATTAGATCTAACTACCAGGCCACGGGGTGACCCCCACCAACATTAGATCTACCTACCAGGCCACGGGGTGACCCCGGCCACCATTCGATCTACCTACCAGGCCACGGGGTGACCTCCGCCACCATTATATCTACATACCAGGCCACGGGGTGACCCCCGCCACCATTAGATCTACCTACCAGGCCACGGAGTGAACCCCCCCCCCTCCACTATTAGATCTACCTACCAGGCTACGGGGTGACCCCCGCCACCATTAGATCTACCTACCAGGCCACGGGGTGACCCCCGCCACCATTAGATCTACCTACCAGGCCACGGGGTGGCCCCCGCCACCATTAGATCTACCTACCAGGCCACGGGGTGACCCCCACCAACATTAGATCTACCTACCAGGCCACGGGGTGACCCCCGCTAACATTAGATCTACCTACCAGGCCACGGGGTGACCCCGCCACCATTAGATCTACCTACCAGGCCACGGGGTGACCCCGCCACCATTAGATTTACCTACCAGGCCACGGGGTGACCCCCGCCACTACTAGATCTAGCTACCAGGCCACGGGGTGACTCCGCCACCATTAGATCTAACTACCAGGCCACGGGGTGATCCCCGCCACCAGTAGATCTACTTACCAGGCCACCGGGTGACCCTCGCCACCATTAGATCTACCTACCAGGCCACGGGGTGACCCCGCCACCATTAGATCTACCTACCAGGCCACGGGGTGACCCCGCCACCATTAGATCTACCTACCAGGCCACGGGGTGACCCCGCCACCATTAGATCTACCTACCAGGCCACGAGGTGACCCCCACCAACATTAGATCTACCTACCAGGCCACGGGGTGACCCCCGCCACCATTAGATCTACCTACCAGGCCACGGGGTGACCCCCGCCACCATTAGATCTACCTACCAGGCCACGGGGTGACGCCGGCCACCATTCGATCTACCTACCAGGCCACGGGGTGACCCCCGCCACCATTATATCTACCTACCAGGCCACGGGGTGACCCCCGCCAACATTAGATCTACCTACCAGGCCACGGGGTGACCCCCCCCCCCACCATTAGATCTACCAACCAGGCCACGGGGTGACCCCCGCCAACATTAGATCTACCTACCAGGCCACGAGGTGACCCCCACCAACATTATATCTACCTACCAGGCCACGGGGTGACCCCCGCCACCATTAGATCTACCTACCAGGCCACGGGGTGACCCCGCCACCATTAGATCTACCTACCAGGCCACGGGGTGAACCCCCCCCCACCATTAGATCTACGTACCAGGCCACGGGGTGGCCCCCGCCACCATTAGATCTACCTACCAGGCCACGGGGTGACCGCCACCAACATTAGATCTACCTACCAGGCCACGGGGTGACCCCCGCCACCATTAGATCTACCTACCAGGCCACGGGGTGACCCCGCCACCATTAGATCTACCTACCAGGCCACGGGGTGACCCCGCCACCATTAGATCTACCTACCAGGCCACCGGGTGACCCTCGCCACCATTAGATCTACCTACCAGGCCACGGGGTGACCCCCGCCACCATTAGATCTACCTACCAGGCCACGGGGTGACCCTCGCCACCATTAGATCTACCTACCAGGCCACGGGGTGACCCTCACCACCATTAGATCTACCTACCAGGCCACGGGGTGACCCCAGCCACCATTAGATCTACCTACCAGGCCACGGGGTGACCCCCGTCACCATTAGATCTACCTACCAGGGCACGGGGTGACCCTCGCCACCATTAGATCTACCTACCAGGCCACGGGGTGACCCTCGCCACCATTAGATCTACCTACCAGGCCACGGGGTGACCCCCGTCACCATTAGATCCACCTACCAGGCCACGAGGTGACCCCCCCCCCCACCATTAGATCTACCTACCAGGCCACGGGGTGACCCCGGCCACCATTCGATCTACCTACCAGGCCACGGGGTGACCCCCGCCACCATTAAATCTACCTACCAGGCCACGGGGTGACCCCGGCCACCATTCGATCTACCTACCAGGCGACGGGGTGACCCCCGCCACCATTATATCTACCTACCAGGCCACGGGGTGACCCCCGCCAACATTAGATCTACCTACCAGGCCACGGTCTGACCCCCGCCACCATTAGATCTACCTACCAGGCCACGGGGTGACCCCCGCCACCCTTAGATCTACATACCAGGCCACGGGGTGACCCCCGCCCCCATTAGATCTACCTACCAGGCCACGGGGTGACCCCCGCCAACATTAGATCTACCTACCAGGCCACGGGGTGACCCCCCCCCCCCCCACCATTAGATCTACCTACCAGGCCACGGGGTGACCCCCCCCCCACCATTAGATCTAGGTACCAGGCCACGGGGTGACCCCCGCCAACATTAGATCTACCTACCAGGCCACGGGGTGACCCCCCCCCCCACCATTAGATCTACCTACCAGGCCACGGGGTGACCCCCCCCCCACCATTAGATCTACCAACCAGGCCACGGGGTGACCCCCGCCAACATTAGATCTACCTACCAGGCCACGGGGTGACCCCCGCCAACATTAGATCTACCTACCAGGCCACGGGGTGACCCCCCCCCACCATTAGATCTACCTACCAGGCCACGGGGTGACCCCCCCCCCACCATTAGATCTACCAACCAGGCCACGGGGTGACCCCCGCCACCATTAGATCTACCTACCAGGCGACGGGGTGAACCCCCCCCCCCCCCCCCCCACCATTAGATCTACCTACCAGGCCACGGGGTGGCCCCCGCCACCATTAGATCTACCTACCAGGCCACGGGGTGACCCCCACCAACATTAGATCTACCTACCAGGCCACGGGGTGACCCCCGCCACCATTAGATCTACCTACCAGGCCACGGGGTGACCCCGCCACCATTAGATCTACCTACCAGGCCACGGGGTGACCCTCGCCACCATTAGATCTACCTACCAGGCCACGGGGTGACCCCCGCCACCATTAGATCTACCTACCAGGCCACGGGGTGACCCTCGCCACCATTAGATCTACCTACCAGGCCACGGGGTGACCCTCGCCACCATTAGATCTACCTACCAGGCCACGGGGTGACCCCCGTCACCATTAGATCTACCTGCCAGGCCACGGGATGACCCTCGCCACCATTAGATCTGCCTACCAGGCCACGGGGTGACCCTCGCCACCATTAGATCTACCTACCAGGCCACGGGGTGACCCCCGTCACCATTAGATCTACCTACCAGGCCACAGGGTGACCCCCCCCCCACCATTAGATCTACCTACCAGGCCACGGGGTGAACCCGGCCACCATTCGATCTACCTACCAGGCCACGGGGTGACCCCCGCCACCATTATATCTACCTACCAGGCCACGGGGTGACCCCCACCAACATTAGATCTACCTACCAGGCCACGGGGTGACCCCCGCCACCATTAGATCTACCTACCAGGCCACGGGGTGTCCCCCGCCACCATTAGATCTACCTACCAGGCCACGGGGTGACCCCCGTCACCATTAGATCTACCTACCAGGCCAATGGGGTGACCCTCGCCACCATTAGATCTACCTACCAGGCCACGGGGTGACCCCCGTCACCATTAGATCTACCTACCAGGCCAATGGGGTGACCCCCGCCACCATTAGATCTACCTACCAGGCCACGGGGTGACCCCGGCCACCATTCGATCTACCTACCAGGCCACGGGGTGACCCCCGCCACCATTATATCTACCTACCAGGCCACGGGGTGACCCCCACCAACATTAGATCTACCTACCAGGCCACGGGGTGACCCCCGCCACCATTAGATCTACCTACCAGGCCACGGGGTGTCCCCCGCCACCCTTAGATCTACATACCAGGCCACGGGGTGACCCCCGCCCCCATTAGATCTACCTACCAGGCCACGGGGTGACCCCCGCCAACATTAGATCTACCTACCAGGCCACGGGGTGACCCCCCCCCCCCACCATTAGATCTACCTACCAGGCCACGGGGTGACCCCCGCCAACATTAGATCTACCTACCAGGCCACGAGGTGACCCCCACCAACATTAGATCTACCTACCAGGCCACGGGGTGACCCCCGCCACCATTAGATCTACCTACCAGGCCACGGGGTGACCCCGCCACCATTAGATCTACCTACCAGGCCACGGGGTGACCCCCGCCACCATTAGATCTACTTACCAGGCCACGGGGTGACCCCCACCAACATTAGATCTAACTACCAGGCCACGGGGTGACCCCCGCCACCATTAGATCTAACTACCAGGCCACGAGGTGACCCCCACCAACATTAGATCTACCTACCAGGCCACGGGGTGACCCCGGCCACCATTCGATCTACCTACCAGGCCACGGGGTGACCCCCGCCACCATTATATCTACCTACCAGGCCACGGGGTGACCCCCGCCAACATTAGATCTACCTACCAGGCCACGGGGTGACCCCCCCCCCCCCCGCCACCATTAGATCTACCTACCAGGCCACGGGGTGACCCCCGCCAACATTAGATCTACCTACCAGGCCACGAGGTGACCCCCACCAACATTAGATCTACCTACCAGGCCACGGGGTGACCCCCGCCACCATTAGATCTACCTACCAGGCCACGGGGTGGCCCCCGCCACCATTAGATCTACCTACCAGGCCACGGGGTGACCCCCACCAACATTAGATCTACCTACCAGGCCACGGGGTGACCCCCGCCACCATTAGATCTACCTACCAGGCCACGGGGTGACCCCGCCACCATTAGATCTACCTACCAGGCCACGGGGTGACCCCGCCACCATTAGATCTACCTACCAGGCCACGGGGTGACCCCCGCCACTATTAGATCTAGCTACCAGGCCACGGGGTGACCCCGCCACCATTAGATCTAACTACCAGGCCACGGGGTGATCCCCGCCACCATTAGATCTACTTACCAGGCCACCGGGTGACCCTCGCCACCATTAGATCTACCTACCAGGCCACGGGGTGACCCCGCCACCATTAGATCTACCTACCAGGCCACGGGGTGACCCCGCCACCATTAGATCTACCTACCAGGCCACAGGGTGACCCCGCCACCATTAGATCTACCTACCAGGCCACGAGGTGACCCCCACCAACATTAGATCTACCTGCCAGGCCACGGGGTAACCCCCGCCACCATTAGATCTACCTACCAGGCCACGGGGTGACCCCCGTCACCATTAGATCTACCTAACAGGCCACGGGGTGACCCCGGCCACCATTCGATCTACCTACCAGGCCACGGGGTGACCCCCGCCACCATTAGATCTACCTACCAGGCCACGGGGTGACCCCCGCCAACATTAGATCTACCTACCAGGCCACGGGGTGACCCCCCCCCCCCACCATTAGATCTACCAACCAGGCCACGGGGTGACACCCGCCAACATTAGATCTACCTACCAGGCCACGAGGTGACCCCCACCAACATTAGATCTACCTACCAGGCCACGGGGTGACCCCCGCCACCATTAGATCTACCTACCAGGCCACGGGGTGACCCCCGCCACCATTAGATCTACCTACCAGGCCACGGGGTGAACCCCCCCCCCCCCACCATTAGATCTACCTACCAGGCCACGGGGTGACCCCCGCCCCCATTAGATCTACCTACCAGGCCACGGGGTGACCCCCGCCAACATTAGATCTACCTACCAGGCCACGGGGTGACCCCCCCCCCCCCACCATTAGATCTACCTACCAGGCCACGGGGTGACCCCCCCCCCCCACCATTAGATCTAGGTACCAGGCCACGGGGTGACCCCCGCTAACATTAGATCTACCTACCAGGCCACGGGGTGACCCCCCCCCCCCCACCATTAGATCTACCTACCAGGCCACGGGGTGACCCCCCCCCACCATTAGATCTACCAACCAGGCCACGGGGTGACCCCCGCCAACATTAGATCTACCTACCAGGCCACGGGGTGACCCCCGCCAACATTAGATCTACCTACCAGGCCACGGGGTGACCCCCCCCCCCACCATTAGATCTACCTACCAGGCCACGGGGTGACCCCCCCCCCACCATTAGATCTACCAACCAGGCCACGGGGTGACCCCCGCCACCATTAGATCTACCTACCAGGCGACGGGGTGAACCCCCCCCCCCCACCATTAGATCTACCTACCAGGCCACGGGGTGGCCCCCGCCACCATTAGATCTACCTACCAGGCCACGGGGTGACCCCCACCAACATTAGATCTACCTACCAGGCCACGGGGTGACCCCCGCCACCATTAGATCTACCTACCAGGCCACGGGGTGACCCCGCCACCATTAGATCTACCTACCAGGCCACGGGGTGACCCCGCCACCATTAGATCTACCTACCAGGCCACGGGGTGACCCTCGCCACCATTAGATCTACCTACCAGGCCACGGGGTGACCCCCGCCACCATTAGATCTACCTACCAGGCCACGGGGTGACCCTCGCCACCATTAGATCTACCTACCAGGCCACGGGGTGACCCTCGCCACCATTAGATCTACCTACCAGGCCACGGGGTGACCCCCGTCACCATTAGATCTACCTGCCAGGCCACGGGATGACCCTCGCCACCATTAGATCTGCCTACCAGGCCACGGGGTGACCCTCGCCACCATTAGATCTACCTACCAGGCCACGGGGTGACCCCCGTCACCATTAGATCTACCTACCAGGCCACGGGGTGACCCCCCCCCCCCACCATTAGATCTACCTACCAGGCCACGGGGTGAACCCGGCCACCATTCGATCTACCTACCAGGCCACGGGGTGACCCCCGCCACCATTATATCTACCTACCAGGCCACGGGGTGACCCCCACCAACATTAGATCTACCTACCAGGCCACGGGGTGACCCCCGCCACCATTAGATCTACCTACCAGGCCACGGGGTGTCCCCCGTCACCATTAGATCTACCTACCAGGCCAATGGGGTGACCCTCGCCACCATTAGATCTACCTACCAGGCCACGGGGTGACCCCCGTCACCATTAGATCTACCTACCAGGCCAATGGGGTGACCCCCGCCACCATTAGATCTACCTACCAGGCCACGGGGTGACCCCGGCCACCATTCGATCTACCTACCAGGCCACGGGGTGACCCCCGCCACCATTATATCTACCTACCAGGCCACGGGGTGACCCCCACCAACATTAGATCTACCTACCAGGCCACGGGGTGACCCCCGCCACCATTAGATCTACCTACCAGGCCACGGGGTGTCCCCCGCCACCCTTAGATCTACATACCAGGCCACGGGGTGACCCCCGCCCCCATTAGATCTACCTACCAGGCCACGGGGTGACCCCCGCCAACATTAGATCTACCTACCAGGCCACGGGGTGACCCCCCCCCCCACCATTAGATCTACCTACCAGGCCACGGGGTGACCCCCGCCAACATTAGATCTACCTACCAGGCCACGAGGTGACCCCCACCAACATTAGATCTACCTACCAGGCCACGGGGTGACCCCCGCCAACATTAGATCTACCTACCAGGCCACGGGGTGACCCCGCCACCATTAGATCTACCTACCAGGCCACGGGGTGACCCCCGCCACCATTAGATCTACTTACCAGGCCACGGGGTGACCCCCACCAACATTAGATCTAACTACCAGGCCACGGGGTGACCCCCGCCACCATTAGATCTAACTACCAGGCCACGAGGTGACCCCCACCAACATTAGATCTACCTACCAGGCCACGGGGTGACCCCGGCCACCATTCGATCTACCTACCAGGCCACGGGGTGACCCCCGCCACCATTATATCTACCTACCAGGCCACGGGGTGACCCCCGCCAACATTAGATCTACCTACCAGGCCACGGGGTGACCCCCCCCCCGCCACCATTAGATCTACCTACCAGGCCACGGGGTGACCCCCGCCAACATTAGATCTACCTACCAGGCCACGAGGTGACCCCCACCAACATTAGATCTACCTACCAGGCCACGGGGTGACCCCCGCCACCATTAGATCTACCTACCAGGCCACGGGGTGGCCCCCGCCACCATTAGATCTACCTACCAGGCCACGGGGTGACCCCCACCAACATTAGATCTACCTACCAGGCCACGGGGTGACCCCCGCCACCATTAGATCTACCTACCAGGCCACGGGGTGACCCCGCCACCATTAGATCTACCTACCAGGCCACGGGGTGACCCCGCCACCATTAGATCTACCTACCAGGCCACGGGGTGACCCCCGCCACTATTAGATCTAGCTACCAGGCCACGGGGTGACCCCGCCACCATTAGATCTAACTACCAGGCCACGGGGTGATCCCCGCCACCATTAGATCTACTTACCAGGCCACCGGGTGACCCTCGCCACCATTAGATCTACCTACCAGGCCACGGGGTGACCCCGCCACCATTAGATCTACCTACCAGGCCACGGGGTGACCCCGCCACCATTAGATCTACCTACCAGGCCACGGGGTGACCCCGCCACCATTAGATCTACCTACCAGGCCACGAGGTGACCCCCACCAACATTAGATCTACCTGCCAGGCCACGGGGTAACCCCCGCCACCATTAGATCTACCTACCAGGCCACGGGGTGACCCCCGTCACCATTAGATCTACCTAACAGGCCACGGGGTGACCCCGGCCACCATTCGATCTACCTACCAGGCCACGGGGTGACCCCCGCCACCATTAGATCTACCTACCAGGCCACGGGGTGACCCCCGCCAACATTAGATCTACCTACCAGGCCACGGGGTGAACCCCCCCCCCCCCCCCCATTAGATCTACCAACCAGGCCACGGGGTGACACCCGCCAACATTAGATCTACCTACCAGGCCACGAGGTGACCCCCACCAACATTAGATCTACCTACCAGGCCACGGGGTGACCCCCGCCACCATTAGATCTACCTACCAGGCCACGGGGTGACCCCCGCCACCATTAGATCTACCTACCAGGCCACGGGGTGAACCCCCCCCCCCACCATTAGATCTACCTACCAGGCCACGGGGTGGCCCCCGCCACCATTAGATCTACCTACCAGGCCACGGGGTGACCCCCACCAACATTAGATCTACCTACCAGGCCACGGGGTGACCCCCGCCACCATTAGATATACCTACCAGGCCACGGGGTGACCCCGCCACCATTAGATCTACCTACCAGGCCACGGGGTGACCCCGCCACCATTAGATCTACCTACCAGGCCACCGGGTGACCCTCGCCACCATTAGATCTACCTACCAGGCCACGGGGTGACCCCCGCCACCATTAGATCTACCTACCAGGCCACGGGGTGACCCTCGCCACCATTAGATCTACCTACCAGGCCACGGGGTGACCCCCGTCACCATTAGATCTACCTGCCAGGCCACGGGGTGACCCCCGCCACCATTAGATCTACCTACCAGGCCACGGGGTGACCCTCGCCACCATTAGATCTACCTACCAGGCCACGGGGTGACCCCCGCCACCATTAGATCTAACTACCAGACCACGGGGTGACCCCCTCCACCATTAGATCTACCTACCAGGCCACGGGGTGACCCCCGCCACCATTAGATCTACCTACCAGGCCACGGGGTGACCCTCGCCACCATTAGATCTACCTACCAGGCCACGGGGTGACCCCCGCCACCATTAGATCTAACTACCAGACCACGGGGTGACCCCCTCCACCATTAGATCTACCTACCAGGCCACGGGGTGACTCCCATTGTAATACCCACCAGTCTGACATCCGGGTCCTTCCCAGCCGGCCTCGGGCGCTCCATACGGGAAGTCATCAGGAAGGTTGGTTAGACAGTGATCATCCGGGCACTGACCCGTCAGCTCATCACAGGGGGCGCCACCGGCACACCGACAGGGGAACTTACATTCGGGGTCAGAGCCAAAGTTACAGGCTGAAAAGTAATGGGAAATCAGTACTTTGAGTGAAGTGGATGAACGCCATTGGACATATATTATATGTATATGTATACCTTCCGTTGCATTAAAGCTGCAATAAAACTGAACGAAAAAGGGTGTTTGTTACCTGTGTACATGCCTCTTTGACCACGCCCGTAAACGGAGCTAGTGTGAGAGCCATGCCGCTGACACGGCCGAAAACAAGAAATCGACAGAAATCGCGGACCGGTGGTCAACAAGTCAACAAACGCCGCCTGGCAGCGAGTGCTCACGCTAAGTTTGTTTACTTCCGGCGAGCGGCGGAACATTCAAAACGAAGCGAGAGGTGAAAAAAATCGAAAAGAAAATAGATCTACGTTACCAAGCAAAGAAATGAAAGTGCGACGAAAGTCCAAAAAGTTTTAGGAACGTCGTGGCGCACATTGGCGGGTAGGCACTGTATATTTTTTCTGTTATGAACTTCAACTTGAGCCACCGGTCCGCGATTTCTGCTGATTTCTTGTTTTCGGCCGTGTCAGCGGCATGGCTCTCACACTAGCTCCGTTTACGGGCGTGGTCAGAGAGGCATGTACCAGGGCTAGTACATACCTAGCTGGTTGACCATGCAGTGGCTGAACAATACTTCGCACAGCCACAGGACGCCTCGCTTAAAACTCACCTTGCTGACCTTGCGTTAGAACCCAGCAGGCGACGAGAACCAATATCCACGTCCATGTCTTTGGACGGGCCGTCATGGCGTCGGTGACGTCACCACGCAGCGACCTGGCGTCACTATATAGGGTTATTCAGCGTTCGCGATGGGTTGATCCAGAACCTATTCTATCAGACTCCAGTCTGTCAGGTCTGCGACCCCAAAGAGACACGCTGTGAACTGCGGGTATAGCCGGCTGTAGCGTGCGTCAGGATGGATCACTTCCTGGTTACAGAGTCGATTCGGTCCGGATACGCTCACCCGCCGGGTCCACATCAAGTACAGTGTAACCTCCTCATGGTTTACATCCCTTTTCGCTCCACTGTTAGGTACTGCCACTTACAGGCAATATTAACCGGCCAATAAACGTAGGCCTACTGTCGTCCAATTACACAATATGTACGTCGTTGGTGTCCATACAAACGTATGCTTTGATAACATATACTACTCACAATTTGCTAAGGATCACCTCTATGCATAGATATCTGAGTGTATAACAGGTGACTGTGTAATTCTACTAAAAGACAAAGACGTTTGCCTTTACCATGCATGGTTGCACACGAGTAACGGATTGGACACAGATTGGGGGAAGGTTTATCTGTATTATAGTGGAATTACAGAGTCACCTGTTATACACTCAGATATCTCTGCATAGAGGTGATCCTTAGCAAATTGTGAGTAGTATAAATAGCTGGAATGGTATGTAATGGTATGTAATGGTATGTAATATGCTGTAGCGCATGTGTTGAAGCCTGGACGCCCGGGTCAGTCAGCAACAACAGGCATTGCCACACATCAATGCTATCGTGATCAACGGTGGTTTGTATAATGTACACAGCACGCTCCAGCATACATACCGGATCCCGGATCCAGGCCCGATATCAGGGGTAAGAGCGTATGTGTGTGGGGGGGCGGGAGGGAGGGGGGCCGATGGGGGTTCACCATGAAACTATTAGAATCTGTTCGTCATCAATTGGGCCGAAATATCATATCACTGACACGCAAGTTAAATATGTACCCTTTACACTTTACATGTTTTCTTCTCGCATGTGGTCGAGAAGACCGATGTCGTGTGGAGCGTTCAATATGAGAAGGTGACGGGGGATTTCAGGGTCAGCGTTCATACACCACGCTGAGGATGAGTCATTTCACAGCTGCCGGCGACGCGAGGACTGCGGTGTCCTACTTCCCGTTCCAATTAGCTTTAATAGTAGGGCCTATGCGCCGTAGCAACAGATACGGCATATATCTATACTAATAAAATGTGTCTGTCCCACTATGCCGCGTCATGCAAGAGCGCATTGGCCCTAGCAGCCGCCTTGAACCTATATATTCAACCGTCGCTCTTAGATGTGTCAAAGCTATCGCATGTGTCAACACAACCACTGGGTGATTATCACCTTATCCCGCGCATAATATCGCTTTCGGGTGCGGCGGGCTACCTGGCTTGGTGCAACAGTAATATATTTCCCAACGCATTATCGCCCGAACCGTCATAAAAAGCAAACAAATCCCGTACTGTCTCGCGCCTACAACTTCCCATCAGTAGCAAGAGAACGAACTCTGCCTTGGGAAACATGCCTATAACCACTGATAACACGCTGCTCTTAACATCAGTCACAGCAGTATCCAATTTTACAGGATAGTTAAGCGGAATACACGTCAATTCTATAGATCCAACCAGGACGTCAGGCAGATTTGATCCACTGAATGTAGTACTACGTTAAATGACGAGAAAAGGAACGGGAAACAGCCCCTTTTTTTAATCAATCAACCCTTTTTTTTTTACTGAATCAATCTATGAGCTTGGGCCTTAGTTTTACTGGACTGATATTCGTTTATTAGCGTGCTTTAGCCGCAATTTGAGTATTCTGTACTGGATGCACAATAGTTGCACAGAAAGTGTTTAAATATCTTTAACATTTATGTCCCGTTATTCAGTAGCTCCCGGTCTCAATTTATATCAATATAATTATCTATATTATTTCTGCCCAAAGTCTACCTTCTGCCTGCTACTATTTAACGTATAAAACAAAATACTGTCATAGTGTTATTTCTTTCGCTTATTACTACGAACGCTAGACGTCCCGCGCGCGGAGCGAGCGGGGCGGCTAGTATTATATAAGACAGTCACGACGTAAGTAACTGTATAATGGCTCCGCCAAATATCATCGTAGTCCTGGACCCGCCAGTGATCCGCAAATTCCTTTGGTCCACATCAAATGGGGCACTTTACATTGTTAACTAACCCAAATATCACCGCAGTGACCCGGACCCCCTATCACCACAGTGACCGGACACCCTAACACCAGTGACCCGGACCCCCTATCACTGGAGTGAACCGGACTCCCTATCACTAGTGACCCGGACCCCCTATCACCAGAGTGACCCGGACCCCCTAACACCAGTGACCCAGACCCCCTATCACTGGAGTGATCCGGACCCAGTATCACCGCAGTGACCCGGACCCCCTATCACTGGAGTGACCCGGACCCCCTATCACTGAAGTGACTCGGACCCCCTATCACCGCAGTGACCCGGACCCCCTATCACCGGAGTGACCCGAACCCCCTATCACTGGAGTGACCCGAACCCCCTATCCCAGGAGTGACCGGACCCCCTATCACCAAAGTGACCCGAACCCCCTATCCCCGCAGTGACCCGGACCTCCTATCACGGCAGTGACCCGGTCCCCCTATAACTAGAGTGAATTTATCTCTGCATTGAATTTTTTACCCAAATTAATTGAAATTAAAGGACGAATACAAGACATGAAATTCACATGTTCTTAGACAAAGCTATATTAGCGAGCTTCACTGAATGGATAGGCCGGCTTGTCTCATCTTGAAGCATTCACCAAGAGTACCCAACAGTTGGTCTTCTGTGACTAGGATTTGATATGGGGCGCCAAGTGTTACCCCCTTCATTTCGTCGATGAAATACAATATGTCGACGAAATGCAGCTTTCGTATTGACCCAATTAATTAATTCCGGTGATAGCTACAAAACGGAACAACGAACTGACAAAGCGCGAAAATCGGGGCTTCCGTCTCTAAACACCGAAACAGAGAGACCTGCAGACTTATCACAGTAATGTATCGGGCTATAGGATCGAGGCATCTTGTCCTCAGCGGGATATGCCCCCCACCCCCCTCACACTGCCCGATACACTCACCATGCTCCATGTCATTCGGTGTTTGTAGGCGGAAGATCCGGTTTCCGCGCTTTGTCAGGTTGTTCCGTGTTGTAGCTATCACCGAACAAAATTAATTGGATCGAAGTTTCATTTCGTCGATGAAAGTTGTATTTTGTCTACGTATTGCTATTTCGTCGACGTAATTGCTATTTCGTCGACGTAATTTCTGTTTAGTCGACGTAATTTGTATTTCGTCGACGTAATTTGTATTTCGTCGACGTAATTTGTATTTCGTCAACGTAATTACCATTTCTTCCCCGAAATTTGCATTTAGTCGACGTAATTGCTATTTCGTCGACGGAATTGCTATTTCGTCGGCGAAATGAAGGAGGCAATGTGATATCTCTCGGCCCGGCCCTCCGTGGACCCCTCCAAGGACCTACCCCTGTATACGGGGATCAAGGGTCACGAACTGACCCGGAAAGTTTTTTGGTTCCCGCCATGGTTCGGGCTCGAAACACCGACCTCTCGCTTCCCAGGACGTTCGGAGCCTAACGTCAAACGCGGTGCGCCAAAGGGATAATCCCGTTGGCGCAGGTTGTTTTTGGTCTATTTATGTCGCACCGGACCGGTACCGAGATACTACATATCACCCTTTCCCATTGGACCGCACCCTCGCGGTCTATCCACCACGCCCTGCGTGTGAATCCAAGCCTACGGCTCCTACATGTATCCGGGGAGTCACAAGAACCGCGTCTTGCTGCACTAAGCGGAGATCTACGTCCCTTTGTTTCACCCGGCCCAGTAGGCGACCGTTTGAAATGGCGGCCCCAGGTTCGTTTTCCATCGGCACCACTGTGATATCTCTCGGCCCGGCCCTCCGTGGACCCCTCCAAGGACCTACCCCTGTACAACGGGGATCAAGGGTCACGAACTGACCCGGAAAGTTTTTGGTTCCCGCCATGGTTCGGGCTCGAATCACTGACCTCTCGCTTCCCAGGACGTTCGGAGCGTAACGTCAAACGCCATGCGCCAAAGGATAATCCCGTTGGCGCAGGTTGTTTTTGGTCTATTTATGTCGCACCGGACCGGTACCGAGATACTACAGTAACACTTGGCGCCCCAGTATTTGACAGATTGGCGACACTGCCGACAAAAGTCATCTTTACTAACTATATATTTTTACCATGGTGGGGGTGTGTCGCCAAGGCCATATAATACATAATGGAGAACGAGAGAAAAGTGAGAGATTGTGTGACAGTCATGGACATGTATATTGATGATATGCATATGGCATTGCGTCGAGTGCGAGATGGGTTTATCTCAGCACAAGTTTCCAAAATCCTGCCCGAGCCTCTGCGGCGGAGATAGGTCTAACGAACATATTGTTTTAGGCAAAATGGTATCTATTTGTTAAATGAACCTTTTGTTTTCGTAAATTGTGGCTGTATTTCTATAGTTGGAGTTCATATGATTCAGGTCTATAGCTATTAAGTTCGGTTGGTTTGTTGAAACTATTTATGTAAATATCAGTTACGCGCATTGACACTGCGGTAACCACTGATCGAGTGACAAGATCTGTAATGTGAATGGCGGCAGTAAAACAACGCACGATAGGAAAACTAAAATGGATCTTACACAGTAAATTTCAGCTTTTAAGCCGCCAAACTTCGCCACATAAACTAATTTGTCAAACTGTAACATAATATGATAAAATCTCAATTTCTGACACGTATACCGGGATGGGTTTTTCCCGGAACTGGTGTCAACATTGGCCACCGACAACAGAGTGCGAGAAATTAATTATTTCAACCCTTTCGATATCAACTGGAATATATAGGCTATAGTCAAGAGCTGAAATTTTATCGGGACACTTTCGACGTTGAAAAAACTTCAGTCTCAGGTGGGCACATTGAGAGAAATTGTAGGTATCTGCTCCGAACATAAAGAGAAACAAACAACAAAAAAAGTGTGGGGGGATACCTTTCCGATCTCCGCGATTGGCACCCAGGAATTGTTGGAGATACGCGATCAGCTGTTGGCATTTTATGGGGATCGTTATCCGTACAATTCCTGGTTTGACGCAAAGATCCTTTAACTATTTACCGCGATCCGTTAAAGCAGTCTGCGCCCCCACCCCCCCTAAATAAAAACATGTTATTTGGGCCGCACATATGTATATACCTATCTATATTTAGTGCCCCCCACCCCTCACCCACCCCGGGTACTAACCGAATCGAAAACAAAACGCGCTGAGCCAGCTATCGCAGCCACAGGCACAGTAATTCGACTGACACAGAGGTGGGTCAGTCGATTTACTGTGCCTGTGATCGCAGCCCCTGTTGTGCTAGATTTTTGGCCGTATTTGCGAATGCCGCGATGATGAACGTACAAATGAATCCGCAGGCGTCAGTCTCTATAACTGTACCACCGTTCAAGACATGTCCTTTGATGTTGTAATATTCGCAGGGGCTTCAAATCATATCTGCCTAAACGAAGGTCGCGTACCCAAAATAAAATGACTGCCGTCAAGTTATTGTTATTGACCTCGAACAAGTTAGCACGCGGTAAGTACAGCGGCACTATAATAGCTACACTTTGATGATCTTGTCAGTGTCAACGGGGGCGGCGTGACCCCGTGGGCGATATTAGGCCTACACGATCATGATTGTCAATGTCAATTGTCATCGACCTGCAAAACTTCAGCGCTGACTGTTCAGGGACACCGCTTATGAAAGATCTAAAGTAGTGTTATGGAACATTTGAGTGGTTAATAAAAGAAATGAGCATAGCCAGCTGAATGAATTGTAAAGTGCTAGATTAGACTGGTATACATCGGCCCGTATACAGTTCTATTCTACCCACAGGCACCCCTAGCCCTGGTACATGCCTCTCTTACCATGCCCGTAAACGGAGCAAGGGTGAGAGCCATGCCGCTCACCACGCCTAAAATTAGAAATCGCGGACCGGTGGCTTAAGTTGAAGGTCCTAACAGAATAAATATGCAGTGCCTACCCGTCCAGTTGCTCTATTAGATTCCTGAAGCTTTTATGACTTTCGTCGGACAGTCATTTCTTTGGTCGGTAGTGTATTTTCTTGTAATCAGGGCGATTTGTGTCACCTCTTGCTTTGTTTTGAATGCTCCGCCGCTTGCCAGACATCAACAAACGCTGCCGGGCAGCGAGTGCTCACGCTAAGTTTGTTTACTTCCGGCGAGCGGCTGAGCATTTAAACGATCGAATTTTAGGCCTGGTGAGCGGCATGGCTCTCACCCTTGCTCCGTTTACTGGTGTGGTAAGAGAGGCATGTACCAGGGCTAAGGCACCCCGATCAGCTGACAGTCACCTGTCCACAGATGAGACTCAGCTGCATAAGGTATATGATAGATACCTTATGCAGCTGACTGTCATCTGCGGACTGATGACTGTCAGCTGATCGGGGTATCTAGCTGTGATTCTGCCATATATTCAGGATTTCAATTAGCCACTGTGGCTAAACACTTACAATTTTCTTTAGCCATACACAGATCCAATTAACCACATATATTTTATATTTTTCCCCTTTGCATCACCATGAGCAATCAGGCACTCTCGTTCATAGAAAATCTGGCCATTTTTTCTTGTGTTTTCACCACTGTGGTGACAAGCATGGGCCAATCTTGCACTACATATTGTCATGTAGTTGGATTTTGCAATTGGCAAAGTAGCAAACAGCTAGTACGCATCCAGCCATATAACTGTATAATCCTCAAACTTGTGACTCCATTCAACTCTTGCCTTGTGTTATACAAGACAACAATGGAGTTAACACCCATGCATATACAGACATATAAACTGAAGTTAAATTTGATACATAGAATTTGATTTCCTTGAGGCTGACTTTTGAGGGGCTCTAGGGGGTCCAGATTCCTCTTTTTGAGGAAGAATGAAGTTATGACCATCAAACAATTGGTGGATCCTTGGAAGCAACATTTTTCAGTGCATCTCTGGTCTTACCATAGATAATTATATTATAACATGGATGGAATTAACATCATAATCCAAGTTATAAATATGTGACCATTGATCAAGTATTGTTATGGTAACTTGACCAATAAACTAATTTTACAACTTGTTATGCATCACTGGCACCAATGATTACCGGTAGTTGTAAAGTCACAGGTTAAAATAAAGGAGTTTAATTCAGACGCTGATAACAGTGAGGACCCATGATCACTATTTATCAGTAGTTCATGTTACTCTGTGACTATAATTGTTGACATCGGTAAACTGGTTAATGGGTTTTAATACAAGTTATGGTCTGACACTGTAAGTTGAGCTAAGAGCATGGTTAGAGCATTGGTATATTAATTTTCAATCTTAAATACGGTATTTATATATTTAACCAGGATAACTGGTAACCTCCATAGTTATCTTGGATACTGGCTCACTGACACACAGAGTGAAAAAACTGGCTACAATTCACAACCAGTCAAGTGTTTGCAAGTAAAACCTTGTTGATACAACTTGTTTACTATTTATTAAAGTGAATCAAAGGGAAGTGATGTCAATCTCCTTACAGCAACACAGATTTGTTTTCACTGTGGTGTAATCATAAAAAGAGACCTCATCAACATTTTAATGAGAGTCATTGCTGCCAAATTTAGGAACACTTGTTTCACTCTCTCAGCAAGACAACAAAGCACACATTTATTATTTTAGAAGAGCATTCTGGAATATGACTGACAGTTCCTGATCTTGTCAAGAGATGGGAAAATTGAGTATACTGGTGAGAGTGATCATTATAAATTACCAGTAATCCTTTAGCTTTCTATTTTGGCATGTTATATTTGTACATATCATGGATATATTGCACCTCAGCTAAATTATATTATTATTTCTGTAGTGGTCTGACATAACTGTGCAGTACTTTAAGGCCTTGCAAATTTCACAAAAAAGTTCAGTGAAGTTCAGCCCCCCCCCCCCCCCACCCACCCACCCACCCCCCCTGCACACTCACTCACTCGACCATTTCAATTAGTCGTGGGTAATGAAACTAATGTGGCTTCGCCCAACAGTCGCTGTCAAAGCTACTGAAACTGCCACACGGTCGATGGAACTCCCGTTGCGTGGTAGCAACATAGTTACGGCGCTTGCAAATGCAGCTTACTCCATGTAGCCCGGACCACCGGGCCACAGGGAACTTGTTACATCCAAAGTCTGTGCGCCTAACGTCGACCGCAACTAAAATAGTCCTACATCCAGGAAGTTCAGGATTGAAAGTTTTCATTACTTCTCGTTAAACTGGCGCAGAGCGAGTCAGGCTCACAGGCCGTGATCGTGTTGGTATCCGGCTTTACGCGGCGCCACGAACCACACCCGTCATGTGATACACGCATCGCCCACACATGTACGGTGAATACACGCATCGCCCACACATGTACGGTTAATACACGCACCGCCCACACATGTACGGTGAATACACGCATCGCCCACACATGTACGGTGAATACACGCATCGCCCACACATGTACGGTGAATACACGCATCGCCCACACATGTACGGCGAATACACGCATCGCCCACACATGTACGGTGAATACACGCACCGCCCACACATGTACGGTTAACACACGCACCGCCCACACATGTACGGTGAATACACGCATCGCCCACACATGTACGGTGAATACACGTATCGCCCACACATGTACGGTGAATACACGCACCGCCCACACATGTACGGTGAATACACGCACCGCTCACACATATACGGTGAATACACGCACCGCCCACACAAGTACGGTGAATACACGCATCGCCCACACATGTACGGTGAATACACGCATCGCCCACACATTACGGTGAATACACGCACCGCCCACACATTTACGGTGAATACACGCACCGCCCACACATCTACGGTGAATACACGCATCGTCCACACATGTACGGTGAATACACGCACCTCCCACACATGTACGGTGAATACACGCGTCGCCCACACATGTACAGTGAATACACGCATCGCCCACACATGTACGGTGAATATACGCATCGCCCACACATGTACGGTGAATACACGCATCGCCCACACATGTACGGTGAATACACGCATCGCCCACACATGTACGGTGAATACACGCACCGCCCACACATGTACGGTGAATACACGCACCGCCCACACATCTACGGTGAATACACGCATCGCCTACACATCTACGGTGAATACACGCACCTCCCACACATGTACGGTGAATACACGCACCTCCCACACATGTACAGTGAATACACGCATCGCCCACACATGTACGGTGAATACACGCATCGCCCACACATATATGCTGAATACACGCACCGCGCACACATGTACGGTGAATACACGCATCGCCCACACATGTACGGTGAATACACGCATCGCCCACACATGTATGGCGAATACACGCATCGCCCGCACATGTACGCTGAATACACGCATCGCCCACACATGTATGGTGAATGCACGCATCGCCTACACATGTACGGTGAATACACGCACCGCCCACACATGTACGGTGAATACACGCACCGCCCACACATGTATGGTGAATACACGCATCGCCCACACATGTATGGTGAATACACACATCGCCCACACATGTACGGTGAATACACGCATCGCCCACACATGTACGGTGAATACACGCATCGCCCACACATGTACGGTGAATACACGCATCGCCCACACATATATGGTGAATACACGCATCGCCCACACATGTACGTTGAATACACGCATCGCCCACACATTTATGGTGAATACACGCACCGCGCACACATGTACGGTGAATACACGCATCGCCCACACATGTATGGTGAATACACGCATCGCCCACACATGTACGGTGAATACACGCATCGCCCACACATGTACGGTGAATACACGCATCGCCCACACATGTACGGTGAATACACGCATCGTCCACACATGCACGGTGAATACACGCATCGCCCACATATGTACGGTGAATACACGCATCGCCCACACATGTACGGTGAATACACGCATCGCCCACACATGTACGGTGAATACACACGTCGTTCGCACATGTACGGTGAATACACACGTCGTCCACACATGTACGGTGAATACACACATCGTCCACGGCAAGGTCAAAACATGCCCCTTTTCTTCTATTGACCTGGTTTAGTTGTTATAATTTATGTGTTTATTTTTTTTTCATTATAATGGCAGCCGATTAAATACAGTGCGTGGCTTTTCTCTCTTCTTGTTGGCGTAGGTGTCGGTTGTCTGGGGGCCAGTAGACTGCATAATTTCTCAACGTACAATGACGGTGCACAGCGCGAGTTCTTGGCCTCCCTCCAGGGAGGCTCCGTCGACCTGCAGAAGGATGATGACAGTGGCATCGCCACCATTCAGCTCAACCAGCCGGACAAGAAAAATGGACTCAGTGGTAGTTATAGTGTTAACTCTTATAAACATATAACTGACCAGTAACGGTGGAACGTTAATATTTGGTGATATTTGTATCAACATCCTCCTTTTCATGTTGAATTTGTCGTTGTTCCTTACTATATGGTAGAAAAGCGGAATTGTTCCTCTTGTTGTTTACAGTTTTATTAAATTATAATTTTAATGACATTAATGTTTTATATATGTGTTTAAATGGCGTGTTGCTATCTCCCCCAAGGCAGCATGATGGTTGACTTGCGGGACATAGTGGAGGAGCTGGAGTCGTGGTCCCAGGGCAAGGGGGTCGTGCTGCACGGCGCGGGGGGCACCTTCTGCTCCGGCGGGGACCTCGCCCTCGTCAAGCGGATCTTCGACCCGCAGAAGGGCAGCGCCATGTCGATGTTCATGCAGAACACGATGACGCGCTTCCTCAACCTGCCGCTCGTCAGCGTGGCGCTTATCGAGGGGGCGGCGCTGGGTGGCGGGGCCGAGCTGTCCGTGTCGTGTGACTTCCGGCTCGCCACCCCGTCGGCCAAGCTGGGCTTTATCCACGGCAGGATGGGGGTGTCTTCGGGGTGGGGTGGCGGCACCAAGCTGACCACCCTGGTGGGCCGGACGACCGCGCTGGATCTGCTGACCACGGCGCGTGTCCTGGGCAGCGAGGAGATGCTGCGGCTCGGGCTCATCCAGGACGTGGTCGGCAGCGACGGGGACCCGCTGGCGGGCGCCCGGGCCTGGCTCGCCGCGCGGGTCGCCCTCCCCAGGGAGGTGATCGGGGCCCTCAAGGCGGTGGTCGTCAGCGCCAGCGAGGGTCACCGCCACGGGGTGCTGGACAGGGAGAGGGACGCCTTCGTCACGGTCTGGGGGGGACCGGCCCACAGGGCAGCCGTACTAGGTAACATTAAGCACAAGTAAGACACAGACACTCTCTCCCCTCAGTCGGTTAGACACCTTTTTGTGCCGCTTTATACATTTCAGTTTACATATAGCACTGAGTGCTTTTGTTAAAAGTTAGATGTATGCGAGAGAATGGCTTGGTTTTTTGTGAGGTTTCTGCTGGCTGTAGAAGTGGCTCGAGAAAGACGTACATGCTGTGATGCTTAACATTACTGCTGTGGTTCACTCACTGTTCAATGGCTGACGCATTTTATTATGTAACGATGATGTAATAGTTCAAAATGCTATTAATATGTTCATATTACGGTGCTTTGGGAGATTGAATAAAAGGAGGCCTCGTTTTTTTTATCCCAGTGTCTTTCTTTATTTCAAGTATGTAACTAGGCGATCGTTGAAAACATAAGTCATTATCATAACGTCTCCGTGTTCCGTGTACTGCAGGGTGGGGGTGGGGGGGTGGAGGAGTGGGCGGGGCCGGACTGCACACACTGTGAACGACTGCGCGCTGACTGCCTCGATTTACTGGCGACTCATTTCCGATGCTACTTCCTGGTGTACAGGGTGTAGCACGTATGTTTCTGTGGTTTGGGAGGCTTAATGTTATAAAGTTTGCTTTGGCGGAACCATGAGCGGCACTGGACTAGCCACAGTCCTCGCGCCAAGTCACAGGCATGCCCGTTGTACAATGTTGAAGTCCTTCCATCTAGGGTTAGTTGCAAGGTGGTGATTTTGATTTATCTGACCTTATTAGTACAAAATGACTTCTTTGTGCAAAACTAAAGGATAAAGGTGCAGAAGTATTTTTCCTTTCGGTTTCTGTATTGTGTGCTTTATGTAGGCAGTGGGGGGGGGGGGGGGGGAGAGGTTCCAATCTCCGCGGGATTGCCATCCACGAATTATTCGACATTCGCGATCAGCTGTTGGCAATTTATGGGGATCGTTATCCATACAATTCCTGGTTTAACGCGGGGGGCCTCCCTGGTGTAGTGGTTAGCGCACTAGACCGCAGATCAATAGGTCCTGGGTTCGAATCCGGGCTCGGGCACCTAATCTGGGGCATGTTTCATTCCTTCATCCTTCATCGTCTCGAGAGGTTCCTTGGCCCAATTTAGCCTGTATGTGCACAAAAGTGGCCTAAAACACCAACATTCCATTCCTGGTTTAACGCGAAGAAAATGTCCTATCCTTGGAGATTCGATATTGCTGTTCCTAATTCGTAGGGATTCGCGATTCAGAGGGGGTTACCCCCCCCCCCTCTATGTACCGGCGTTAGAGTGAAACATAAACAAAGGAATATCGCTATAGCCTCTGTACTTTACTTGTATGTTACTTACACATGCATACTGTATTATACCTTATATAATATCTGCATATATGGAATCCCACATCTGCGTTCCGACCGTGTTGTGCTGACCTGTGCTGAGCCGGACTGTGTGGCTTTAACACTAACATGGCGAGAATAAGAACACTTAAGATATATGTAGATGGTATCACTTTATTGCGAAATCCTGTACTTCTCCATGATTTCCAGTTTTGGCAGACGTACGTAGTTCAAGAGTGATGTCAAGGGTAGGACCAGTTGCCTAATTCTAACACCCCCTGTAATGTGCAGATCTCTTCTCGGACTCCTTGTGGGTTCTCTTATAACTAAACCTAGGACACAAGTTAGGCATATTTCACGCTCACCAAATCCAACCAATTCGTTACCGAGACGCTTGTTGGTTGGGTGTTTTGGGTGCTCTATTATTTCACATCATCCAGGCTCAATAACTTTCATGGCTTATTACAATATCGTAGCGCAATATGGCGTTACAAATGATGCGATTCTAAGACAATGACGATTGTTATATGCTCCCGAAGGCATAATTGACGTCCGTGGATGAACGTTTGGCCATTGCGCCCATGATGAGAGCTTTCGGTACATGTCCATTATCTGTCAAGGGGTGGGTCACTCTGCAGAGCGAAAACCGTGGGCTCCAACCAGGATGAGGTGTGGACACCTGCCCTCCTCGCATTGTATCTCGTTGCGGTTGCTGAACCAGTAATGTATATTATAAGCTTATATCGGTCTTGCATAATGATATAATATCAAGCTAAGTCCCCTGGCTAAGTCTGTTCTGTACTCCAGCAATGAGTGTAAGCCAATATTATATACAACCTTCAGTAAGCCTCGTTGTGAAGCAAGGCTCGTCGTAATGGCGGATCATATTGCCATTTGGGACGGTCGTTAAATATCTTACGCGGCTAGTCTAGACTAAAAAAAATGAAGTAACGAGGAACATTATCAATATAAACTCCGCACATTTATAAATGTGACGGAAACTCAGTGGCGAGTAAACATCAATTGATGGCGAAATACTAGAATACAATGTATGTATATCTGCGTAGCTTAAATGTTGATTAGCCAACTTGCTAATAGGTCTATCCTCGTCTGTGACGTTGCCACAGTCAATAAACTATAGGCCCTTACTTTACCTCATTGCATTGAGGGCGGCAGACGTTGACCCAACTTTGAAGTAGACACTTTCTCTGCCGTAATAAACATCGCTCATTTCGGCTCGCGTTGCATAACTGACGTTTGACGTCATCAATTTGTATTTATAATATATATTACTATTCTACGGTGATTGTGACCTGCAACTGCCATATACGGCAGGCTACTGAGGCATTAGGTAACAAGTGTATTTGGCACATAGCAATTTGCATATATATGGCGGAACACAGTTCAATTAAAGGATTCTATTAATACCGGTCACCTATTGGATAGCGTCGCGCGCGTTTAATATAGACTTCCGGTAACAGCGACAATACAGGAAGTACCGCGCCCAGGTCAATGCGCATGCGTATTCCTTCACCTGCATGACTCCACCTGTTGGTGCAATGTGATTCGCTGAAGGCTTGAGTGTCCGTCGGGTCACAAGTGGACCAAAGTACGTGGTATATATGATGACGTCATATATGGATCCGGAAATGCGGGAAGGTTGGCGTCGCCCTTGTTCGCCGGGGTACGTGGGAGCCCCGTGACGCTGGGACCCCGTGGGCTCGCCGCCTCCCGCCGGTCTCGGGGCGCGGGCACATCCTCGTCGGCCCCTTCAAAATAACCGAGGTTCAAGTTCATCATCGATTTAACGACGTCCGTGTCAAATTCCACTTGGGGCTTATCCCGAAGATCCATCGTCGATTTGGATGTCGTTTCGTAGTCCGGTCGGCGGCGACGCTGTGGCGACGCAGCCCTGCGACGGTGAGGGGAGCTATTGCCTCGCGAACGATGCTTGTCCCGCGTTAACGTCACATCAGCCTTGACTCCATGTTTCTGGGGTTGGGAATTACGCTTGGCTGGTTTCACCTCGTGCTCCGAATGGATGGTCATCACCCGCTGATCCAGATTGTCGACGAATGTCTCCGGGTCGCGAGGTATAATTACGCCCTGCCAGCACTCCTTCCTCTGGTCGAGCTTGACCCTCGGAAGGCCGTAGATCAAGTAGTGGTTCCGGCGCAAATGGCTTTGGGAGTCCTGGGCGGCCGAGTATGAGAGCAGGGTCTTGGGGTTCTCCGCCGGGTGGTAGCGCGGCAGCTGCTTCTGCAGGAAGCTGTTGATGGGAGCCAGCTTCTCGGGCAGCGGGTGGCCGTGCACCGTCGTCTGACACAAGTGGTTGTTCATCTTCGTCCGCCATTGCGCCCAGCCGTGCAGAGTGCGCACGCGCGCGTGTTGGTAGTCGTTGCGAAGGGCGTCCGGCGTCTCCGGAACGCTGTGCATGACGCAGCTGGCAGAGTCCCACTCGCTGGTTCTGGAATAGATTAGTTCAGGATGTCTTAATATTGAGATCATGGCAAGTATTTATATTTGATTTTGGCGGTGAAAAAGGGGGGGCTTTACGGCGGAACCCTGCCCCCCCCCCCCCACCCAGCAATGTATTGAGTACAGCCCCCGCCCCCCCCCCCCCCTCTCCCGGGATTATATTACAATGACGGGCAAAATGTGGCTGGATTCCTGTGTAGACAGCCGTAATAATATGAGGCATGGTGTGGATCTCCACAGAGAGAATCGGCTCCATGTGGTCCGCTATGTTGTCTAGAATGACATTTATCCCGTTAAATCACCTCAAGGAGATTCCAATGCAAAAGTTCACCGATGGTATGCCCATATAATTGTCAAAGGCCAAGGACAAACCCACGTGCCATAAAGGCTAATTTACCCATCCGAACTCTGTTGACAGTACACCCAAGAGCGCGGGTATGTTCCGTAAGAGATAGTGCCGCCATATGTATGTCTCGTACCATTCTAAAACAGCCATTGCATGTCATGATGGTAAACAAATGTGGTATGACCAGCTTTAAGTGGCGCCTTTGTTTGTCGTCACTTTATATTACATCATGTTGAAGAAAAAGATCAACGTTGATTGGTATTGGTACATGTATATATTGACAACCCAAATCGTGCAATGCTTTGAAAGATCAAGTTGTAAAACTAACACGACTATTGGTCTGGTTATGGAAGATATCTATTTACTTACATATCCGATGGCATCTTGACTTCGGTGGAAATACGCGTTCTTTTATTCCAATGAAGCGGCGATGGGCGCCTCCAACGTATCTGGCGGAATGCCGGATTGACTTTCCCTATTGGAGTGCACAGGTCAACTCCGTTCGCTGGTCTGCGGCTCAATGCCTTATGGCAATGCCTTAAGATCTGGCTGGGGTCTGGTTTCAGTCACCGATCAGCCACCAGCAGGGCTATAGCGCCTTGCGAACACCCCGCCTCGTCCCTACCTATCTATGGACCCTGCTACCGACCCTACTCTCGCTGAACACGTATTATAAAACAACTCTCGATAGACGTCGCGTTCCGCCAACACCCACAAGGCTCGGGGTGCCGCCCGCCAGCGCGCTATTGGGCCATATCGGGGGGTGGGGGGGGCTGTCAGTAGCTACACCCTGATCCAAAGCAAAACGCCCTTTGCTCTTGACAAGAGTGACCTTTTTGCGCGCTGAGGGCTGCCTGCCTGGGGCGGGGCCGTTAACGGGGCGTGGTGACGTGCGACGTGCTGTGGTTACGTCGCGCCGGCCTACCAGCCACGGTTCAACTGGATAGACACTCGAGAGCCACGCGCATGCGCGGACTGGTCAACGCGTGCCCCCCTCAGCCAGCCGACCGGTCTTTGGCCACTTCATGGTAACCCAGGAGGCACCCCGGGCATTGTAATGTACCTATTTGCATACAAAATTGTAAGGTTTGCGGTTCATTGATGTGTCAGCGTCGTGTGCATATAGGTGTCTACTTCCCCATCCAGTATTCCGTGTGTCGGTCATGGCTGTTAATCACATATATAGATATTTTCAGAGACTCCCGCCCTCCCCCCCCCCCGGTGGTAAAAAAAATAGTGAACGCCCCCCTACCCCCCCCCCCCCCGGTCGCACGTTTCCAGTTGACTCGTCCCTTTTTCAAATTCCTCGATCCGCCCGTGCTTACGTACAGTGGTTTATTGTGAAGTATCTGACTCGGCGCGACTTATGATGACGATTAGTGACTAATCAGGGGCGGATCCAAGGGGGGCCGACCCGGCCCCGGCCAAACTTTATACAATCAAAGACCCTTTTAGGGCCAAACTTTATACAATTTAACATGAAAACCGGATGAAAACCAAAACCGCTCCCCCCCCCCCCCCCCCACCTATCCAGCATATCTGGATCCAACCCTGAGACCGCCCCCCCCTATCCAGATTTTCTGGATCCGCCCCTGCTAATGGTGACAATTAATTAATTATCGGGATAATTGGTGACTAATACTGATTTGTCAGACCTATCGTGACCTATTTTGGCTTTTTCCGACTTATGAGGACGTAGACTTATTATCGTCGCTGAAGTAAGCTTATTGATCTGTCTGTATAATGTATGTGGTTTCCTCAACTGCATGCGGACATATTTTTAGTTGTTTGTGGGATGGGCACGCTGCCCTGTCCTGCATTATAAGACAGCCATGCAGGCAAGATATGGGCTCCTGAATGTAACGAATGTTGCCGTGAAGGATAGTGCATTGACGGTCGCCTGGGTCAAACGATTGTTGTCCGAGATGTTCCTGATGGATGTATTGTGCACGTGAAGGATGAAGGGAACCTGCCTTCTCACCAACCTATCAATATAGCTATGTCTTTTATATTAAAATAATTTCAGAGCAGTCGATCCGCTTTTACTTCATTGTTGTTGTGCCGTAATGTAACTTATGTCTGGGGCGTGTGCAGGACTCCTTGAAAGGGGTGGGGGGCACAATAAAAAATCATTGACGAACAGGGGGGGGTGGGGGGGGGTGCATCAATGGGGCGATAAATACATTTAAAAAAGCTGGTTACTTATCGGGATTTAGTATCTGCCTAAATTACGTGTAGTGAATTAATGTTGTTTGGCGTACTTAAAGTCCAGCTTCTAGGTCCAAATGGACTAGACCAAAGTAGAGAACGTGTTAACGATCATTCGTTTCGTGACGTAAATGTAGGTTCGTCTTTGAAGAGCTGGCGCGCTGTTCTTGCTGTACGCCTGATACAGGCAGTCATCCTATTTCATTTGTCAACAACTCTGTTACAAAAAATCGCAGGTTAAAACCTTATTCCACATATTATCAATTCAACACATCGAACACCAGTTCATCTGAATATTTACATAAACCTTTCACTTGCCTTATATTTAGCATAATCCGGGAAAACCGGAACTGGCATCTACGTTACTTGTCGCCAAAAGTGGTCGGTTTTCCATGTAAGGGCGAACCATTGTTTCGGCATAGCTCACGTATTAATCACGCCTAACGTTTATTACAATAATATATTTCGTGGGTTCTAACATGGACGATGGATCCGAAATGTACAGCTTTGATCGTCCAGAGCGGATGCCAGAGTTTGTTCAGATTTTGTGACTAAAAAGTACCCTGCTATGAGCCATATATTTTGCACCACCCAGATCGCTTCAATATTTACTATTCTATGGCTACATTATATTACTTGTACGAATTAATTTACCCAAATGCTGCCCTTTAATGTTGACATATTAGTAATTCATCGTGTCCAGTCGTCATAACTCACGTATGACTCTCGCCTGTCATATAATGATCAACTTCGTGGTCTTTGACATGGATTGATTGGTTGGTTGTATATTCCGAAGGCTTTAACCACTTTTCTTTAACATGGAACATGGACCAATAGTTTCTATTTTCTGTCGTTCTTCCATGTAAGGGCGAACCATTGTTTCAGCATAGCTCACGTATTGCTCACGTTTACTACAGTAATACATTCTTACATGGAAGATGTACCCTATTTTCACTTTTGCCTTCACTATTTTCTTCATTTCTTCTGAATAGAAATTAGCCGACAGACGTAAAACGAGCATGAACCTTGTCTCTATACGTCACCGTCATGGCGTCGTAGATTCTCTCGTTGAGCAGTCAAGAGTGTCTTTACCTCAGTCACAACGAGACACTCAGACCGACGGAATTGACAATCGTAGTTGATGGTAAGTACAAGTGAGAAGTACTCCTCTCTGAAACTGACAAGGAAGTGACCTGCTGCTTGGTTTGTCCGACTTGTTTGTTCGACATACCATATCAACCTCTCTTTTATTCCCCCGATATATTATTATATTGTGTGCTCCCGCCCCATAATTTAGTGGGAGGGTTGGGGGGGGGGGTAACCTTTTATTATACATTGTCGGATTTTTGTCAAAACTAATAGAAATGTGATATCACATTATAATAGGACAGTATACAATAAATATGCCGACTACGACTGTATGTAATTTAATGGGTTTCTAAAATGGGTATCTTACAGCTGCTAATTTGATTTACCAATCAGTGACGGATCCAGGACTTTGCAAAAGATAGGGTGATGAGACATTCAGAAAAAGGGGTGCAGATAGGGTGATGAGACATTCAGAGAAAGGGGTGCAGATAGGGTGATGAGACATTCAGAGAAAGGGGTGCACGTGCCTACTGCATCATCTATTTACCGACAAAAGGGCGGTACGTGGCCTCTGTGGCCACCCCCCCCCCCCCCACACCCCTTCCCCTGGATCCTTCACTGCCATACTAAAATACCAATAAGTGGGCCTTGGTTCATGTCTGTTGTCCCTTTATGTAATATGTGTGTGTGGGTTCCTTTAAGCTCACATTTTCCTTATTTGCGACTACAAACACATAATATAAAGTTGAAACACATTTATTGGACGCCCTTTTCCGCCCAGTAACCACGAGTTGCGTGACTGAGCACCCACTCCCTCTCCACCCCACACACTCCCTCCTCCGCCTCCTCAGCCACCTCCCGCAGCCACCTCCCGCAGCCACCTCCCTCGGCTACTCCAGGGCGTGGTCCGCACGCAACCGGAGCGAGACCTGACGTAGGGTGGGCCAACTCCGACGTCAGCAGCTCGACAAAGGCAGCCCGGCAGTCCATAATAAAGAAGGAAACTGCCTGTGGCCGAGATTACGGAAGGCCAAAGGGGAACCGCCCCCCCCCCCCCACCACCGCCCACCCTTCCTCTCCCGCCACCGCCCCCGCCCCTGCCGCCGCTCTCCACCTCCCACCTCCTACTCCACCATCCACTTGCCAAGAAGAAACCCCTCACACTCGATTATAACCCAGGCCGTCAGCCAGCCGTCTGGAGACACACAGACACGTTTTTGTCCCCCACTTACACACAGAGTAGAGGGCGGTGGTCGCTTTCACCGCCGCCAAACAGCAAACCCTCCACGGGCCGTGTTTTTTTTCTGTACGTTCACGCCTCGCTGTAGAGGATCAGCCAACCGTGACCGCCAGTTGAGTTTGGGGGACACGCCTCACGTTTGTGGTATATGTGATTTGAATAAACACCCCCAGAGCAGTTACCGCCCCGTAGTAAACCTCGATCTTATGCGGTGACATTTAACTGGGTTGGAAAGCAGTCCGCTGATGCCGCGACAATTAATTAATATACTACGTTACTTTCCACTGCGCATGCAACTTCAAATAGGAAAGGTGTTTAATATAGTAAATTTATCAATTAAAGAATAAAGCAAGCAGTTCAATTGCCAGCCTTCGATGTCTACCACCACTCCCCCCCGCACCCCGCCTGTCTTCCTCTGCCGCCACATCTCCCTGGCTTTCACAGATTTGTCCCCGCCCCCATCCCCCCGCCCCTGTCCTCGCCCGCCACCCCTCCGCACCCCGCTCCATCGCCGGTGGGGGGGGGGGGGCGGCCCGGTAGCTCAATGGGTTAGAGAGTGTTCTGGCCACCTGAGACACGTGGATCGATGGTTCCCGCCCTGCTATGGCCATGTCTGTGTGGTCGCAGGATAAAGATCCCATGTCCTTCTTCGCAAAGAGTACGGGGTTTCCCCCGGGACATGGCTCCACTCTCCCTCCCTACTCCCATTGACGCGATATGACCAAAAGTGGTTAAAGCGTCCTGAATATACAACCCACCATCGCCGGGTTTGCCGGTGACATCAGTGCCCAAACCAGCGTCATACGCCACAAAACTCTCCAGCTCGCTGTCCCTTATTGCTTGGTTTAGAAAGCGGTGCATGTAACGAATTGACATAGGGATAAATAGACCCCATTTGCCATTACCCTTCGCCAATCACCCTCCACGTCCTGTGACATGGGCCGATCCAGGTACATTTGCAGTCGGGTCGGCCAAAAAAGTCACGACCGTGGGTGTGGGGGCAGATCCACCATACCCAAGAATGCGTATAGTTTGCATTAAGAAAAGGGCATCATCGTTAAAGGCGGAGGGGAGGGGTGGGGGTTGAGATGTAAAGCCGCTGAACGTAATGCAGAGTGTTAGCTCTGCAATGCCTCGCAAGGTTCTGAACGCCAGGTGGCGTCTTGGTCGTCATGGTGTCACACCCAGGTCCACCGGAAAGGTCTGACCACCAGAATGGGAGAGCACTGGTTGGGTGATTTGGACATCATTTGGACATCGATGTTAACGAAGGTGTTTTTCTCATGTCCCACTTTTGAAATGCACTATGACCAAATCAATATATAAAGGTGAATCGCCATTCACAGTCGCCTTGTCCAGACCAACGCTGCCGAAGCAAAACAGACGACAAGTTATTATATGCCCATTGTTAAAGGGGGGGGGGGGTGGAGTGGTACAAACAATTCACCTATCCGAACGTCCTCGCCCAACATTACCGTTTGGCAACTGGACGTCCGCGGAGAGACGAGTGAGCGTCTTCGGAATAACTTCTTGCAGCTAAAGACTTCCATCCGGGTGGGCAATGATGCTAACAGAAACCTCGCGACGGTCGACGTTTAGTCATTAGGTCCATCATCAGGCTTGTGTCGGATCAAAAGTGAAGTCTGCACATGTGAATGGCTCACATATTGCTTACCCACACACGTGTTAACACTCCGGACGGACCAGGACTCGCAAGGTACAGTTGTGGTATTACAACTAACCCTACTGCACACCGCACTGGAAATAATGACAAAGCCGTGGTTTATTTTCCAGATATATTCATCGAACACTAAACAACCAAATTACAGGTCGCAACATTTATCGAACTCGAAACAACCAAATAACAAGTCCCAAAAATTGTTTTGCACTAAGATAGGAAGTTCTGTTCAAGCATAACCATGGCAATGACGAGTGCGACACTTATATACACCAGCTTTTACCCTTTCCCAGCCACCGTAATAGTTTAGCTGGTTAAACAACGCGTTTCAAAGCACTTGCGAACCCATCATAAACACATTAAATGTTGACGTAAACTTTAAACAAAAAACACCTGAAAGCTCAGCGTAACATTAACACACAAGTTGCTGGCATGAACACGAATTATCAACACAAACGCTCGACTAATTAATAGGACAATTACAGCATGAATCCTATATAAATGGAAGACACGTAAGTTACATTATTATTTACATTGACGCATATAATTTGGCCTTGAACATTAACCCAATCGATCGATTTGAAGTTAGATAACGTTGACGTGGATGGCGAGTATGCCTTTGAATCGTACGCTGCACCATGACCGATGTGAAACACGCCCCACCACATCTGGAACAAATCGCTCACAGAACCTCAAGGCGACAGTGCTGCCTTCTATCGGCGGCCATGGCGACGGTCACGGCGCAGTTACGTCCCCGTGACGTCATCATACGAGCGCCGTGAGCCGTCGCCAGGTGCGACCCGGCGAAGTCTGCCCCTCCGCCAGCGTCACCACCTGACCCCATGGCGTATCGGGCCACCGCCTCGGGTAACGGTCGACTCACTCGGGGCAGGCCGAACTGGAAGTACTCGTTGACGGAGAGATTCGACTGAGTCCCCGCCGGGTTGTCCGCGCATGCGTACATGCGGAAGAGCTCGGCGAGGCTGAGGTTGAAGAGCTCCGGGTTCCTGACCAGGACGTCCACCGGAGCTCTCGCCTTCAGTCTGGATATCAGGACGTCGTTGATTTCCCGCCGCCAGTCACCCCAGTTGTGGAGCCGGGCGTCCAAAGACACCCGGAAGTTGTGTAGTGCCTCCGCGGACTGTGACGTCATTTCGAAGGGAATTCCAAGGGTTTCTTCCTCGGATTCACGCCCGTCGGCAGGGGTTTCCCGCTCGTCTTGGCCCTCCGGGTCCTCGAACAGGGTGCTCAGGGAGTGGGGGAGTGGCCGCGGCCGCCGTCGGTTCAGCCGCCCGTTGTAGCGATACACAATTTCGTCGTTCACGCTATAGCCAATGTGCTCCATTTTCCTGTTATACAAGTAACATTATGGGATTACGAAAGGAATTCGCGGTTCTCTTCTATAGTAACAAATTGCTTACAGATTGAGTTGAAGCGTGGGACCCTCTATCAGGTTAGCATACACAAAATCGATCAGTTGAAAAAATGTGTTGGTCGTGAGTAATATGTGAGCTCTGCAGAATGGCTGAATAAAAAACCGAAGGCTGGACCCAGAGGAGAGAGAAGAATACAGGGGATATTATCCAGGGGCGGATCCAGAAAATCTGGATAGGGGGGCCGGTTTCAGGGTTGGACCCAAATATGCAGGATAGGGGGGGGGGGCGTTTTGGCTTTCATTCGGTTTTCATGTTAAATGTTATAAATTCCGGCCCTAAGAGGGGGGGCGGGGGCTGGGTCGCGCCCCCCCCTTGGATTCGCCCCTGGGATTATGTCGCACACCTTCCCCTGTTTCTGGATGTCGAATGCTGCCTTGTGACATCCGAACAAGCGATGAATCTGACCTGTGGTCTGAATTCAAGTAAAGTAATCTTGGACAATTTGGTATTCCCCCGTTCTTGAGCTCAGCGCGCTACCGACTGAGCCACGGAGCTCTCCTTGCCTGACAGGAATACTTCCAATGTGCGGACCTGTTGACTTCACTGTCCACCCATCAGACCTAATGATTAGGCTGAGCTGCAGATCAGCAAGTCAAAGGTACAAAAACTGGCACCTGCATCTGGGGCAAGTTTTATCCAAGCAGATTTAATTGTCCTTGGAGTGTTTCTTGGCTCAAGTTAGTGCCCAGAAGCGTCCTAAAACGCAAACAGTTCAATTATTTATCTTTACCCATAATGGTAGACACCAAGTCAACCTACCTTCCAAGCTGTTCTTCGTGGGCGATCTGTGTTCTTTGTCGCACAACGTTGAAGTGGACTATACCATTTGGTGTAAGTGCACGCAATGAGCAATATGTGAGCTATAAAGAAGCGACGAGTGTTGCCGGCTTGAAAGAACGACCAAACTCTATCCGGGTTATCCGAGCAGTTCTCCGTTTGTTTTACCATTGCGTTTATCGTGACCAAGTACGATAATCGCCTCACGGATCTGGCTGTCGCAGAGCTCCATATGAGAAATTCCTGACGGCGAGACGACATCTATCACGCCATGTGTGGGTCAATGTTTATATATATCGCCGTGGCTGAGTTGTTCACGTCTTGGATGGCCACGAGGCTGGGTGGGTAGCCCCCCCCCCCTTTCTTGGTACACCCCCCCCCCTCCTTCACAGACACACTGATGACGATAGCGAGATCGATTGAACCACATGAGTAATATGTGAGATGTCGTGAAATATTTAAGCTGCGAGCCTTTTATCCCTGGATGATTGGTTAGTTTAAGTATGACATATTAACCTTCAGTCCTGTCGTGACAATTGGAAGACGACAGTAGGGAGGCGCCATGTCGCCGGGAGTAACTCCCCACTCTTTCCGAAAGTAGAGAGGAGCTATGTCGCCGGGAGTAACCCCCTACTCTTTCCGAAGGTAGAGAGGAGCTATGTCGCCGGGAGTAACCCTCTATTCTTTCCGAAGGTAGAGAGGAGCTATGTCGCCTGGAGTTACCCCCTACTCTTTCCGAAGGTAGAGAGGAGCTATGTCGCCGGGAGTTACCCCCTACTCTTTCCGAAGGTAGAGAGGAGCTATGTCGCCGGGAATAACCCCCTACTCTTTTCGAAGGTAGAGATGAGCTATGTCGCATGGAGTAACCCTCTACTGTTTCCGAAGGTAGAGAGGAGCTATGTCGCCGGGAGTAACCCCCTACTCTTTCCGAAGGTAGAGAAGAGCTATGTCGCCTGGAGTTACCTCCTACTCTTTCCGAAGGTAGAGAAGAGCTATGTCGCCTGGAGTTACCTCCTACTCTTTCCGAAAGTAGAGAGGAGCTATGTCGCCGGGAGTAACCCCCTACTCTTTCCGAAGGTAGAGAGGAGCTATGTCGCCGGGAGTAACCCCCTACTCTTTCCGAAGGTAGAGAGGAGCTATGTCGCCGGGAGTAACCCCCTACTCTTTCCGAAGGTAGAGAGGAGCTATGTCGCCGGGAGTAACCCCCTACTCTTTCCGAAGGTAGAGAGGAGCTATGTCGTCAGTGAAAATAGGAAACGAACAACAGCCTCAGCTATTGAATGACGTTATGACGTTATGACGGTTGTTTTAATGTTCAGTTCGGGTGACGTTATGATGCTGAGACTGATCTTCTGAGCCTGTACCATGACGCCACCTGGCGAATAAAAAGAGCAAATGGTTGTATGAATATTCTTTATTCCTCTACTTCTACTGCTAACATAAAAAATTAAGAACAAAATACAAATAACAAGACAATATAATACAACATTTCGAGGGGAGTGGAGGGCCTGCATTTATCTAATAACATCGGCCGGTACGGGAGCTTATAACTGACGATTGTTACATTTAAGTCGACATGAATCATTTCGATATTCTGTCAAGGTAACATGAAACGTACAGGAATCGACATTTGATTAGTCATACCACAAATTACCGTTACTTACCGTAAGCACCCGTATTGATAGGTTTTCATAAGCGATGTAACAGGCTATATATATTTACTGGCAGTTGTGTATTAAACGGTACATAAGACCAACTTGATGAACACACGGGCCAACACAGGCCACGTTTCTCCGCTTGGATAAACTAAAAAAATCATTTCCTTTGATCGGGTTGACTTCCGAGAACAGATTTACATCAAACGTAACAGCTCATTCATAACCTTCTGTGGTTTCGCCATATCCGTTCTACCAATGTAAGTTTTACTAAGATAACGAAATAAATGAAGTGTGAAGTGATTACAATCAAGCTATAGGGGGTTTCCCCGTCAAGTCTGCTAATATCACCTCCACGTACGTATTCAGACAACCGCAACGCCGCCTAGTGAACAAGCTGGTATATCGAGATGCGAACAGTATTCGTGTGACATGGATGTGATGTTGGTCCTTATCTATGCTACTTGAAGCCGCGACCGTTTGTCGATGTTTATAGGTCCCATGATACAACATGCGCTCAGTGCAAACGACAGTAGCCTGGTGGGGAAACTGATAGCATGATGCCTTTTTATTGGTGTGCACCCTGCAGCCAGTGTTTCCAGTAGTACAAAAAGTAGCGTAGGGCCTAACTGTCTGCCGGTTTTTGTCCCTGACAGAGGTTTACGTGCTTTGACGTATTTTAATGGCTAATGTCAGTTATATTATCAAACAGGCAAGAAACTTGATAAACTTAAACCTTAAATAACTTAATAATACTGGTGGTCGGTGTTGAACTCACCCTCCTTATTCTTGATGGTTGGTCACAAATGTGTCCGTAGCTGATTAAAATAGTCGCGCATATTATCACGATGAATATGATGTGGATTATAGACCCACGTGGAGCCATGAACTCAATCACCAGAATATCCCGAAGGCCTTCCCATCAGCATACGCGCACACCACGGTGAAAGGAAGCGCCACCCAGCGGTGAATCCTGAACCACAGTTTCTATTAGACTGAGTTAAATGTGCAAAACGGTGAAAGCCATTGCCAGTAGGTCTATACAATCTAAATGTCAAAACTTCGAACAGGCGTTCAGACTCCCAGCGAAATATCACACCTGTCGAATGAAAACATCTTAATGTGTCTATACTGTAAGAATAAGGTAAAAACTACAACGCCGATCACAGCGAAACGTCTTTCCCAATAAAACGTCTGCAACCGAAACCCCATTTCTACGGAGAAAGATACATCTCTGCTGGCAGAGAATGCATCTTATTTGGACAGGTAATTGCTCGATAAATAAGCGTGGAACAATTATCTGCGCTGGTGTCGTTTAGTGAAGGTATCCACCGCGAGAAGGCGCCACCAAGTCATGCGACGCGGCCACCTCCATTGACCTTGAGACGACCTTCGGCAGAATGCCAGCAGCAGCAGCTGTCAGGGCAGTGAAGTCTGTCACAGCTGAGATAAGCTGATAGCAATTACTTGAGGGGCGGACTCTACATGATAGCCTTCGAAGGCTTTTGCCCTCCTAAGAGTTTTGCGAGAGCCGCCAGGTATCACGGGATCTTGGCGGCAGTCGGCCAGGAGGGATGGATAGTGTGGTAGGCGATACTTAAAGATGAGAAGTGAGACTGCCTATTAGCGCCGGGGAAAGGGTTGTAGTCTCGGGTTACAGCGCAGCAAGGCGGAGGGTGGTACGGCCGGCAAGACATGCCTGTTGCACAGCTCAACGCCGAGACATAAAATGTGGAAAATATGACGCCCGAAGAAAAAACATGCTTGACGCAGAGACAATATTCACGATTGTGGCAGCGGGGAGGTGCTGATAAAATGCGGCCATATTTCGATACACGTTGTTGTATGATGCGGTTATATAATGGGATATGGGGCGGGGGGGGGGTGTAGGGAGGGGGGGGGGAGCGATGAAGGATTTCATACCAAACGGTTCATTAAACATATCGCTGTGGAGGTGTTGACAGACATTATGCATGTTTCACTAGATGAAGACTAGGGCTTCATACGGAACAAGTACTGACGTCCTACTCCCGCGAAAACAGCCCCCAACTGCCCCACACTTGAACCCGCCCTTCTGTCGAC
This sequence comes from Arenicola marina, assembly GCA_964019135.1. Taxonomy (NCBI): domain Eukaryota; kingdom Metazoa; phylum Annelida; class Polychaeta; family Arenicolidae; genus Arenicola; species Arenicola marina. Next base: position 24,853,012 of record OZ025249.1, read on the forward strand.
TTTGGTCGGATCACTTTGTCTGACGTTTGGCTTTGTTCGGATCACTTTAATCGGTCTGCGATTGACTTTTGGTCTAATCACTTTAATCGGTCTGCGTTTGACTTTTGGTCTGATCACTTTAATCGGTCTGCGTTTAGCTTTTGGTCTGATCACTTTAATCGGTCTGCGTTTAGCTTTGTTCGAATCACTTTAATAGGTCGACTGTTTGGCTTTGTTCGGATCACTTTAATCGGTCTGCATTTGACTTTGGTCCGGTCACTTTTGTCAGTCTGCGTTTGATTTTGGTCGGATTGCTTTAATCGGTCAGCCGTTTTGTTTTGGCCGGATCACTTTAATCGGTCTGACGTTTGGCTTTGGTCAGGTCACTTTAAGCGGTCTGTGATTGATTTTGTTCCTGTCACTTTTATCGGTCTGTGTTTGGTTTTGGTCGATTTACTTTAATCGGTCTGCGTTTGGTTTTGGTCGGACCAATTTAATCGGCTGATTTTGCTTTGACAAAATCAACGTCCCCTCCATTGATGGTCCGTCTTTCCATTCCTAGTTGGCGCACTAGACTGCAAATAAATAAGCCCTGGGTAAGAAACCTGGCTCGGGCACCTAACCTGTGGACTCTTTCATCCGTTCACCCTTCATCGTGCCGGGAGCTTCCTTGTCCCAGTTTAGCTCTTATGTGCATAAAGGCGGTATAAAATGCCAATTAATTTAATTTAATTTGCTCTTATGGCGCCAACATGCATTAGTTATTGCCTTAGCGACACGCTCGCCACGATATAACACTATGTAGTAAGCCGTCTAATACACAGCCAGTTGGCACAGCACTCATCTAATCACGTTGACCAAGGTTTTTATTTTTTTTTATTTTATGTATGTAAAAACAAGAAATCTGCTGTCTCTAGACAAATGTCTGTCGATAACGTCCGTCAGAGGCGGCAGGCCTCCGATATCCTTGACCCAAAGAATATATTTAACCCTGGTGCCTTCACATGACAGGCATGCCAAGAGCGGATGTCCGCTTGTCGATGTCCGTCAACGACAGCGTGACCGTCTTAACCACCTACAAAAGAGCAACCGTTCCTCAGGGTAGCGACGACGCATGGTGTCCTCCATCGCTCCGTCCCTGCCTCTGTATTTTTATCTCTCTATCACTCTCTCTATCACTGTCTGTCTCTCTATATATCTGCCTATCTATCTCTCTAACTCCCTCGTGAATAACCAAATGATCTTCTCCTGACTGATTCGTCATCCACTTGCCAAGACGATGAAGACTAAATATAAATTTGATTTACTTACTGTCTTTCTTCATTTCATAACTTAATGACTAGTAATTGTCTTTAAAATGTAGCAACCATTGGTTGTTTCCTTCTCTGTTGATTCTTGATGTTCCGCCAGCTCCGTACAATCTGTGTCTATGTTTGTGCAAAGGGTCTGTGAGAAGGCTCAACACTCTACCACTGACTCCGGCGCTCCACGGAAAGTCAGTATCGGTTTCCCAAGACGGTATTTTTTTCATTGAAAACGTCTTTTAATCAGTAGAGTTTAGAAGTAACTAAACCCGTCATCAAGAGCCGGAAAGCATCCCACCCTGATCGACTAGCGATGGAAAGATGGACTTCTATAATATAGGGAAGCATTTGGCAGTGGGCCAAGGAGGGAGGGTGGCGCAGGATGTGAGAGGGTTTTGAGGGATGGGCAGGGGGGGGGGTTGTGTAAGGGAGGCCTATATCAGTCATTAATCTCCGTGAAAGTGATAAGGGTTCTTATCACTTGATCTGACCGGCATCATAAAAGAGATCGGCGAGTTTTCTCCGTTCGGCAATCTCAACTTGCATCTCTTTGGCCTCCGGAGTCTCAATCTGGGACTCATGTTTGTTGGGCGGTGCACGGAGAGGGGAGGTGGACGGATGGGGTGTAGGCTGAGAGGGTGGATGGCTTGGGGTGCAGAGAGAGGGTGGGGAGAGGGAAGTACTGGGCGTAGGGGGAGGTAAGTAATGGGCGTTGGGGGAGGGATAGGGAGACGGGGGGGGGGCGGCGGGAGATGGGGCAGGTGAGCTGGGGCCGGGATGTCGGCGGTATGTTGGCGGTCCTAATGACCGAAGCGGCCCTGGCTCCATCACTCAGCCCTGATGTATGGGCAAAATGTGTGAGGTGCGTATAATATGATATGGACAACAAATATCGGCAGGTGCCCTTTATAGCGGCTCGCTTATGGAAAACAGGCGTTATTTTCTCCCCGTGTTAATTAACAGGCCGCACATCGCGATATCTTGAGGGCTCTGGGCTTCCCTATAGAAGTACCCGGCGGAGACCAGGCAGACCTGGGGGCCCCCCAACAAATAACACCGCTTGTACCGTGTGTGATATGACAGCGAGCGCCCGGCGGTCGGGGGTACCCCCCGCCCCCCCTCCCCCTCCCCGGGGGGCTCCTCTTACACCCCGCGCCGGGTCCGGTGACAGCCCATCCCTCGTGGGTCCCGAGCACCATCGTTACCTGTCCCCGCACCAAACCCACATACATCTTCATTAGGTCTCCAGATGACGGGGCGGAAACTGGATCGGGACACCAGTCCGGATCCACACACTTCTGGCTTTGCGCCTATCCGGACCCTCGGGAAGGATCCCGAGATCCTCTTCTATCTGCCCCCCGCTTCTGTCTCCTGTTCCGTCTGTCCTGTCTGTCAGTCTTTCTCCATCATCCCTCACGTTTTTCACGTTCTGTCTTGCTCACTCTCTCGCTTTGGCGTCCGCTCCCCCCCCCCCCCTCCCCCGCCCCCTCCTTCGTCCCACTCCCACTCTCTCTCGCCCTCTCCCTCTCTATCTCACTCTCGTGATCCTATCCCTATCACCCCCATACCACACATCAAATGCCCACACAGAGTACAAACGAAGGCTGGAAATCCCTGGTTTGCGTCTTGCTGATCCATAGTTTCAGCACCAGGTGTGGGGGAAGTACCTGCTCACACTTTTGATTCTATCAGGTGGTCAATAACTATTCCCCTGACTAGTTGATACCTCCTCCACTCACCTCGCCATGACTCCGGATGTGAGACACTGAGTCTGTCAGGGCGTTAGCATAAAAACCAAACCGTGCCATGTTTTGTTTGGGCGATTCCGCTGTCAAAGGAAATAAAGGTGCGCATAGCATTAATAAAGGCGAAACACTTATAATGTTCAGTAATTGTGTACGGTAGAAACAATGAGAGACTGGGTTAATATGGCAATTCCATCTAAAAATAAAAATCGATAACACTGACACGGGATATTGATGTGATGTTAGACGTCCGAGAAAACGTTTCCCCGATTCGTGGTTTCCGTCTCATACATATTAGGCTACTACCGTCGCAAAATGTACCGAACGTTAACCAGAACTGGCGGATATCGCTAATCGACTTGTTTCATGGTGTTTTATCCGCCGCGGTAACACCTGTTCTTTATGTTAGTTTTAATTTATCGATTACAATGTCAAACTTGTAAAGTATGTTACCATGTCAAAGTTGGTGCTGTACGTCTGCTCTACCAGGACCAACGTCTAGATACTTTGATCATTCTGCTTCTGCACGAGACTTGAGTATTGCTTCATTGTTTTATTTTTGTGAAGAGCAGCCCGGGTAAAGCTGATTATGGCTGTGAAGAGCAGCCCGGGTACAGCTGATTATGGTTGTGAAGAGCAGCCCGGGTACAGCTGATTATGGTTGTGAAGAGCAGCCCGGGTACAGCTGATTATGGATGTGAAGAGCAGCCCGGGTAGAGCTGATTATGGCTGTGAAGAGCAGGCCGGGTAGCGGTGATTATGGCTGTGAAGAGCATCCCGGGTAGAGGTGATTATGGCTGTGAAGAGCAGCCCGGGTAGAGCTGATTATGGTTGTGAAGAGCAGCCCGGGTACAGCTGATTATGGATGTGAAGAGCAGCCCGGGTAGAGCTGATTATGGTTGTGAAGAGCAGCCCGGGTACAGCTGATTATGGTTGTGAAGAGCAGCCCGGGTACAGCTGATTATGGATGTGAAGAGCAGCCCGGGTAGAGCTGATTATGGCTGTGAAGAGCAGGCCGGGTAGCGGTGATTATGGCTGTGAAGAGCAGCCTGGGTAGAGCTAATTATGGCTGTGAAGAGCAGCCCGGGTAGAGCTGATTATGGCTGTGAAGAGCAGCCCGGGTAGAGCTGATTATGGCTGTGAAGCGCAGGCCGGGTTGCGGTGAATATGGCTGTGAAGAGCATCCCGGGTAGAGGTGATTATGGCTGTGAAGAGCAGCCCGGGTAGAGCTGATTATGGTTGTGAAGAGCAGCCCGGGTAGAGCTGATTATGGATGTGAAGCGCAGCCCGGGTAGAGGTGATTATGGCTGTGAAGAGCAGCCCGGGTAGAGGTGATTATGGTTGTGAAGAGCAGCCCGGGTAGAGGCGAATATGGCTGTGAAGAGCAGCCCGGGTAGAGCTGATTATGGCTGTGAAGCGCAGCCCGGGTAGAGGTGATTATGGCTGTGAAGAGCAGCCCGGGTAGAGGTGATTATGGCTGTGAAGAGCAGCCCGGGTAGAGGTGATTATCGATGTGAAGAGCAGCCCGGGTAGAGCTGATTATGGTTGTGAAGAGCAGCCCGGGTAGAGCTGATTATGGCTGTGAAGAGCCTCCCGGATAGAGGTGATTATGGCTGTGAAGAGCAGCCCGGGTAGAGGTGAATATGGCTGTGAAGAGCAGCCCCTGTAGAGGTGATTATGGCTGTGAGAAGCAGCCCGGGTAGAGGTGATTATGGTTGTGAAGAGCAGCCCGGGTAGAGCTGATTATGGCTGTGAAGCGCAGCCCGGGTAGAGGTGATTATGGCTGTGAAGAGCAGCCCGGGTAGAGGTGATTATCGCTGTGAAGAGCAGCCCGGGTAGAGCTGATTATGGTTGTGAAGAGCAGCCCGGGTAGAGCTGATTATGGCTGTGAAGAGCAGCCCGGGTAGAGCTGATTATGGCTGTGAAGAGCAGCCCGGGTAGAGGTGATGATGGCTGTGAAGAGCAGCCCGGGTAGAGCTGATTATGGCTGTGAAGAGCAGCCCGGGTAGAGGTGATGATGGCTGTGAAGAGCAGCCCGGGTAGAGCTGATTATGGTTGTGAAGAGCAGCCCGGGTAGAGGTGATTATGGCTGTGAAGAGCAGCCCGGGTAGAGCTGATTATGGCTGTGAAGCGCAGCCCGGGTAGAGGTGATTATGGCTGTGAACAGCAGCCCGGGTAGAGGTGAATATGGCTGTGAAGAGCAGCCCGGGTAGAGCTGATTATGGTTGTGAAGAGCAGCCCGGGTAGAGGTGATGATGGCTGTGAAGAGCAGCCCGGGTAGAGCTGATTATGGCTGTGAAGAGCAGCCCGGGTAGAGCTGATTATGGTTGTGAAGAGCAGCCCGGGTAGAGGTGATGATGGCTGTGAAGAGCAGCCCGGGTAGAGGTGATTATGGCTGTGAACAGCAGCCCGGGTAGAGCTGATTATGGCTGTGAACAGCAGCCCGGGTAGAGGTGATGATGGCTGTGAAGAGCAGCCCGGGTAGAGCTGATTATGGCTGTGAAGCGCAGCCCGGGTAGAGGTGATTATGGCTGTGAACAGCAGCCCGGGTAGAGGTGATTATGGCTGTGAAGAGCAGCCCGGGTAGAGGCGAATATGGCTGTGAAGAGCAGCCCGGGTAGAGGTGATTATGGCTGTGGAGAGCAGCCCGGGTAGAGCTGATTATGGCTGTGAAGAGCAGCCCGGGTAGAGGTGATTATGGCTGTGAAGAGCAGCCCGGATAGAGCTGATTATGGCTGTGAAGAGCAGCCCGGGTAGAGGTGATTATGGCTGTGAAGAGCAGCCTGGGTAAAGCTAATTATGGATGTGAAGAGCAGCCCGGGTAGAGCTAATTATGGCTGTGAAAAGCAGCCCGGATAGAGGTGATTATGGCTGTGAAGAGCAGCCCGGGTAGAGCTGATTATGGCTGTGAAGAGCAGCCCGGGTAGAGCTGATTATGGCTGTGAAAAGCAGCCCGGGTAGAGGTGATTATGGCTGTGAAGAGCAGCCCGGGTAGAGCTGATTATGGCTGTGAAGAGCAGCCCGGGTAAAGCTGATTATGGCTGTGAAGAGCAGCCCGGGTAGAGCTGATTATGGCTGTGAAGAGCAGCCCGGGTAGAGCTGATTATGGCTGTGAAGAGCAGCCCGGGTAGAGCTGATTATGGCTGTGAAGGGCAGCCTGGGTAGAGCTGGTTATGGCTGTGAACAGCCGCCCGGGTAGAGCTGATTATGGCTGTGAAGAGCAGCCCGGGTAGAGGTGATTATGGCTGTGAAGAGCAGCCCGGGTAGAGGTGATTATGGCTGTGAAGAGCAGCCCGGGTAAAGCTGATTATGGCTGTAAAGAGCAGCCCGGGTAGAGCTGATTATGGCTGTGAAGAGCAGCCCGGGTAGACCTGATTATGGCTGTGAAGAGCAGCCCGGGTAGAGGTGATTATGGCTGTGAAGAGCAGCCCGGGTAAAGCTGATTATGGCTGTGAAGAGCAGCCCGGGTAGAGCTGATTATGGCTGTGAAGAGCAGCCCGGGTAGAGCTGATTATGGCTGTGAAGAGCAGCCCGGGTAGAGGTGATTATGGCTGTGAAGAGCAGCCCGGGTAGAGGTGATTATGGCTGTGAAGAGCAGCCCGGGTAGAGGTGATTATGGCTGTGAAGAGCAGCCCGGGTAGAGGTGATTATGGCTGTGAAGAGCAGCCCGGGTAAAGCTAATTATGGATGTGAAGAGCAGCCCGGGTAGAGCTAATTATGGCTGTGAAGAGCAGCCCGGGTAGAGCTGATTATGGCTGTGAAGAGCAGCCCGGGTAGAGCTGATTATGGCTGTGAAGAGCAGCCTGGGTAGAGCTGATTATGGCTGTGAAGAGCAGCCCGGGTAGAGCTGATTATGGCTGTGAAGAGCAGCCCGGGTAGAGGTGATTATGGCTGTGAAGAGCAGCCCGGGTAGAGCTGATTATGGCTGTGAAGAGCAGCCCGGGTAGAGGTGATTATGGCTGTGAAGAGCAGCCCGGGTAGAGGTGATTATGGCTGTGGAGAGCAGCCCGGGTAGAGGTGATTATGGCTGTGAAGAGCAGCCCGGGTAGAGGTGATTATGGCTGTGAAGAGCAGCCCGGGTAGAGGTGATTATGGCTGTGAAGAGCAGCCCGGGTAGAGGTGATTATGGCTGTGAAGAGCAGCCCGGGTAGAGCTGATTATGGCTGTGAAGAGCAGCCCGGGTAGAGGTGATTATGGCTGTGAAGAGCAGCCCGGGTAGAGGTGATTATGGCTGTGAAGAGCAGCCCGGGTAGAGGTGATTATGGCTGTGAAGAGCAGCCCGGGTAGAGGTGATTATGGCTGTGAAGAGCAGCCCGGGTAGAGCTGATTATGGCTGTGAAGAGCAGCCCGGGTAGAGCTGATTATGGCTGTGAAGAGCAGCCCGGGTAGAGGTGATTATGGCTGTGAAGAGCAGCCCGGGTAGAGCTGATTATGGCTGTGAAGAGCAGCCCGGGTAGAGGTGATTATGGCTGTGAAGAGCAGCCCGGGTAGAGCTGATTATGGCTGTGAAGAGCAGCCCGGGTAGAGCTGATTATGGCTGTGAAGAGCAGCCCGGGTAGAGGTGATTATGGCTGTGAAGAGCAGCCCGGGTAGAGGTGATTATGGCTGTGAAGAGCAGCCCGGGTAGAGGTGATTATGGCTGTGAAGAGCATCCCGGGTAGAGGTGATTATGGCTGTGAAGAGCATCCCGGGTAGAGGTGATTATGGCTGTGAAGAGCAGCCCGGGTAGAGGTGATTATGGCTGTGAAGAGCAGCCTGGGTAGAGCTGATTATGAAATGCGGCTTATCAGGGAAAATAAAATGAATAGCAGAAAAACGTCGTTGTTTTTTGTCACTTGAACTTTATTTATAGTAAAGAAGCGTTCATATGAGAAATATTCTTACGCGGTCGAACTTCTTGGCAAACAACGTTTAATCGTTAGAGTCGTTGCGTTTGGCTATCCCCCACCGTCCTCTGTCGCCATCTGACGGCTAATAACGCCGGGGGGTGGGTGGGGGGGGGGGGCAGTAGAAAACATGGGAAAATCCACATCTGAATGAAAATTAAATAGGTAATTTTCGCTCGCAAAAGCCCGGCCCCCCGCCCCCCTCCTCACCTCCACCCCACTAAATCCGCGCCTGCAATGAAATATACTGTGTAACATTACAACATGTTATCCGTGCCTACTCTAGTATATCGTATACGCTGCCGCCTCCGCGGCTACGTGGGAAAGTCTGGCATACTACGAGAAACCGTTTTTCCGTGTGTTATCCGGTATCGTCTCTATCGGGCAAAGTATCGCTTTGGTTGATAGGGACTGGATGAGCTGGATCAGTGCGTTACGTTGACGGCGGGAGAATGTTGGAGTGATTCCCGTGAGTGTACCAGATCGACCCGGCTGGCTTTACGGACTCTCGGGGCCTGAATATATCTCCACACTTCTTCCATCCGTGCGTGAATGGAACAGGGATGTGTGTGGCATTAGATTGCTGCACGGAAATATACGGTCCAAAAAATATGGCCTGCGGACATTGAAGTGCGATACGGGTGCCAAGCGCCGTCGGGGTTTCCAGTTCTTTGTGGGTGTCGCGTGGAGCGGCAAGTTATCGAATGCGGTCTATATCTCCGGCGTCCTATTACCGTAAGCCACACGCTATGTACGGACGGCGCGTACCTCGGCAGAGGTGTCCTTTTCACCCCCGTCGGCTGACGCGGTAGCGGCGAGGGGCGGCCCCGCTGCCCGCCGGCGAGATGACTATCGCGACGAAATGTAGTCAGGATTCATAACAAAAACACGGCTATCTGCCTGCGATCGCGGCGCACCCCTCGAGGCCAGGGTCTGGCCCGGTCCGGCCTCCATCTCGCCTTGGCATCGGCGCAATATCAATATTGCCGGGGTATTAAGATTCATAAAGTCGCTGGGAAATGGGTAGGGCACCCCGGGAGCCTGGGAGTCTATCGCCCGGCCCGACCCCCTCCCGAGTCCAGGCTTTGAAGGCGCATTCCTTTACCAGTCCGATACCGCGTCCCCGCCTGGCTTCCGCGCGGGCCGCCTCACACTTCAACCGGCTTACATATCACTCCGCGTACCTCGGCGTAATCACTTTATTCAATATTTACCGCGCAGAGGTCTAAACTAGGCGAGTGTGTTTACGCGTGTTCGTTATTTTGCCCCATTAGACCAGTCGCACTTATCGGGCTGGAAATTGGGCGGCTGGGCCGAGTCAAGTGGCATTTGCCACCTCAGCAGAGGGGGCCGTTATCAGTGGTTGGGCCTCTCGCCTTGTGTGGCCCGGGCACACAGACCGCCAATAGACTGGGCGCAGGGTCAGAGAGGAGGGATGTCGTGGGTCAGGGGGGGGGGGGGTCGCCAAAGGGTATACCCGGTGCTTAATCTGCCCTTTAATAGATTCGACTTATGACTTTAGCGCAGTAAGCAGTACAAATATCTTGAATAAATCGTGGTCATGGAAAGCGTATGGACCACTTTAGTCCGGCTGGCTGATCAAAGAGCCTTACAACTGACGCTAAACGACAGACGGATAAACCCTTCACAGCTGCACTGATCCCACTTCTTGTCCGGAATAATCCCCCTCCTTGCCTGAACTGATCTCCTGTTTGCCGGGACAGATCCTTCCACGCATGGACTTTTCCCCCTCCTTGCCCGGACTGATCTTTACAGGCATGAACTGTTTGTTCTCACTCCTTGCCCAGAATGATCCTTACAGGCATGGACTCATCTAACTCCTTGCCAGACCTGATCCTTACACGCATGGACTGATCCCCCTCCTTGCCCAAACTGTTCCCACTCCTTGCCCGGCCTGATCCTTTCACGCATGGACTGATCCCACTCCTTACCCGGACTGATCCTTATACGCATGGACTGATCCCACTCCTTGCCCGGCCTGATCCTTATACGCATGGACTGATCCTACTCATTGCCTGAACTGATCTCCTGCTTGCCTGGACCGATCCCCCTCCAAACCTTAGCTGATCCTCACCACTCCTGGACTGATATCCCTCCACGCCTTGAACGGATCCCCCTCCACGCCTGGAAATGATCCCCCTCCACGCCTGGACTGATCCCTTCTACGTCTGGACTGATTCTCCTCGATCCACGCTTAGACTGATCCCCCTCTACACCTAGGCTGATCCCCCTCCATGCCTAGTCTGATCCCCATCCACGCCTGGACTGATTCCCATCCACGCCTAGACTGATCGCCCTCGATCCACATCCTGACTGATCCCCATCCACGCCTGGACTGATCCCCCTCCACGCCTTGAACTAATCCCCTCCACGCCTAGACTGATCCCTCTCCATGCCTAGACTGATCCCCCTCCACGCTTAGACTGATCCCTCTCCACGCCTAGACTGAGCCCCCTCCACGCCTACACTGATCTCTCTCCACGCCTGGACTGATCCCTTCTACGTCTAGACTGATTCTCCTCGATCCACGCCTAGACTGATCCCTCTCCTTACCTAGACTGATCCCCCTCCACGCCTAGACTGATCCCTGGACTGATTCCCATCCACGCCTGGACTGATCCCCCTCCACGCCTTGAACTAATCCCCTCCACGCCTAGACTGATCCCTCTCCATGCCTAGACTGATCTCCCTCCACGCCTAGACTGATCCCTCTCCACGCCTAGACTGAGCCCCCTCCACGCCTACACTGATCCCTCTCCACGCCTGGACTGATCCCTTCTACGTCTGGACTGATTCTCCTCGATCCACGCCTAGACTGATCCCCCTCCTTACCTAGACTGATCCCCCTCCACGCCTAGACTGATCCCCATCCACGCCTGGACTGATTCCCATCCACGCCTGGACTGATTCCCATCCACGCCTAGACTGATCCCCATCCACGCCTAGACTGATCCCCATTCACGCCTAGACTGATCCCTCTTGATCCACGCCCAAACTGATCCCCTCCACGCCTGGACTGATTCTCATCCATGCCTTGAACTGATCCCTCCACGCCTTGAACTGTTCCTCGCCACGCCTTGAAAACTGATCCCCCCACGCCTTGAACTAATTCTCTCCACGGCTGGACTGATCCCCCTCGATCTACGCATTGAACTGATCCTTACCACTCCTGGACTGATGTCCCTCCACGCCTTGAACTGATCCCCTCCACGCCTGGACTGATCCCTTCTACGTCTGGACTGATCCCCTATGATCCACGCCTAGGCTGATCCCCCTCGATCCACGCCTGGACTGATTCCCACCCACGCCTAGACTGATCCCCATCCACGTCTGGACTGATCCCCATCCACGCCTGGACTGATCTCCCTCGATCCACGCCTGGACTGATTCCCATCTACGCCTAGACTGATCCCCATCCACGCCTGGACTGATTCCCCTCGATCCACGCCTAGAATGATCCCCCTCCACGCCTAGACTGATCCCCATCCACGCCTGGACCGATCTCCCTCGATGCCTGGACTGATTCCCATCCACGCCTGGACTGATCCCCATTCATTGCCTGGACTGATCACCCTCGATCCACGCCTGGACTGATCCTACTCACGCCTGCACTGATCCCCTTCTACGCCTGGACTGATGCCCCACACACCTGGACTGCCATTTCTCATATAATCCCTGGCACCATCGGCCTTTGTTACCCAGATGCCTTTTCGACCCTTTCAATGGCTAATTAAAACAAACACGTTAACTGGGGGAGGGAGGGGAGTGTGGCGACAGGGGATGGTGGGGGGCGATACACGGTCGTGAACATGTGGCGGCCAAACCAGTGGCCAGACTAAGGGCGCGTGCGGGTGTTAACCAAATAACGCGAGAATTGGTGGCTCGGCTATCAGGCGGCTTCCGGGCCGAGGGGGGTGTCGGTAAGGTCAGAGGCCCGCCGTATACACCCATTGCTGATAGGGGTGCGGCGGGAATGTAGTCACCGTCAGCCAAAGTTCTATCACCCCCCGGCGAATGTCCGAAACATACCCGTGCAGCTTGGGCCGTGCTCCACATCTCACCTCGGCTCGGGTTCTCGCCGCCGGCCATGCGCGGCATTTGGCGTCGGTGGGAGGCGGGGGCTAACTCCCTCCTACCCCCCACCCAGGCCCCCGGGGGCCTGCCTTCTGCCCGGGGGTCTGCCGGCACCGTGCCACCAGACGGTCTGACTGCATGGTGACCGGCACGGACGACCGGAGAGGAGAGGCGGTCCGGAGCCCCAAAGAGTGGGCGTCCGGGCGGACTGGTCGCCAGGTATAAAGACTATCCCGGCATTCAATGCGCCGATAATTCCGGATTCTAGGTATACTAGCCACGACAGCCGGACTGGTCTCTGGATCCACTTCCCCTGCCCTGTTGTTTGCTCGTCTTACATCGGGATCCGCTGGCACCGATATACATAGCGAGACTAATGCCCTAAGCCTATCACTTTCACTATCACAGACTCGCGGCATTTCACCTCCATACCCCCAGCCACAGGTCTTTCCCCGTCACCTATAACGCCCCCCCCCCCACCACCATCACCTCCCTCCATCCCAACCGCGTTCGCAACCCCCCATCGGCTCCCGACTGCCCCGTTTTGCAGTGCCTACCGATCTCACACCAGCACACAAGGCCTATCTAGTGTCCGTGTAACATCAAACAAGCCAATAGTCACACGCCGCTTTTTGTCTGCAAGGACAACACACGCCACTGCCCGGCGATATCCACACTGTGTTCTCGCCTACATACCCTTTCGCTGATATTGGTATCGGTTTTAACATTTGTGGCGACTTTGCCTTCTTTTTCCCGGAGTCCGAGTGCGGTGAACCCAGCTCCTCCCTACACCATTCCTCGGCGGAAAGTTTCAATTATCAACACGGGGATGATGCAGGCCGACATTTTGCGCTGCTCCTGGAAAGGGCGAACCGTTCCCGATGTCGCCAGCCCTTTGTAAACATCACGTCACGGTTTTCTGACGTTCCCGGTCAACGAAGCCGGCTTACATCTGTCCAGATCCATCTCTGCCGTCACGTGACACCGGTCTAGACTTCTATTTATCAACCTGAACCCACAGATCAAAGGGATTCACTTGTACATGGCACTGGGTCTGTAACAATGGGCGACCGGGTACGTCTGTTGTCTGTAGGTGAGCTCAGCACTGAGCACCTTCCATCGACCAGAAAGGTCTATGCAAAGCGTCATATTCAGGACTGAACATTGGTGGACGAGAATGTCATGGGTACAAGAATTCCGTGGGACCAATAAATGTCTGGACCACGGATAAGAGATATTAACATGAAAATAAAATGTAGCAATGTGGCAGCAATTTAAAGCGGGTGTAAAACCTAATCTAATCGCGATGTACACTGGAAGTTAATATCTTTAAATTAAATTGGCGAGTGTGAACACTTCGTTTCGGCCGACTGGTAAGGAAAAAAACGAAAAGGCAACCCACCTCCATCAATGTCGAGCAGCGCGCCATTTTGCCGGAGCAAGTAACGTAAATTGTGACCCTTCATGTGGCGCCGCCTTGCGTTATGACTGGAAGTTACCTCGGGGAAGGAAGTCATCGCAATAGAGGTAGCTTTCAGGGAAAACGCGTGAAGTAAGAGATCAGGACCGCGATTTACGGATGAATTGCGGCAGTGCCAAGCCGCGCAGTAGACCATTATCTTAAAGTTTCATGGAAAAATAGCATCGAAACATATTGATATATCTTTTGCAACGATTGTCTCCGAATAAAAATCCATGATTGGAGTTATAATCGGAGCTATTTATGCTAGCGATGATCAGGCGCTCTTGTCTTTCTTCAAACAGTAGGCGTCACTTCCGGTTTGAATATAATTAGAGTATCGCATCCTGATTGGTCAATCGCGGACAGACACACCTCCAAAAAGGGCTGCCGCCTGGTTAAGCGGCGAAATCGTGGCTGGCGGTCATTTCTAAATTTTACTGTGAGCTACAGACGGGACGGAAAATTCCGTAATTTGGAGGATAGACACTTTGGTATGATGTGAATCGGTAAAGCAGCGTTAGAGGCCAGGCTGGCGGCTTCCTTGAAGTACGATTCCGCGAAGCACCAATAACATCGGATTTTTGTGCTGTAGTTTTTTTCCTTCACACACCTATGTCAATATCCTTAATCAACTATTGTGTAGTGTCATCTTGGAACAGTGTTTATTGTAATATGTTGATTGTAAGTGTTCGGGTGACCAATGCCAGAATATGCTGTTTTCGTTCACAAAGCCCATGGTGAGAATAGAGAAAAGTGCATACGCACAGAAAAGACAGACCGAGCGATGGGAATACGGCCATGATAATTCCGTGCAATCTCGTCATTATTCGATAAAGATCCCTCTAGTGAGCGACTTCGTAGTTAATTAATAAATTGTACAATTTGTTAACAAGGCTGCAACGGTGCGACGAGAAGCTATATATGAATATCAAGTTTAGTCATGAATCCAATGGGCGAAGTGTAGGTGCTGGGGCTGAACCGGCTGAGCACATGCTTGTCTCCTTCACCCCTCCCTAAGGTATGTAATTATACGGTGTCCGTAGAGTGAGAATGATGCCCCCAATTTATGAAGACACCGCCCTCGCCCCACCCTCCCACCGCCTCCCAGCATGAAAGCGATATGTCGACAGCACCCCGCCCCCCACCGCCTACCAGCATCAAAGCGATATGACAGCAATGAGCAATGCTCAGTCGTACATTATAATATCCATAATGACATGGAGCTCGTAGAGATACGGGTTGATGTCCACAGAAAGGCTCATTAAATTGACCCTTGGGACAATGAGATAAACAAAAGTAACGACTTCAGAGGTAGAAGGGACCCGTGACCGAGTGTTCTGCTTTGGACATGTTGGAGAGCTCTACCTCTCAGGCCGTTCCCCGGATGTGATGGGTAAAGCTGGTCCGACAAGGCGCGAACCGGTGACCTAGTGATCTGCAGACCAACGCGCTTTACCGACTGAGCTGGCGAGGGTACAACAGTAACTTCGCAATCTCTCCTGTGGAGGTGGAAACACTGATGCAACCCCCACAAATGGAGCCGTGGGGACTGCGGAAGATATGTCGCGTGCATGGGACAAATGGCTCCTTTGACAAAGGTGGATCTCGCAAAGGGAACGTTGGCCAGGACCCTCTCTACGGCTTGAGACTGGGACCGAACCCCTTCCCTAACCGCTGTCACTGGGGCCGGATCTCTTTCTACTGCTTTCACTGGGGCCGGATCCCTTTCTACCGCCGGGACTAGGGCCGGATCCCTTTCTACCGCCGGGACTGGGGCCGGATCCCTTTCTACTGCTGTCACTGGGGCCGGATCTCTTTCTACTGCTGTCACTGGGGCCGGATCTCTTTCTACTGCTGTCACTGGGGCCGGATCTCTTTCTACTGCTGTCACTGGGGCCGGATCTCTTTCTACTGCTGTCACTGGGGCCGGATCTCTTTCTACTGCTGTCACTGGGGCCGGATCTCTTTCTACTGCTGTCACTGGGGCCGGATCTCTTTCTACTGCTGTCACTGGGGCCGGATCTCTTTCTACTTCTGTCACTGGGGCCGGATCCCTTTCTACTGCTGTCACTCGGGCCGGACCTCTTTCTACTGCTGTCACTGGGGCCGGATCCCTTTCTGCTGCTGTCACTGGGGCCGGATCCCTTTCTGCTGCTGTCACTGGGGCCGGATCTCTTTCTACTGCTGTCACTGGGGCCGGATCTCTTTCTACTGCTTTCACTGGGGCCGGATCCCTTTCTACTGCTGTCACTGGGGCCGGATCTCTCTCTACTGCTGTCACTGGAGCCGGATCCATATCTACTGTCGAGACTGGGGCCGGATCCCTTTCTACTGCTGTCATTGGGGCCGGATCCCTTTCTACTGCTGTCACTGGGGCCGGATCTCTCTCTACTGCTGTCACTGGGGCCGGATCCCTTTCTACTGCTGTCACTGGGATCGGATCTCTCTCTACAGCTGTCACTGGGGCCGGATCCCTTTCTACTGCCGAGACTGGGGCCGGATCCCTTTCTACTGCTGTCACTGGGGCCGGTCTCTTTCTACCGTCGGGACTGGGGCCGGATCTCTTTCTGCCGCCCGGGACTGGGCCGGATCCCTTTCTACTGCTGTCACTGGGGCCGGATCTCATTCTACTGCTGTCACTGGGGCCGGATCCCTTTCTACTGCTGTCACTGGGGCCGGATCTCTTTCTACTGCTGTCACTGGGGCCGGATCTCTTTCTACTGCTGTCACTGGGGCCGGATCTCTTTCTACCGCTGTCACTGGGATCGGATCTCTTTCTACTGCTGTCACTGGGGCCGGATCCCTTTCTACCGCCGGGACTAGGGCCGGATCCAGCTGGAAGCAAGATGGAGACATGAAAACGTCACCGCCTTTCATACTCTTGACTTCTCGTTTCCCGAGGCGACGTTTTTCGTCAGCAAAGGCCGCGTAGTGTTGCCGCCCCCCTGGCACCAGGCGGCAGCACCGTAACCGGAACCAGATGTGGTGGGAGGACTTGGGCGCGATCGGGGTGGGGTGTGGGGTGGGGGGCTGGGGTACGGGTTGTTATGGGTGGGGGTGCATGGGGGCTGCACCCATCAGAGGGGTATACCACGGGTGAGAGACGGTGGGGAAAGCTCAGATCAGGGGGCGGTGATGCTGGGTGCGGGGATACTGAGGGGCGGGGATGTTGGGGTACTGAGATGAGGTGGGGGGGGTGTGCGGGGATGCTGGGGTGCGGAGATGCTGGGGAAGGGGGGTGTTGGGGGGGGGGGGGGAGATGCTGGGGGGCGGGCATGATAGGGGTGGGAGGTCATCACACCCCTAGTTTACACGCCGCAAACCGCAGATCTCGACGCGTCGACTCAGCCCCGTTAGCCGACCCGTGTCCCCGGGGAGGTCTCCCTGGCTCCCGCCAGCCACCCCCACTCCAACACCCCACCCTCACAGTCTTACACCGCCACCCCCACCCCAACATCACAGTCTGACCCCGCCACCCCCCAACCCAACCTCATAGTCTAACACTGTCCCACCCCACCTAAACACCCCAGCCTCAGTCTTACCCAGCCCCACCCCACACCATTACTCACCCCTACACCGCTCCACCCCACCCTATGCCACACCATTACTCACCCCTACCCCGCCCCACCCCACGCCACACCATTACTCACCCCCACACCGCTCCACCCCACCCTATGCCACACCATTACTCACCCCACACCGCTCCACCCCACCCTATACCACACCATTACTCACCCCACACCGCTCCACCCCACCCTATACCACGCCATTACTCACCCCCACACCGCTCCACCCACCCTATGCCACACCATTACTCCCCCCTACCCCGCCCCACCCACCTTATACCGCACCATTACTCCCCCCTACACCGCTCCACCCCACCCCTATCCTCTAATGTGCCGAATGTCAATGTGTATTCCTTACCAATGTGTGTTCCTTACCAATGTATGTTCCTTAGCAATGTGTGTTCTTTATCAATGTGTGTTCCTTACCAATGTGTGTTCCTTACCAATGTGTGTTCCTTACCAATGTGTGTTGCTTACCAATGTGTGTTGCTTACCAATGTGTGTTGCTTACCAATGTGTGTTCCTTACCAATGTGTGTTCCTTGCCAATGTGTGTTCCTTACCAATGTATGTTCCTTACCAATGTATGTTCCTTACCAATGTGTGTTCCTTACCAATGTGTGTTCCATGGCAATATGTATTCTATATAAGTGTGTCATATGTCGGTGTGTCTCATTTCAATGTGTCTCTTATAAGTGTGGCCCATATTAGTGTGTCCCATATAAGTGTCCCATATAAATGTGTCAAATGTTAGTATGTGTCCCATATAAGTATGGCATAATTAAGTGTGTACCATGTCAATGTGTGCCAATGTGTTCCTCAGAAGGGTTAGCTTTCGCATGTATAAAACTCTTTTCACAATAACACAAACAACAAATCAATCCATAATCTACGAGTAGTTTATTGCGAATAGTGATCCAATGATGAAAACACCATGATGATAACAACGGTTTAAACAAAACAAGTTTCACATCCCTGAAGTCTAACTCCGCACGCCATGTCCCCATCTCTGTCCAGAGACAATAGCCGCCCAACCTACTTTCCTGGGCTCAAGGCGTAAACCACAGACATTCCAGCATTAATGTGCCGCTCAATGAGTTGACACAGCGTCACCACGCCTGTTATTTACCAATTAGGGACTCCACTGAGAATTTGATGGCGCCGGATTGGTGTGAGGTTCGAGTCCTGGAAGCCGGGGACTTGGAGATGTGACATGTCTGGAGGGAGGGTGGCGTGGGGGTCGGCGTGGGGGGTGTGGGGGGCGCGGGGGTCTCGGTGCGCTGCCGCAGTACGTCCTCCCCGCGGGCGGGACTGGCGGGGGAGCGGGGGCTGCCCATCGGGGTGGACACGGGCGAGCCCCGGGGGCTGGGGTGGGTCTGGAAGGCGGACCGGGCGGCGAGTAGTTTGTGGGTGTGGTCCGGGGGTGGCGAGGTAGCGGTCTGAGCCGCCACCCCGTGCATCCCCAGCATAAGGGGTCCGGCCATCCTGGCCAGCAGGGCTTGGTAGGCGGCGCCGGGCAGCTGGTGGGGGTGCAGCAGGTGGTGGTGGGGGTGCGGGTGCGGGTGCGGGTGTGAGTGGGGGTGAGGGTGCTGGTGGGGTTGGGGGTGGTTGCTGTGGGCCGGCGGTGGAACGATCATGCCGCATAGTGACGGCTGGACCTGGGTAAAGGCCGAGTGGGCCTCCTTGCTGACCCCATCAGCGGCCCGCGGCCCGTGGGACCCCGGGGGACACGGCCCCCTCAGCGGGGCCAGCATCTTGCCCGCCGCAGCCGCCGCCGCCGCCACCGCCGTGGACGATGTGGACTCGGGCGTCGGGACGTTCTCGGCCCTCATGCCGCCGGCGCCGTGGCGGTGTAAGGCGGCCACTATTGATGACGTCAGCGCGGCCCCCGCCCCCTGGACCCCAGCCACGCCGCCGGCGCTGCTCACCAACTGCTCGATGGCGCGCTCCAGATTGCCGCCGCACCCCTGGTACACCAGCTCCAGAACGTTGGGATTCACCGTCGGGAATATCCTTTGGAGGAAGTCTCGCGGAGACTGATGTCCCGGTAGCATTTGACGGGATCTCGTCGGGTCCAACACGGACGCTTGCGCCATCAAATTCGTGACCTTGACCTTCTCCAGCTCCATCTGGCGCTCGCGCTCAAACATCACGGTCTCCAGCTCCTTGTCGGCGAAGCAGCGTCGTTTGCGCATGCGATCGCTGACGTAGGGGAACATGCTGCGGAGCGCTTCCGGTGGCGGCAGAGAGTGCAGTCGCGACCGGTAGTCTGAAAAGGCAACAGTGTAAACATATAGATGTAGCGTTTTTAAGTTTCGCGGCTGGAATTACACGCCAGTAACATTGAATAATGTGTCAGACAAAAAAATGGAAGCATGTTTTGAAAGGTGGCGTTGATTAATATAGTCTGGTCCACAACGATTTGATTTCACCCCAGCTGGGTTTTAAAAGAAATGTCTTAGTCATACGGACTAGTGCGTAAGCTAACGCCAAGGAAAGTTTATAAATGAATAATGCATCTAAAACTTATATAACAGAATAATAAAAATCTATCCTCTGTGATTTTGATATCGATATTATGCACATTGTCAAGACAACACTGAAAAACATCAACATATATCTAATGTCGAATTACCAGGCTGTGACTTTCCTTTGCGCGTTTTCTCAAAGAAACACAATTTTTTTGGAGACGCACGTTCGACTTCGTATAAAAGTAAGGTCTTAAGTTACGTTCCCAAATTGACTAAAGTTTATATGTCATTGCTTAGAAGCTATGGCCCAGTTCCTTTCACAAAAATGACAAACTACATGTTGTGGGCAAAAAAATCAGGAAATAATTCTTAGCTAGTTGTAAATTATGCACCATATACTGATGCTGGGTTGACTGAATGATCAATCCGGGTTTTTTAGCTGTAGTACATACAGTATATAATAATAATAATAATAATAATAATAAAATAAATAATGCACGGCTGGTAAACTGATTAATAAAATGCAGGTAAACTAACTAATAGTATTGATGTGTCATAAACGCATGGTTTCATTATAGTTTTGTGATATTTTTAACCCTTCTGTGGTGGTTTCTTTTAACCATAGCCACTTGTCCATCGAGGGTCCGGTAACCAATAGCAACCCTCGTCGTGTCAACATATTTATCCATCGAGTAAAGCAGAGCCACGTGTTCGTATATAAGTCACGTGACTTGTGGCATGATGACAAACCCAATGTGGCGTCTAATGCTAAAAGGCATTAGCGTCCAGCGCGAGACAGTTCAATTGACCCCGGGTCTAATAAATCACACGCCACCATATTGAATCACGTGGTGAACGGGGTAACTGGAACCGACGGTGTCCTGTGAACCCTGTCGCTCCCTGGAGTATTAGGACATGTGTTTCCCATTGCACGGCGTCGCGGTCGCCTCGCTAGACCCCAGGCCAGGCAGGCAAGTGGCCGACATGTTTAGAGAGGAAATGGAGAGTCGAGGGTTTTCGTGGCAGGATGACAGGCGAGCTCCCTAGAGGGCGCCCCTAGCGGACGCTGGGGCACGGTGGGCGATACATTGTCCAAGGCTAAATGATCCTTCACGACCCTACGCCATTGTTTCTGCCGAGGATTGTCTTCGGAAGGGATGCGCTGACAAGGGCGGGGTTTTTTTTTGGGGGGGGATGTCATGGTTACATGTCAAGGTAAGGGGAAGTGATAGTCTAAAACGGTGCAAAGTCGTATATATCATGGTGGTGCAGCGCGTCCTTCACAGTAAAAATTCTTGTGATGTGTTCATGGAAGTAATATATATATGGGCGCATTATAGCGACTTGAGCGGTAAACACAGTGAAACCAGTTGCGGATTTTTTTTTAGTGTGGGGCGGGGGGGTGGGGGGGGCTCCGCTCGGAGACGGACACGCAATCCCTAAATTAGTAAGATTCGGGTAAACGCGAGATTCTATGATTCAGACAAACTTTGAGGCGTGTACCTGCTGGTCACATGTCACAGGCAGAGGGACACTACCCTCCAGGGAGTAAAGGATCCGCGGGGGAGAACCCCCAGCGAGGGAGGTGTGGTGGGGGTGTGTGGAGCGGGTTCGGCGGGGGGGGGGGATGACGACGCCCCTCAGCCGGTCGGCCGCCTGGGTGGCCCCTGCAGGTGGTGGGTGAGGGGGGTGAGGGCGGTCGTGACAAAACAAAGCCCTCCGAGGGGGATAAAGAGCTGAGTGTTTATTTGGCAGTAATGAAATATCCCCCTCAATTGAAGGCAGAACTATGGAGGGCCTGACAGCCACGCTTGAGTCTGAGCCCGCGGGGCTCTCTGTGTGGGGGTGCAAGGAAGAGGGGGCCGGGTGGGTGGGGCGAGGGGTACTTTGGGAATCTGTCGGTTTTCTCTGTTCCGGTTCCACTGAGAGTTTAGCTCTCTTAACCACGGCGTCAGACCCGGGATGTAGACATATTCAATTGCCAAAAAACTACTTTAATGTCTTTGCCTTTCAGCGACGATCACTGCATGGTGGATATGTTGTTTTACGAATATGTTTGCGAAGTACAACTATGAAGCGCTTCTTTGCTTCACCAATAAATAATGAAATATTTCAACGCCTATAAATGAAGACATTTTGTATGCTAATTTAATGTGTTTTAAGACAGATATTATATTCTCAATGATATAAAAAGTTACACACGCAAGGTTTTAGAAGGAAGGAGCTTGCAATGCAAACGTACCTTCGCCCTTAATCTCCACCTTCCTTCCGTTTCGTTTAGTCACCGCTGCATACTATCCACCCACGATGTGCCATATAGTTATATATGCAGAGTAATATATGCAATCTCGCATACTAGAATTATCTCTGTTGTATATATATGACTTTTAATTGGTTAAATTGTTAAAGTTGAGAATGTAAAGTTAATTATATTTTAAAAGTTACAGTCAAACTGCATGGAACATAGCGGTCAATGGGAAAATACACCAAAGGGTTATCCTAGGGTTGTAATACGAGCGAGAGATAATGACCTACCTGCAAAATACGTTTCCTTATATCTTAACACAAATGTAAAATATGTAAATAATTTTGTGGAAACCCGGTTAAAAGCAAAAGATAATAATTAAACAATTATCAACTGTTATTTAATCACTGTTACTATTTATTGTAGTTTAGAAATCAAACTAATGCCCTATATTGCACAGTATTTCTATCTCAAACCTAGTGTAAAATAGAATTGAGGATACACTATTTCCATCATTAAGAAGTGGGTAAAAATAATATGCACGTTGCTGATCACTACGTAAAGTTAATTAACATTAAAATAACATTAAATTTAAAATATCACCACCATGTTATTATATGTTAACAATGGGACATAAAATTGAGCATGATGGGCCGTACTTCACTTGTTATACACGGGCCTAACTCACGGATAACGCGGTTATACGCGGGCCTACTTCACGTGTAACCGTTATACACGGGCCTAATTCACGGATAACGCGGTTATACACGGACCTACTTCACGTGTAACGCAATAATACAAGGCTCTACTGGCGGTCCTAATATTATGGTGAAGACCTTGCACCTGGTGGGAGTGAAGAGTGAAGACCAACGGTTTGTCCTTTAGATGTAGTACTTTAACATGATTCATGACAATATATGAGGTCGGATATGACGTGGTCGGGTTCTGGGCATTCGGTTCCATCAGCGAAACAGCTGGCTGATAGCCTGAAGAATGCTGAATCAGCGAGAATGTCTGTCAGCACATCAGGTACCACGTGGCTATATCTCAGCGGGGAAGCGTCGAACGGGGTGGGGGGACAAACTGAGAATAATCTGAAGAGTTTTGGAAAGTGTGTGTCAGATGAGATATTGAGGTAAGAAATATAAATATGTGAAGTGTCAAGATCCATGAATCAGAATACGGGAAATTCAACATTGAACGTTAGAGGCAAGAAAGAAGTTCCATGGAAGGAATTAGCGTTGAGATCTAGTAGATAAATATATAGGGTACTGGAAAAAAATTATTATTTGTATGCGTGTTTTGTCAAAGATAAAAACTGAAATTACAATACTGAGGTGAACATGATATACGACCGTAGATTGTATCAGAGAAGATATCATTGCAGCAATGAGCCGTAAGGAATTACGCGCGATTTATCCATAATGACATTGCACCAGGGCGACTGAATACCATGGAAAAATGGACGAAAGGAATCGCTGAAGTGATTTACCAATGACGATATATAGATTTTGATGTCTGAGTGACTGGAGGGGGTGTGCTGATTGGAATGTGGTTTGAGTATAGGCCAGGGTGGGAGGGTGGATAGTGAGGGGTGTGGGGTTGCTGGGGGGGGGGTGACGGCTCTCAGGGTGAGGATACCGGGAAATAGATTAAATACGGCGCTTAAACTGTCGTGGGGCAAGCCCTCGCGGGGGAGGGGGGGCGGGCAGGGTGGCCCTCAGGGGAGAAGGCAGGGGTAGGGGTAGCGGGGAAGGGTGGGGCAGGGGCGGGGGGTGGAGGTGGGCCCACGCTCTAGTTGGACAGAAAGATCAAACGGGCCGGACGAGAGGGTGATCTCAAGTTATGGAGGACCGCTCAGGAGGCGCGGAGGTAGCACTTGGGCCCCCCCGCGATATCCAGAATGCCCCACGGCGGGCGCCCCGCGATAGATCCGGAAGGAGCCTCATATCTCACGGGGCCTCCGGGCGGCTTCAAGTCAATCCCCGGCGGAAAGAGGAAGCGCTAATTTTGTCTTTGCGGTTGAGGGGAAGGTGCTTCTTCACGCGTCTTCAAATAAATTTCCGCTGTGATTGAGGGTCCTTCAAAAGGATTTTCCGGATTCCGCTCGTCCCCTGGATCGGTGTAAGGTTTGCCTGCCACCGGATTGAATCGAATCCCGAGTCCTTACATCATCCCCGTGTGTCATGTCATGCCCTCCCCGGCCCTCCTCTCTCCCTCCGGCACCCCGCCCCTGACACTCCACCTAACATGCCACTCTTGCCGAGATGAAAAGGCTCAGCGAGCGGGGAGTCCTTTCCGTAAGCTGCGGGAGGAATTACCGCTTCCAGGGGGCCATATCAAGCACTACCCCCCGCCCCGCCCCGCCGGGGGAGGGAGGGAGGGGCGGGTGGAGGGGACATGTCCCCGTGTTGCGTCCGGGGCGGGTCCGGCCCGCCCGAGATACACCCCCGACCCCCAGTGCCCTCCCGTTTCCCGGGCATGCTGAGCTGGCCCCCGTCACCACCTATCATGTCTCCACAACCCACGGACGGATTCCGTATCTCGTTACCCGTCAGAGAATCGCCATTTTATTGCCACGGCGCGATGATTGCCGCTTCTTTCCCTGCCCACCTTTTTGTTGAGTCACTCTCACCCCCCGGCGGGCGCCATGCTGTTCACCCTGCTAAGTCTGGCTCGACCCGCGAGCTAATCAGACCCACCAGCTCTCCCTACCCCCCCCCCTTCTACCCACCCAGCCACCCACCCAAACACAACCCTATCAGCGCCATACCAGTAACTCTTTGAAGTGTCGACGTAAAACCTCAGAAATATTTTTTTTTACAAGAATCAAAATTAATCCAGCAATGCACACCCATAAAATAGGAAAACATCGCCGCCTAATAACGGTATAAATATCATGATCTGTTCCCTGCAAACTCTCATATGTGTAAAACTAATGTCAGTGGCGCTGTGAAAATTGCCTAATTGCGCGGCGCATATATATGCGATGGAGAAAAAGAACTCGACATGTCTGACTAAACAGATTTTCATGTATTTTATGGCCAATACGTCTGATGCGCGAACACTGTTTTCGTTGATGGACTTTTGGCGCGGCCTAAGCGAGTAAGTGATATGATACCAACAAAAATCCCGGACGGCGTACTATAGTAATTACCGCCAAGTCTGGTCCCATTATTACCCCCAGTCAGACTTTGTGGCTCCACGGCTTACGCGCTGTGAACAACGGAATAAAACCCGCCACGGGGTCTGGCTATTGACTTTGAATCCCGCAAAACATCTTCAAACGGGACATAACATTGTGATTTATTTGAATTCAAGCTTCGCGGATGTTTGACCAACAAGCATTGCGGCCATTTCAAAGGTGGTTTTGTGCGGTATGGCGAGTTTTCATTAAGGGGGGGGGGGGGCGGGGGATATGTCCAAGCTGACTGGCCGCTAAGCTGGCGTTTGTTGTAAGAACTAAAGGAAGCCCTTGAGGTAATACCCAACCTCCTGAGGATACCACAGACACCGCACCATGCCGGCTGCACAGACGAGTCCCATATTCCACCGCGCCGCCGGCAATCCATTGGGAATAAATCGGTATGTTACATCGATGTTACCATTGCGTAACACTTTGACCCCAACGGGAACATCTGCTGTTCCGCCCCGTCGGCCCCCACGCAGACACTGCTGCCATCTGGAGGCTGCCGTAAGAACTCCTCCCGGTAATCGACTATTAGCGCACATGGAAGTGGGCCTGATGCTGTGATCTGGCACCATGGGAGTAGACAGCTTACTCATCGTCCATGACGGACCTACCTGGCCCATGGCATCCCAACCCCAAGTCGGAAGTGGATCCTTTGAACTCCTTTCACATCTCCAGCTTATTCCCCAGGGCGATTCTCCCATAGGGACTTTATATTTGCGGCTAACCGTTCACCTGGCGCTTGGAGTATTGCCGGAAGGGCTATACTTCACTGTCTAGAAGGGTCTGTATCTTGGCCTTCATTGTATGTGAACTAGCCCCTGTCCTGGCATATGGCTTCTTGTAAGAATGGGTTAGGAGTGTAGTTGTGGGCACAGAGTCTATACACGGACTAGATACTGTAGGATGTATGAAGGAAGTTTCTAATGATAATCAAAACCGTGTTATAGGGGGGGCTACTTACTTCTGTCTTTGTTACCGGCTGTTTAACGTGACCCATGGTAAGGCTACTTACTTGCGAGTATTTCCCGGGATAGGGTATGTTGTTGCAGGTTGCGCAGGTTTCTCTGAAGCATCTTCCGTTGCTGCAGGAGGTTAGCGGCTTTCTTCACCTTGGCGCTCTCCTCAGCGTTAGCCGGCCCCCCATCAGTGGCCTGGTGTCTGCAACGAGAAACAATCATATATATATATACATCTGAAATTTTGCAAAAGGCACGACAATAAATCTAGTCTATTCCCCAAATTTTCTTTCGCCTTATTTCTTTCGCGCAATATTATCACGGATGTCAGTTTTGTTCACAGAGTTACAAGGACCTCAGGTAATCTGGAATTGCATCTTGTAGCAGTCGGTATTATACAGCCCTCCCCCCCCCCCCCCACTGCTGATACATGGTTGAGAACATCCGGTCTGCCACTACTCGCGACTCAACAGAGATAATAGCCCTATATCTGGTGCACGGTGAAAAAATATTTCATTCTTATTCAGAGGGCGCAAAGTGGATATACATCTCTGGTCATCTCTGTTCAGAAGGGAGTGACCGGGAGAGTGACGTATACTTGGCGGACCTGTAGTTCTCAATACCTTATATTTAGTGAATCCATCATACAATTTGTCTGCCATAATTACGGCCAATTTCGCCAGCGTGCGCCGCCCTTACGTACTGATTCGGTGAATGAAATCTCGGCTGGAGAGACCCGAGACGTTTATGGCATATGCTTAGTTATTTTATAGCAAATAATAAAAAGTCAAGGTAGCCTGAGAACACTTCAGAAGATGGGATTTCGCGTTACAAATTTTAAATGCGATATTTAAGCGGTCTAAAAGCTAAACAAATTTCGGAACCCGCTAGATATCTGGCTGCAGGTGTTTTGTGCTTCTTAGCTCTCGCGCGCGTAGGTTTACCAACTAATGCTGAGAGCCGTATGCCAGGGCTAACATATATCTCATGGGTTTAGTACCACGTTTACTTTGTAACTTAATAATTGTTCCGTAGGATGCCGACAGCTTGGAAGCTCTCTCTCGTTACGAACACACGGGAAAATATATCACAAACCGCACAAAACGAATGGATGTAACGCTAAAATCGACCAATGAAAAGTTGTCAAACATCCACTGGTACTAAAACGAAATATTCTACCATAACTGAATTATTTTGATAAATGTGACGCTGATATAAAACAAGCTTTGGGGAATGGCGCGAGTATTGCTATAGTATCACGTGGTATCACCAGTCCCGGTCATGGCACTCCGCGGGGATGTGCGGTGTCACGTGACAGCCTCATCCTGGCTGGCATGTGTTGACATAAATACCAAGACATTATTTCATACGGCTGTTTATATATCTGTGTCACGACGGCAGACGCTGCTTGTAGCGACAAGACACAGGATCCGCCCTGTAGAATTAGGGGTCGTTTTTACCATGTTCCGCTGCGACATTTTCGTGCTTCGAATCATTTTTAAAAGCTCTGGGCCAAGTCCGAGCAGGAAGTAAAGAGTCGAGAGCTAAAGTGGGATGTGACCGAGGTGACACGTGACGGCCGGAGACGAGACTGCGCGCAATGCCGGAAGCGTGTGGGTTTGTATTGTAGTGATGTCAGGCCCGCTCCCCAGATGGCGCCACAGTGTCTGGCTTGGAGCCTCTAGTTTCCCTTCTCGACCAAGCCACGTGAGATCACGCGCGTATAAATATCTCGAGAACAAGCCACATCACCCCACCTGATGCGTGACCTATGTTGGCACAAAATAAAGCCGTCGACGGTAAAGCTGGTCTGGTCATTGGCCTGACAATTGCATTACATACACACCATAATGCAACATTTTGCATCTAAATCTTTCTAGGGTTTAAGGAAGGCCACTTCCACCCAGAACTCACCTAGCCCACCGGGGCCTTACCAAATGCTATCCTTTTGAGGGGCCTGCGATATCCAGTATTTAATATAGGGACGCCAAGGACAAGTTTAGGAGAAGGAATCGCTCTTCATTATCATGTCGCAGCCCGGTCATGTATCCAATGTCCGGCTGTGTATGTAATAATATAACCCTGGAGCCACCTACCCACCGCGCCATGCTATAGCGCCATGTGGCATAAACCTATAACCCTGGAGCCACGGGGCCCAACCCGCCATGCTATAGCGCCATGTGGCATAACCTATAACCCTGGAGCAACGGTGGCCAACGCGCCATGCTATAGCGCCATGTGGCATAACCTATAACCCTGGAGCCACGGGGCCCAACCCGCCATGCTATAGCGCCATGTGGCATAACCTATAACCCTGGAGCAACGGTGGCCAACGCGCCATGTTATAGCGCCATGTGGCATAACCTATAACCCTGGAGCCACGGGGCCCAACCCGCCATGCTATAGCGCCATGTGGCATAACCTATAACCCTGGAGCCACCTGCCCAACGCGCCATGTTATAGCGCCATGTGGCATAGCCTATAACCCTGGAGCAACGGTGCCTAACGCGCCATGCTATAGCGCCATGTGGCATAACCTATAACCCTGGAGCCACGGGGCCCAACCCGCCATGCTATAGCACCATGTGGCATAACCTATAACCCTGGAGCCACGGGGCCCAACGCGCCATGTTATAGCGCCATGTGGCATAACCTATAACCCTGGAGCCACGAGGCCGAACCCGCCATGCTATAGCGCCATGTGGCATAACCTATAACCCTGGAGCCACGGGGCCCAACCCGCCATGCTATAGCACCATGTGGCATAACCTATAACCCTGGAGCCACGGGGCCCAACCCGCCATGCTATAGCACCATGTGGCATAACCTGTAACCCTGGAGCCACGGGGCCCAACGCGCCATGTTATAGCGCCATGTGGCATAACCTATAACCCTGGAGCCACGGTGCCCAACGCGCCATGCTATAGCGCCATGTGGCATAACCTATAACCCTAGAGCCACGGGGCCCAACCCGCCATGCTATAGCGCCATGTGGCATAACCTATAACCCTGGAGCCACGGTGCCCAACCCGCCATGCTATAGCGCCATGTGGCATAACCTATAACCCTGGAGCCACGGTGCCTAACGCGCCATGCTATAGCGCCATGTGGCATAACCTATAACCCTGGAGCCACGGGGCCCAACGCGCCATGCTATAGCGCCATGTGGCATAACCTATAACCCTGGAGCCACGGGGCCCAACCCGCCATGCATATAGCGCCATGTGGCATAACCTATAACCCTGGAGCCACGGTGCCCAACGCGCCATGCTATAGCGCCATGTGGCATAACCTATAACCCTGGAGCCACGGTGCCTAACGCGCCATGCTATAGCGCCATGTGGCATAACCTATAACCCTGGAGCCACGGGGCCCAACCCGCCATGCATATAGCGCCATGTGGCATAACCTATAACCCTGGAGCCACGGTGCCTAACGCGCCATGCTATAGCGCCATGTGGCATAACCTATAACCCTGGAGCCACGGGGCCCAACCCGCCATGCATATAGCGCCATGTGGCATAACCTATAACCCTGGAGCCACGGGGCCCAACCCGCCATGCTATAGCGCCATGTGGCATAACCTATAACCCTGGAGCCACGGGGCCCAACCCGCCATGCATATAGCGCCATGTGGCATAACCTATAACCCTGGAGCCACGGGGCCCAACCCGCCATGCTATAGCGCCATGTGGCATAACCTATAACCCTGGAGCCACGGTGCCCAACGCGCCATGCTATAGCGCCATGTGGCATAACCTATAACCCTAGAGCCACGGTGCCGAACGCGCCATGTGGCATAGCCTATAACCCTGGAGCCACGGGGCCCAACCCGCCATGTTATAGCGCCATGTGGCATAACCTATAACCCTAGAGCCACGGTGCCGAACGCGCCATGTGGCATAGCCTATAACCCTGGAGCCACGGTGCCCAACCCGCCATGTTATAGCGCCATGTGGCATAACCTATAACCCTAGAGCCACGGGGCCCAACCCGCCATGCTATAGCGCCATGTGGCATAACCTATAACCCTAGAGCCACGGTGCCGAACGCGCCATGTGGCATAGCCTATAACCCTGGAGCCACGGGGCCCAACCCGCCATGCTATAGCGCCATGTGGCATAACCTATAACCCTAGAGCCACGGTGCCCAACCCGCCATGCTATAGCGCCATGTGGCATAACCTATAACCCTAGAGCCACGGTGCCCAACCCGCCATGTTATAGCGCCATGTGGCATAGCCTATAACCCTGGAGCCACGGGGCCCAACGCGCCATGCTATAGCGCCATGTGGCATAACCTATAACCCTGGAGCAACGGTGGCCAACGCGCCATGCTATAGCGCCATGTGGCATCACCTATAACCCTAGAGCCACGGTGCCCAACCCGCCATGTTATAGCGCCATGTGGCATAACCTATAACCCTAGAGCCACGGTGCCCAACCCGCCATGCTATAGCGCCATGTGGCATAACCTATAACCCTAGAGCCACGGTGCCCAACCCGCCATGCTATAGCGCCATGTGGCATAACCTATAACCCTAGAGCCACGGGGCCCAACCCGCCATGTTATAGCGCCATGTGGCATAACCTATAACCCTAGAGCCACGGTGCCTAACGCGCCATGCTATAGCGCCATGTGGCATAACCTATAACCCTAGAGCCACGGTGCCCAACGCGCCATGCTATAGCGCCATGTGGCATCATAACCTAGCACGTCGTTGCCGAAAAAACTGTCAACGGTGCCGCATGTTGCCTGACAGACCGCGGCATTTCATAGAGACGCTTATTATAAGACTTACATATATAGTAGATGAGGATCCAATGAAAGTGAGGGCCTTTTCAATGCCACATTTACAAATTGGTGGACGCCCCCCCCCCCACCCTTTCCCTTCTTCGTGTACCTCTCTCACCCTAGCTTGTCCCGTTGCCAATGCTAGCGACGCGTCTGGCATCCCGACCGTGGCGTTGGCATGGGGTCTGACACGGTAGCACTCAGCGACTCCCTCTGATTGCCCGTCTCCGGATTCCTGTCACGTCAGCCACGGGGACAAGGTCAGTAACCAACACCTCCAGATATTTGCGTTAGTACGATAAACGCACAAAACTCCGGCATCACATTTGTCTCATTATAATGCCTTCAGTCACAGCCCCTGAAAACAACACCCGATATGGCTAATAAAGATAAACAAATCCTGCTGCGAACGAGTTTTCCGGTCTTTTTTTTTGCGAAGGGGGGGCGGGGGGCTGATTGAAAAATTGTGTCATTGACGACTTTGCGATTTAAAATATATGTGGTGTGAGGTTTTCAACTTTTGACTTTCTGCAGATGTAGGGTTCTCTCGTAGGGTAAAATAGGTTACTTTTTGCGCTGCGATTGGCGGTGTCTCTGTGGATCAACAACGCAGGGAGATAAGGAGCAGCTGTGTGTAAGAAAACCTCGACACCAGAAGCAGAGAACCGGTTAACCCCAGTGTGTAGGAATACACAGTCATTGGCGCTCTCCGCAATGACTACCCGGCGACACGTGTTCACAGCCAATATGGCGGTTCTCAAAGTGCCGCCATAACGCAAGCGCCACGTGATGTCACAGCTAGGTCATGTCAATTTCACACCCAAAATTAATTAATTACTCCCTTATCAAACACCCCTTCCACTTCCCACCCATGCATCCCGCACCCTCACCCACCCATCCCCCACCCGAACAGTCACCCCCGGGTTGGGTTTTCTCGCGACATGCCTGGCTTAAACGAAGCGTAGCGAGTCGGTTTCAATTTCTTGAGATAGGCCTTTGTCGTGGGAGGCAGGGATAAATCTCGGCAATAACGGATATGCGAGGGGCGCGATTGAACATGGAATCAGACGATGACTGAAACCTGTCAAGTTTTAGTGAAATGGATGTTTATTTCACCCAGATTTTGGAATGCTCTTGCAGGCCGGGTAACATAGAACAACCACATATTCGCCCCCCCCCCCTCCCCCCCCGATCCTTCAAGACCAAATTTTGAATAAAAAAAAAGTTTGATACGCTGTACCTGTTATGAAGCTAGATATCACTACCATGTCCCTCACCAACTAGTGGAACGGTCTCTTTGACTACACAATGCATTAGACTGAATAACAATTTGTTTGGACTTTCATCCAAGATATACCGCGATTTGTGAATAGCCGCTTACAGTTTCCTTTCATAATGGGTAAGGGATGGTCCACATGACTATACATATGTACCATAGTTTTGTTTCGTTGAATCTACGTCATGAAGGTTTCTCGTGCGCATTTAAATTGTTCAATGTCTGAAACTGTATAACTTATTCCAAATGCATGGGGTTTTGCTCTAATCGTTACAAGACCAAATTATGTCATCAATATTTGTTTATAATCGGTTATATTTCATTTCTATGCACCACTCTGGAAAGTCATTTATATTACAACATTGCTATGCACAACCCTGGAATGTCATTTATATTACAACATTGCTATGCACAACCTTGCAATGTCATTTATATTACAACATTGCTATGCACAACTCGGGAATGTCGTTTATATTACAACATTGCTATGCACTACTCTAAAAAGTCATTTGTATTACAACATTACCCTGCACTAGTCCGGGAAGATGTGTCTTCCCCAGGATATCGTGAAGTGAGCGCGACGTCGTAGAATACCAGGTTGCAAACATTTGACACATAATAAAATTGAACTGGCTTTTATTGGAGCGAATTTTATACTCATTTGATTGAAAGAACATCATTCTAAGTGTTTTTCGTTGAGCGGATATTATGGTAAGATTCTTTCACAGCTCCGGACCATTCTGTAATATGGGCGTGTGCCTGTACCCAGTATAAAATGTGTCCATCGGATATTATTAGTCCAAAACTTCCGCACAAAATTGCACAAGGGGCTACATTTATAATTACATTGTTTCCTATCGCTGTCTTCGTTTACCTGCGGTATTTAAAAACAGGTGTCATGGAAAGGTTTGCCACAGCGCAGTTTTAAATCGATGTGGTCGCGTGTTGTGTAGTTGCCGCGTCAGTCATCTTAGTCCCTCGACCAATCATTATTTGTAAATATCCAAAACGAAGTATCTGTTCATATGTGTTGTTCATTTTTTGGTATAGAGTTTATTTAAGTTTGCGAGGTTTTCAAGAGCGAATACATATGTGAATGATCACCTCCTTCATTGTAGTTTATTGGTACAGTCTCCCGGTCTGGTTAACGAATACATTCATTTGATTGATTCAGTTGCAATGGAATTTATGCGAATTAGACACCTTGCTTTTAATATTGCCAAAAGGTTCCGTTAAACGTACTACTACTGATGTTATTTGCTTCGACGGTTAAAACATTTCGCTAATTACACGATTTACTCGAATAACGAAAACGTTACTTGTCCGTATTAATTGCATGACATGCAGTAGGGTTTCGCTGTATTAACCTGATTGTGTCCGATAACTTAATGGCACATATTCCCGGTGTGTGGACATAGGTCTACGTAACCCCGAGGGCGTTCGTACCCGAGCTCCCCCGATATATTCCAGAAGCGAAGCAAGGTATTACAAATAATAAACATAGATCTGAATTTACTACGACATAGTAAACGATCCTGTTGTTACTACCGTTCAGGCAGTTTCTGATTCAAATCAACTCGGGTTACTTTTGGCGATTGAAGTGTCACGCTCTGTGCTGTTTGGGGTTACTAATGCGTCTTAATGGGTCGCTGTTTGTTTGTGCATCCTTTACAGATCGCGGGCTCCGAAGCAGATCCTGCAATGACGCCATCACACAGTTTGCACTTCCCGCGCTTTCACCGCCTAGTGTCGTCTGCTACCGCGCCAATCGTCTCATATGTTATATGTGGGCACGCGCGCAGGTTTTTGCGAAATCCGAGCCACTCATTTGTCAGCGTAAACAAACCTTCCACACAACGAGTGTATAGTCTAGCCACCGAAACGTTTAAAATGAGACAGCTCATAGAACAAAAGACCATTGTGTCAGACTTTATATACACACCACTGTGTTTATGTTGGCCAAATCCCCCACACACACGGCGCCGGCTTGCCTTGCCCGACTCCGACTGTTGTTTAGCATAAGGAGGCTGCCGGAAGGAAATAGCTACAAGTTGTTGCCTCTCGGCGGAAAATTCATATCCGTGTTATATCTACAGAATAAAAACCTGCTATACGGAACAGACTTTTTACAGCCCTTTTTGTCGTTTATTCTGCCTTCTGTTAGCCGAAAATATATGAGCTGTAGTCTGCATTCTGTAACCCTACCCAGTAAGGCATTTGGGGAGTAGTTGCAGGAATTTAATGTTGTGAAGAAATAATGCACGCTGATAGTATACCCCCCCCCCCCCACCACCCAATGATAATCAGTACTTTGTGCAAGTTATGATAAATAGCCGTGTTATCTGTTTAACAACGCCACCCTGAAATGACAAACATCAA
The DNA here is from genome assembly GCA_964019135.1 of Arenicola marina. Lineage (NCBI taxonomy): Eukaryota > Metazoa > Annelida > Polychaeta > Arenicolidae > Arenicola > Arenicola marina. The sequence goes on from OZ025249.1 coordinate 24,887,362, forward strand.
TTCTCAGCATTGGAAATCTCGATTTGCCTTTCCTTATTACCGTAGGCTCGATAGAGTAGGTCTTGTTTAAGCACGATGAATATATATTTATCAGTGAAATAGATATGTATACCTTTTATTGTCAGATAAACTGTAGTGGCAAAATTAGTTAATTTCTGCGTCTGAAATCAGTAAGCCTACCAACGATTTCGCATCGCTTCCCTGTGCAACAGCCAACGCACTCCGCGGTTTACTACACAACGCACCGACCCTTTTGAAAATACTTTTTGAGAACTGACGGAGCAGGTTGAGTCGCAGCGGGCCAGGGGAGGGGGGTCCCCGCATCCACCTGGCGGAGTTAATCAATGCCACGGCCTATGTCCACGGACCGGGGCCGACCCCGCCCACCTCCCGGGGCGGCAGTCGCTATGCGGGCCGGCTGGCAGGGCCCGGCTCCCCCGGGGTGGGTGACTACCACGCTCACAGGCCGACCCGGGCCGCCTCCCCCCGGGGTGGCGATGGCTGCCCCAAGCCTGCCCGGGGGGCTAGCTGCCAGCCACCCGCCGAGAGCGACATAGTTAACAACCATCCTTTCTGTCTCAGCTTCCAGTGCCGCTAATAATACACAGGGCGCTTTCAAAGTCCTGGATCGCCGCTGATCTACCGCCAGAAGATGGTGTGCGCCAACAGTAGAGCGCCGACCCACAAATCTGGGCGTCATTTATCAGAACATTATATAAGTAAACGATTTTAAGAATAATCAATAATTTTGACTTGGAAATATTTACCAATGCTAAAGCAGTACATTTTCCGTACTGGGCCTACACGCGATATTGCGAGAGGACGGTGTGAGGAGAGCGGAAAATTCATATATATTCTATCTACACATAAGCCTATCATATACTTGAACATTTTTACATTATTTAAAGGCCTTGAACACATGTCAAATGCGCTCGTACAGCATATTTGCCTCAACTTGCTTTGCCATAAATGCATTAATAATTGCACATAGTCAAATAGAAAACATATCTCGGGCAATGATACTTATATTATGCTACATTAATTTACATTAATTTTCAATTTAGAGAGTCATTATACCCATGTTAATGTAAAGTTACAGACGTGGTCTCTTTTTCGTATTTATCTCAGACACTTTCATGAGACATTTGGTCTTTATTTGCAACATGTTTGATGACTATAATTAAATCGCAGTTTTGCAAGAGTTGTGTTTTATGTGCCATCAATTCGCTCTTACGAATGGCCCACGACTGAGCAAGGTCGTCTGCCAGCTGCTCACATGTATACCACATAGAGACCTAATTGCACTAACTGCACGAACAACGGGAGACATCCAGATTGTTTCTCCGAACATGGCGAAAATTAGCATATGGGCAACATGCTCACTTCCTTCCACGCGCGAAAGCTACAAGTGAGTGGTAAAAATCATCTTTCCCCGGATAAAGAAAACACATAAAGCATACATTTGGTACTGTCTTATTCCGTAACAGTCATTCTATAACGAACGACCAACGCAGAATCAGCGCACGACGATCACAGAATCAGCGTACGACGGCCATAGAATTAGCGTACGACGGCCACAGAATTAGCGTACGACGGCCACGGAATCAGCGTACGACGATCACAGAATCAGCGTACAAAGGGCCACGGAATCAGCGTAGGACGGCCACAGAATCAGCGTACGACGGCCACATAATCAGCGTAGGACGGCCACATAATCAGCGTACGACGGCCACAGATTCAGCGTACGGCGTCCACGGAATCAGCGCACGAGATCGTAAAATCCACCCCACATTATTGCATTATGTTTAGACTGTGCCTTGGAAAGATTGATGTTTATTTTAGATTGTCCGGATCATGGTGTCAGTTATTTGGCCACTTTTTACCTACTACTGCCATGGTGTACGTCACTGTTCAACAACATGAAAATGTACCTCCCGATTTTTCCCCCTTTTTTGCATAATAATACAGCTGTAAGCCATTTTGGAAGAGTCTAATTGAACGAAATTGAATCCGTCACTTTGATTTCCCATAACTTCACATCCAATTTACATATTTGCTTGAAAAAACCTATGGTATAATTGAGAGCTGTTGAGAGTTAGCTCCGATGACTGATATTGTTGTTACTGCGTGTGAGTGGGTGTGTTTGGCACTTGGCAGCCAGGCTGCCACCCCAACATTAACATTTATTCTCCCAGGGGAGTGCGCATTACAAGATACTAATTCATATTTTGCCTGGAGGCCTGTTTAATTGACATCTCAGACGATGAGAAAATCGTATCAGATGTAAAGCGGCAGATATGTTTAGCACGTCGGCGATGTGACATGCGGTCTAGGTGGTGGTGGTGGGGGGGTGGGGAGGGGGGTCCGGACCTCATAACCCAGCCCCCCGCTAGATTACTGATGGCATGAGTTGGAGGGGTGCCGGTGTGGGATGGGGATGAGGGGTGAGGGGTGATGGCGTGGTTTCTGGGGGCAGGTGCCCCTGGGTTTGGGTAGTTCGGGTGGGATCAGTACGGTCCTGGGTAGAGACCCCGGGGCCCCAGGGGTCTGGGAGCCCACGGGGAGGGACCAGTCACCCACCGTGTGATGACCAATTACTCACCCCCTCCCTCAACTTGTCAACATACCTCTCCTTTCCTCGGGGATATAGACTTGAATGTATCCCCCCCACCCCCCTAGCGCCATTCCCTCGGGCCACTTCTCAGCAAGGGAGGAGTGAAGAGACGTATCTTATTAAGCACAGGTGGGAGGGGAGCCGGACGGGGAGGAGCGCGGCCTGCCTGGGGGTGGCACCCTCCCCACCGGTGTCTGTACCTTGTAGGACGCGGGCCAGGGTGGGGTGGGGTGGGGTGGGGTGGGGGCGATCAGTGCAGGGGTGAGTGTCAGCTGGGACAGGATCTGGCAAGGGGCAATTGAAAGACGCGGTTTTTTCTTCTTATTTTTCTATCATTTCTGCATTTTATTATGTTAAAAGAATTTATGACGGTGAAGGGTCTAGCGTCAGCACGAGAGTGAATTATATGAACACATATCACCCTCATGACTATTTCACAGCGCCTGGTGCAGACAGATCATACGCGCCCTTCCTTTTTTTACATATATCGAATTTGTGAGTTAAGAAACTGGCTTCTGACGATAACCGATGACATTTTCCATTCGGTCTAACAATCACATTAATTAAAGCAAAAAGGTCTTTATATCGCAATAGATTAAAAAAATAACTGACCCGATCAGTCAAGATAATTGAAATGTCCAACGTCTGATGTGCCGACAAGCAAGAAGAGCGATTTATTTTTATTAGCTTTATCTGATTTCTTTTGGGGAGCGGTATTTTCATGGGATGATTGCAACAAACTCGACTTTCCCATTTTTACGGTTTAATGTACTGTAGCTTTAGTCGCATTCAGAGTTGAGCTTCGCCATATCTTCGAAGGAACAGAAAATATATTTATAACGTTTTCTGCATTTCCTTTTAGCCTGTTTCTGGTGATTGTCATTCTGCTATTTTATATATTATGTGACCCATTAATACACATCGACACAGATACACAGTTGTTGGGTGGATACGTATGGCCCACTGGCGCCCGGTATGGATAGAGCGCTGTGCGTTATTATCAAGCCGCGTCAGAAACTGCAGCCGCAAAAAAAACATGGACAAAAATTGTTATTTTGACGTGTTGTTTTTCACGTTATTGTTAGAGTAATGTAGGATATTGGCGCATGGAGGCGATGTATACCGTAGAGGGACTGTGGGAGTGAGCACCCACCCAGCACGCTAATTGGGGTAACTAATATGATAGTGCCGTTGATACCAGTTTAAAAATCAACCCGGTTTGCGAGCAGCGGGATATTAATTTTGTCCGAGGTGGGAGAGGTTCGGGGAGCGGCGGAGGCGGGGGGAAGGGGGGGGAGGGGATGGTGGACCCACCTTCTGAGGGCTACTTGAGCGGCCATGACGCGTTGTCTCTCGACGACCAGCAGACAGTTGGCGCATTGACAGTCCCGCCAGCGACAGTGCTTCTTGTGACCCTTCAGACAGGACACGACGCCATGATTACGGCACCGCGCGCACTTCGGGGTGCGCAGCAAGCGTCTGGACCCCGGGGCCTTCTGACCCCGCCGCACCCCGGCCACCCCTTCCCCGGCCACGGGGTGTCCCGGCAGTGCAGCACCCCCCGCCGACGGGTGACTGTTGGGGGCGCCCGCCGGGGTGCCGTGGCCCGGGGGGCCCCTGGTCTGGGGCCCTGCCAGACCGTTCTCCTTATCCTCCCCACGGTCCGGCCCCCCTGGCTGCCCCGCCGGGCGTCCCATCCGTAAGCCGGACTCGGTAAGCCCCACCCCCGAGGAGGGGTCCGGCATGAGAGGGAAGACGCCTGACCCCAGCATCTCGGCCTCCTCCTCAGAGTCTAGCCCCTCGATGTCCACCAGGTCGTCGTCATCACTGTCATCCATGTCGACGTCAATGTCGACGTCATCGTCGTCCGAGTACGGTGACGTCATCCCGGGGTGGAACCCTCCCGGGGGCACGCACGGCAGGGTGAATGTATCCATAGCAACGCGTACCTTCGTTACAAATGTATGCGAGTTAGGGTAAGTAGGAGGGAGGGGGGCAGTCGATGAGTGGGATTCTCAGTGGTAACGACGTTCCTTCTGGACCTGAATGCGTGTGGGCGACATCGGTGTTGACAGACGTCTCCGTGAGAGGGCTGGCCGTGATTCTCTGGATCCGTCAGGAGTGTTGTCTTGGCGGCGGCGACGACGTGTGTGGGTCCGTGTCCAGACCGCCCTGAGGGTTAGAGAATGGGTTCGGGGTGGGTAGGGTGGAAGGGGGAGACTCTGGATCCACAGAGAATGACGGGGTTCCCTGGCTGGGCGGGGATTGGGGGGGGGGGGGTGCGGGCGTGCCGATCACCCTCCGGCGTAGCCGTACGGATCACGGAGAGTTCCGGATCTGCGTGAGGCGCCGGGGGACGAGAGACTGTTGCCGGATGGAACCTTGTCCTGGATCACACGGCGGCCACACAGGCCGACTGCCCCTAAAGAAAGCAGCCAGCGACACGAACTCTCGTCAGGCGATAGCCGAAGTCTCGCCCGCGACGTTTGCTTTAGCTCAACTAAAATAATTGACAACACGGCGCTTCTTCTTCTGCGTCTCCGCGGCGACGCCTCGGCGAACAGCGGTCGCAAAATGGAGTCCTCTGTACAGTTAAAAACTACAGGCGGTAAATGCATTAGCGGCGACTGAGAGGCGACGTCGGTGCGATCTTAAAAACACGGCGCCTCTTTATATATATATAATATAAGACCTTCGCGCGTTCTCTCTTCTCTCAAGTGGGCTTGTTGTGAGTTGCGGCTTCCAAGCGGTTCTGTGGTTGTGGGTGTCTACGACCCGCTGATGAACTGACGACAGATCCAGATTGGCAGGAGAGGGAGAGTCCCCCTTGGCACTGCACGTGGAACACAGACCGGCTCTCCTGAGGGAGTGGATTAAACCATTTACTGATATCCCCACCGCTCCGGACTGACAGCCTGGAAGCCCGTGGCGCGCTCCGTGACGTCACGAGGCCAGCGGCGCCTCCGATTGGCTGAGCCAGCCCTGGTAATCTATCGGGATCTGGACTCGCGGCGGCTGGGAGCCAGGATCCAGGATCCAGGACTCACTCAGTCCACTCGCTTAGGCCACGAAGGCTACGCGCGAGCAGGTGGGCGGGGGGGGGGGGGAGAGGGCAGAGGCAGGGGGTGGACGGAGAGGGGTTGGTGGATGCTAGGGCGTGATGGGTGGGGGGGAGTGGGGGGTCAGGATTCTCGGGGTAGGATATCCCGCATCCGCTAGCGACTTCTTCGCAGCCACCTTAGTATACTTCGAAATCAATCGGTCATACTATCTGATAAAACTACGACCAATGCTATGTTTTAAAAGGCAACATATCGCCTCTGGGTATATTTCTTGAGTAGTAGTGATGAGACCGGGTCGCTGGTCTTTGACCCCATAATGCCAGCTGACCTCCTAAAGCGGGTCGTTCATGAGAACACGCTTTCAATGATGGTACCATCATGGTACCCTCACTCTCAGCGGGGGTGAGGGGGACGGGGGTGGCCGACACGGAACCCATAAAATGATCGGATCTCTCATAAGTAAGTAACCTGGGGATCAACGGGGGGACGGGGGGGGGGGGGCATAATAGGCCATGCTCGGTCCGGGCTACTGGTCCTGTTTTCTCTACAATCATCGATTAGAATTCGAGACGAAATGTTCCAAACTGTATAACTTGCTGCAAGCAGGGACGGGATTTTAAAGCGAGCGAGTTTCACTTTGAGTAGCCTCCAAACATTTACGACGGGGGCGTGGGGGGGGGGGGGGGTCCGCCGCTTGACTTGCACACTTCGGGTGAAGGGGTGTGTGCGCTTAGGGGGTTAAACCATTGTATCCGCCTCTGACTTGTCACTCCCGGGCGGAAATATGGTAGATTGGATCTAACGGTTCTAAGTGGCCGTCAGCACAGGTACGCTGCCTTCGCGGTAAGGTCCTTTGGGGGAAATTATGCAGGCGTTACTGACCCGACAGCATGCAAGTCGGGAAAGTGTGAAAGAGACACCCCGAATGGGACTGTGGATGGGACTGTCACCTCAAGCCTGGAAATAATAAAAGATACTCCCAGAATGGAGCGGTGGTTGTTGACAAGATATCACCAACACGACTATCTTCCGCTGCCACGCAAGCAAAACTAAACCACGCCGCGTGTTTCGCATTCCCTCCGTGATTTTTATTCACTTCCTCAATGCCATAAGAACATCATCCACGCTGGAGCGCTGGTGGGCGGTATTTAGGTTTCGGAAGGCAGTTTTCCTGTCTCTTTTATAAGCTGGGACAACACGGTGCTAATGGTTTCAATCAGGATGAGAGTTACGTGTTGACGTGTGGAGACCCCGTGGCAGGCGCCTAATCAACACCAGCAGCATTACACGGCAACCAGCCAACGTGGGTAGTTACATGCACACATGGGCGATAATAGAGACATATGTGTCAACCGGAAAGTGGGTATTGCGGTTCTGTCTTGCGACAATAAGAGTATGCTATAGTGAAACAGGAGGGAGATTGTACAGGGCACGCTATTAATCGCCCGCACCCTGACCCTTAACCTCAACGCCTCAAGCTCACCCTGATCCTCAAGCCCACCCTCAATCTCACCCTCACTCTCAACCTCACCGTTACCCTCCAGCGCAGCACCCGACGGCACCCTCTATTTCCCCATCACCCTCCACCTCAAGCTTACCGTCACCGTCACCCTCATCCTCAATCTGTCACCCTCACCCTCAGTGAGTCAGCCTCACCTTCACCATTACCCTCACCCGGAACCTCACCCTCATAATCAACCTCACCCCCAAAATAGGGGGATGAGGATTGCTCAACACTGGGCGCGACAGAAAACTCCTTTAAATTGATATTGTGAATATCAATGAATTCCCAGACTGTTATAACGGATCGCGGTACATAGGGAATGGGTCTTGAACCAGCGTTGAACCAGGAATTGTACGCATAGCGATCCCCAGAAATTGCCACAGCTAATCTCCAAGAGTTCCTCGATGCCAATCGCGGAGATCGGAAAAGGTCCTCCCCCCCCCCTCATCCAAGCTCACCGCCACCTTCACCCTCACCGTCACCTTCAATGAGTCATCCTCACCTTCAACCTCACCCTCAAACTCACCGTCACCCTTACCCTCACCCTCAGTGAGTCACTCTCACTTTCACTGTCACTCTTGGAGCCTCCGCTGGGTTAAATTTGTTGCAACTTGCTAAGCTATTGCAACGCATCTTTCGAGGGCGGTGTGTGTGTGGGGGTGGGGGGGGGATACCCCCTCTAAATCGCGAATTCCCAAGAATTAAGGAGAGCAATATCGAATCTCCAAGATGAGGACTGTTCAAGACCAGGCGCGAAAAAAACACCTTCATAGTGATATCGCGAATATCGAGGAATTCACAGACTGCTATAACAGATCGCGGTAAATAGGGAAAGGGCGTTGAACGAGGAATTGTAAGGATAACGATCCCCAAAAATTGCCAACAGCTAATCGCGAATCTCCAAAAAATCCTGGATGCCAATCGCGCAGATTGGAAAAGGTATTCCCTGCCCTCTTTCGACATAGTCGTTCGACAATCAAAAGCTAATATGAGGAAATATAAGAAAACTGTAAGAAAAGACATCTAGTATTACTGAAGAGGGCCGTTCCACCTTTCGCTTTTGCCCTCCGCCCCCCTTACCTCCCTCCCCATCTCCCCATCCGCATAGACCTTCGGCGGCCAAAGAAAACTACTCGATCCAAAAATACTATCCAGCCATTTATTCGACAGGCGATATCCGATCTGGGAGCAAAGTTTCTTATATATCGAACGGGGGGTTGTTTCCCAGAGGTACGCTAGGGTCGTTGTTACAGTGTTTGCACGGGGGCAAACACCGGGCGTTTTGTGTTTCCTAACGCCAGCAATCGTCTGCCGCCAGGTTTACCCTAACTACCACGCCGGATTGGCGCGCTTCATTTGTTTTGTTACCGTAAACAAACGAGGAAAGGTCGCAGCCCCGGCGCGGAAACCGAAAACTGCGGGTCCGGCTTTGGCAGTTGGCTGTGTAGCTTTGAACGACGACGCGTGCATGGGCCGAAAAATCTACACGTTCTGAAACACGTCGAACTGAACTAGAAACGCAAAAGCATAGGTCTTGCTCACAATGAAATTTATCCATCGTAGGTGTAGTCACTGTTTCGATGATAAGTTCTTGCTGATTGCCATTTGTGTAGAGTTGGTGATTTACTAGACACACTGCTTGATGTCGTTAAGGGATTAGTCATGTATATATTCATATTGAAAGATAAAACCGGTCCGACTTTTTATGACCAGAAGGCCAGAACGATCAAAAATATATCTTAAAGCAGATCAGCCCTTCTGTTCATTGCACACTGTATATTTAATTTGTGTGTGATGCTATAAGCACTTAAAATATTGTAAATATTCACAGGGCAAACTTTGCTGTACGAGCATCTTTAAACTTATTTGAATTAAATTATATTAAATAATGTTATAAAACATTGACCAAATGTATTAAATAGTTTTAGTGCTTAGAACAATTGATTGCTAATGATCTTTATGCTCGAAATGTGCAGTGTTATATGAGGCATGTTGCTGTCGTCCTGCTGCATTAAACTGCGGTCATTACATCACTGACGACGTTTTACTAAATCAAAATGAAGATAGATGCCGAAATTTACTTTGAAGAGTCATTGCGAAAATAGTTCTTTGGCGGTGTTGATGTTTGCTACGGGCCGGGTGGCGTAGCTCTCCCTCCCTCTCAGCGGGTTTCCGCCTTGAATAGAGGGTCAACAGGTGGCGAGTCGGCCGGAAGTGAGCTGGCGAAGGCGGGGCTCTCTCCCTCGGGCCGGTCCGCCCATGATGAGGGCCACCCCGCCTGGCTCCCTGCCCAGCCTGGTTCCCTGGCCCGCCTGGTTCCCTGGCCCGCCTGGTTCCCTGGCCCGCCTGGCTCCCTGCTCAGCCTGGTCCCCCAGTTCCCTGCCCCGCCTGGTTCCCCAGTTCCCTGCCCCGCCTGGTTCCCTCGCCCGCCTAGTTCTCCAGTTCCCTGGCCCGCCTGGTCCCCCAGTTCCCTGCTCCGCCTGGTTCCCTGTCCCGCCTGGTTCCCAAGTTTTCTACCCCGCCTGGTTCCACATTTCTCTACCCGCCTGGTTCCCTGCCCCGCCTGGTTCCCTGCCCCGCCTGGTTCCCTGTCCCACCCGCGGTTCCCCAGTTCCCTGCCCCGCCTGGTTCCCTGCCCCACCCGCGGTTCCCCAGTTCCCTGCCCCGCCTGGTTCCCTGCCCCGCCTGGTTCCCCAGTTCCCTGCCCCGCCTGGTTCCCCAGTTCCCTGCCCCGCCTGGTTCCCTGCCCCGGCTAGTTTTCTGCCCCGCCTGGTTCCCTGCCCCGGCTAATTTTCTGCCCCGCCTGGTCCCCCAGCTTCCTGCCCCGCCTGGTTCCCCAGTTCCCTACCCCGCCTGGTTCCCAGCCCCGTCGCCACAGCGTCTGGGTCCCCGCGTAGAGATGCCTGGCACCTTGGCTCCTCACACCTGTCGCTCATCAATGGCTTATTGCGTTTTTCTTCCCCATATTTTTGGTGCGCCTGTGTGGGCAACGAGCGACTCTTGTAGACAGACATTAGCGGTAAATTACTCACCGCCGGCAACAGAATGTTCTGGGTGGCGGGGGTGAGTGGAAGGGGGTGGGGGTTAGGGCAGGCGTAGGGGGTGAAAGGTGGGCATTGGCTGTGTAAACGGGGTTGTTAATGAGGGACGGGGTGGAGGACGGGGGGGGGGTGATTCTGACCCCTCGTTGGCGGCCCGGAGTAGGCAGTTTAACAGCGTACCGGGTGTTCCACCAGCCGCCAATCGCCCCTCTCAGATCTGAAGCGAGATCTGGACTCACACACTCGTGAGACTTCCGTTTTGGTTCACACTTTTTTCGCAGACCAAGGGTTAATCTGTGGCCTGTCTGTGTTTGGCTGTGTGTTTTATGGTGCGCTATACACGTCATTATGACAACAGTGACGTAGGCATTGACGGCGGCGTCTGCCCACTTCAAAAACATTTTCTCCCCAAAGGCCGATAACTCGCTCAAGGCGCTTTGGGTTACGGGCTACATAAGACCACAGCCAGCATAAGACCTATGAGTGATAGTCTGCAAGATGAACAAGGATCTTCACATAAATATGGTGCATCACCTCAGACAACAATACGTAAATATATGAGCCGCTTCGTTCAAGAAGACCATGAAATCAACACGTCAGAGCATCATAGAAGACATGACTGCCGTCAAAACTGTGTGTTGTTTCTCTCTCAGTGGTGGAGCGGACACAAACGGACCCACTGTTAGTGGTTCACGGTGTCTTGCCCTGCCCTACGTTTGTAGATATACCTTAACAAAACCCTTCGATCCGGCCACGGAGCATGGTCTTCATGTAACCATGGTAACGCGTGGGACAACAATGGAGGTAAACGTCTTTGAAGAGCTTGGCGGGCGAGTGAATGGTGGCCAGATACAGGGATTTTGTGGAGAAAGCCGCAGGAAATAGGTGATATGGGGATGGTGGGTGGGGCGGGGTGCTGGGATGGCAGGGGGTGGCGGTAGGTAGACGTGGATCGTCTGGCTGGCGGAGGCGGAGGAGGAAGAGGGCGATGTTGCGGTGTGTGGGTCGGGGGGCGAACGCTCTGTTCCACCAGAGGGCGCGGTGGGTGGGTCTGGTGGGAACACTCTCCTCCGCCAGCGGGCGCGGCGGTGGCGACTCGTGTCTCAGCTCGCGATGGGAAGCATCAGTGGCGGAGACAGTCTGGCGGACCTTTGGCTCCGGCGCCCGCCAGTCGTTGTTTGGGGTTCCGACACAGGTCTGGGGGCACGGAGGGAGGTGGGGGCGCCAGCCGCCCCCGCCCCCACCTCCACCCCCTCCCCCGTTCCCCTTCATCCCCCACCCCACCACCCGACTCTCTCCCCTTTCCTTTCCTCCCGACTCCCCACCCCACGCGCCCCGATCCGGCACGACCGTCCTCGGCTCGCCAAACACACCGTATCGGGGAGGGACCGCGACTATAACACGCTCGCCTCTGTGTTGATAATCTCAGCCTGAACCCAAACGGAATCAAGATGGCGGTGTTCAGCCGCTCGATTTCTCCCGTTTTCACCTTTCCGTGTAGGTTGTAGAGTGTGTTTGTTTGCCTTGTGACTTCAAAGCCACCGCGGTTACCGATGCCCAAAGTCTGCCGCACAGTAAGCAAACACCCCGCGGGCTCAGGGACAGACAGGACAGACAGACCAGCGGCCCCGACCATGGGACCGATGGGGCGTGAGGGGGGGGGGGGGGTAGGTGGAGGGGGAGACCGGGGAAGGTGGAGGGGGGGGGGGTGGGGAGAGGACCGGGAGGGAGGTACACAAACACCCCGGGTTATAGCGAGGGCAGATCTCATGGAACAAGGTCACGTGATAAAATCGGTAGGGTGGGGGTATGTTACAGGAGGGGTGTTATGACAGTCGGGGGGTGCCGAGACCCGCCCTGGACCCATCCGGGGACCCACGCGGGGACTCAGGCGATGTTCAGCCACCCTCGCCCTCCCTCCCTCCACCCGCCGATTTATCAAGGTGTTGCACCAACGAAGCCGGTTTCACCTTGCAACACCTTCCCCTCCCCTTCCTGTCCCGGGTGCATCTGCAATCACCGCCTTCCCAGATCCCCTCCTCCCCCTCCCTCCCCCCACCCTAGCTGCGCCTTGCCCCCGGGGCCAGCAGGATATGTGGGGAATGCCGGGGGAGGCCACGGTTCGGCGGCACCTCGATTGACTGCCACAGCTCGGCGGGGGTAACCCTACCCGACCCCCGGGCGCGCGTCCCCCACCACATAATCTCCGGCTCCGATGGCCGTAACATTTCATTAAAACACATTAGCGGCCACCGATATCGCTCATCTGTCAGCGCGACAAACTCGCCGCCGCGTGTTCAGCCTCTAATTGTGATGATAATGAGAAACGAGTCCCACCAGGGGCGGAGTAAGTATCCACCGGTGTATAAATATATCAGCTTGGTTTGTGGACTGCGAGGGGGTGAGAGGAAGGGAAGGGGTGGGGAGATGGTTAGCCGGACAGGAGGGTGGGGGTCCTAGGGGGGTCCGGAAAGGGGCGGGGAGATGGGCAGCCGGACAGGAGGGGGGGGGGGGGGACGGGTCCGGGAAGGGGCGGGGCTTTAGGCCTGGGGTTTAAGCGGCCCCCTGACCGCCTCCCGGGGTGTTACCCATCTATCTTCTCACCCTGTCAGGGTGTGGGGTGGGGAGGGAGCGGGGAGGGGGAGATGTCCCGGGTAGTCAGCTCGCTGACAATGCGCCCGCCCCCTTCATCTCAGCGACTCAAAACGAACGTCGTCAAATCGAAAATGTTTCTTGGGGCTTTCTTGCGGCGTTGATTACCTCGAGACGCCCTGGGGTCAGAGGTCAGAGTCATCTGGAGCGCCTGTAGCGCCCTCTAGCAGCACGACGAGACGGTGTTTTATGACGGGTGATGAGAGGTGCTCCCCTTCGGGATCAGGCTAGCTGAGAGGGGACCGGCAACTGATAGGGGTAGTCAAGGCAACCAGTGTGTATTCTCCCTGCGTTGCTACCGACCAGTGTTTACTTCATGCAACAGTTCACCTCCCATCATATCCCTATCAACAACGGGGTAAAATAACCGGATTCAAATCCACGCCCATGGAGGCCTACAGGTCTGACGAGTATTTCTTATACGGCCCTGGGGGAGGGGTTGGGGGGCAGGAGGGGGGTGGGGGGAGCGGGGGGCGGGTGGAAGGGGTGCCGATATACATCTGAACCTGATTTGGACCCAGTAGCGTAGCCAGCCTATACGCCAGAAACCCGGGGAAAAAAGATAAAATACCATTTGCACGTTATCAATCATTTATTACCGGATTGTCGGTACAACGTGAGAAAAAAATCATAGTTGCACCCTTGGAACGCCTTATAATCCTTACTTCACCCAGACAAACCTCCTAACGCCGCCTAGATAATTTGGATCGATTTTCAAGGCGAAAAACAAAACAAGTAACCTCAAGAAAGGTAATATAATAGCACTAGGAAAGTGAAGCTTGTTGTGACAACGGGAAGGGATAGCTATATAGTCGAGCTCATGTTGTTCCTTGTAACACTAACATAGAGGTGGTCAGATTGAGTTCTGACAACGGGAATTAACTGGATTTGTCGAGCTTTCGTTTTGCTGAGCGCGTTAATTCCGAGAGTAGCCTATCTATATTTAATAATACCAAAAAGAACGTCCCTTCGCTAAATATATTGTAAGGAAACATACATTACTTTCCAAATGCCAATATTGGTGATCGCGGCGTGCATAGGGCAATAGTTATCTCCTACTAACTTGATTGGGTGATCGCGGCGTGTATAGGGCAATAGTTATCTCCTACTAACTTGATTGGGTGATCGCGGCGTGTATGGGGCAATAGTTATATCCTACTAACTTAATTGGATGATCGCGGCGTGCATAGGTCAATGGTTATCTCATACTAACTTGATTGGGTGATCGCGGCGTGCATAGGGCAATAGTTATCTCCTACTAACTTGATTGGGTGATCGCGGCGTGCATAGGTCAATGGTTATCTTCTCCTAACTTAATTGGGTGATCGTGGCGTGTATAGGTCAATGGTTATCTCCTACTAACTTGATTGGGTGATCGCGGCGTGTATGGGGCAATAGTTATCTCCTACTAACTTGATTGGGTGATCGCGGCGTGGATAGGTCAATGGTTATCTCCTACTAACTTGATTGGGTGATCGCGGCGTGTATGGGGCAATAGTTATATCCTACTAACTTAATTGGATGATCGCGGCGTGCATAGGTCAATGGTTATCTCATACTAACTTGATTGGGTGATCGCGGCGTGCATAGGGCAATAGTTATCTCCTACTAACTTGATTGGGTGATCGGGGCGTGCATAGGTCAATGGTTATCTCCTACTAACTTGATTGGGTGATCGCGGCGTGTATGGGGCAATAGTTATCTCCTACTAACTTGATTGGGTGATCGCGGCGTGCATGGGGCAATAGTTATCTCCTACTAACTTGATTGGATGATCGCGGCGTGCATGGGGCAATAGTTATCTCCTACTAACTTGATTGGATGATCGCGGCGTGTATAGGGCAATAGTTATCTCCTACTAACTTGATTGGGTGATCGCGGCGTGTATAGGGCAATAGTTATATCCTACTAACTTGATTGGGTGATCGCGGCGTGTATAGGGCAATAGTTATCTCCTACTAACTTGATTGGGTGATCGCGGCGTGGATAGGTCAATGATTATCTCCTACTAACTTGATTGGGTGATCGCGGCGTGTATAGGGCAATAGTTATCTCATACTAACTTGATTGGGTGATCGCGGCGTGCATAGGTCAATGATTATCTCCTACTAACTTGATTGGGTGATCGCGGCGTGTATAGGGCAATAGTTATCTCATACTAACTTGATTGGGTGATCGCGGCGTGCATAGGTCAATGGTAATCTCCTACTAACTTGATTGGGTGATCGCGGCGTGTATAGGGCAATAGTTATCTCCTACTAACTTGATTGGATGATCGCGTGGTGTATAGGACAATAGTTATCTCCTACTAACTGGCTTGGGTGATCGAGGCGTGTATAGGGCAATAGTTACCTCCTACTAACTTGACTGGGTGATCGCGGCGTGCATAGGTCAATGGTTATCTCATACTAACTTGATTGGGTGATCGCGGCGTGTATGGGGCAATAGTTATCTCCTACTAACTTGATTGGGTGATCGCGGCGTGCATAGGGCAATAGTTATCTCCTACTAACTTGATTGGGTGATCGCGGCGTGTATAGGGCAATAGTTATATCCTACTAACTTGATTGGGTGATCGCGGCGTGTATAGGGCAATAGTTATATCCTACTAACTTGATTAGGTGATCGCGGCGTGTATAGGGCAATGGTTATCTCCTACTAACTTGATTGGGTGATCGCGGCGTGTATAGGGCAATAGTTATCTCCTACTATCTTGATTGGGTGATCTCGGCGTGTATAGGCAATAGTTATCTCCTACTAACTAGATTGGATGATCGCGGCGTGTATAGGGCAATAGTTATCTCCTACTAACTTGATTGGGTGATCTCGGCGTGCATAGGCAATAGTTATCTCCTACTAACTAGATTGGATGATCGCGGCGTGTATAGGGCAATAGTTATCTCCTACTAACTTGATTGGATGATCGCGGCGTGTATAGGGCAATAGTTATCTCATACTAACTTGATTGGGTAATCTCGGCGTGTATAAGGCAATAGTTATCTCCTACTAACTTGATTGGGTGATCGCGGCGTGTATAGGGCAATAGGTATCTCCTACTAGCTTGACTGGGTGATCGCGGCGTGTATAGGGCAATGGTTATCTCCTACTAACTTGATTGGGTGATCGCGGCGTGCATAGGGCAATAGTTATCTCCTACTAACTAGATTGGATGATCGCGGCGTGTATAGGGCAATAGTTATCTTCTACTAACTTGATTGGATGATCGCGGCGTGTATAGGGCAATAGTTATCTCCTACTAACTTGATTGGGTGATCTCGGCGTGTATAAGGCAATAGTTATCTCCTACTAACTTGATTGGGTGATCGCGGCGTGTATAGGGCAATAGGTATCTCCTACTAGTTTGACTGGGTGATCGCGGCGTGTATAGGGCAATGGTTATCTCCTACTAACTTGATTGGGTGATCGCGGCGTGTATAGGGCAATAGTTATCTCCTACTCACTTGATTGGGTGATCTCGGCGTGTATAGGGCAATAGTTATAACCTACTAACTTTTAACTGTGGATCCATTCCGGGATATAGAATAAGTGTAGAGATGTCACGCGCATCTCCAACAGAACAACTGATTACGGGGCAAAATCAATTTCAAAAAATAAAAACTTAACACAGCAAAGACGGATTCGGCATTTAAAAATGGAAGAGGGTGGGGAGGTACTCCAGTTCCGATGGATGGATCTCCACGCTAAAGAAGGTAAAGATGCGGACTCCCTTGAAACGCCCCTTGATCCGCCAATGCGAGAGACATAAAGGTGAACAACGTTATGTGGGAACCTCATATTTCCTCCGAGTGTTCCTCATGTCCGTTCCACACCCCAGATTATTGTTAGAGTCGGGGTTTAAAGGTTGGGGGTCAGTGATTGGGGGTTAGGGATCAGGGATTGAAGATTAGAGATCAAATATTAATAATTAGGGATTAGGGATTAGGATCTATGCATAGGCCTATGGTTTAAGGAGTATGGGTTCGGTTCATGGCCAAGAGATTGGCGCCACGTAGCGGGTGGAACGAAGAGGGACACATGAGACCCGGAGGACATGCGCCTATAAGGCCCACACACACGTAGTAATCAAGTCAGGTTACAGAACCAATTTCATGACTGCACGCATGGTTTGCAAATATACGCCATCTTGCAAAAAGCATGACTGGCGCAAAGCAAATTACTGCGAATAAAAGAATGAAATGCATAAAAATCAAGTTTGTTTATCCCGAAAATATTTTTTTTCCTTTACATAGATGACAATATAGATTATTTAATTGCCTGCAGAATGTGCTGTCATGAGACGTCGCGTAAACACCAACCAAATTCCCAGAATGCATTGCATGCAGTGCCCCTCACAATGGCATCATCTCAATCATTATTTGCAAAGTTGTTGATAGTGACGACAATTTTTTCGATTTCCATATATATTTAGTTCAGGGTAACGGACCTAGTACATGAAGTAATTCATAAGTTGTCTAAATCATTGTTTGTTTATGCTGTTCTGTTTAAAAGCCAACACGCTGCCAAAGTGCCCGGGGGAGGTGGGGGGGTACATATAGTTAGGTATATACATATGTGCCGCCCAAATGACCTCTGTG
This sequence comes from Arenicola marina, assembly GCA_964019135.1. Lineage (NCBI taxonomy): Eukaryota > Metazoa > Annelida > Polychaeta > Arenicolidae > Arenicola > Arenicola marina. The sequence goes on from OZ025249.1 coordinate 24,904,830, forward strand.
TCGCCTTTTTTCTCTCAATCCTGGAAGCAAAAACCTACAATTTATCTCGATGTGCGCATCTGACACTGACTTTTGTCAAAATTGCAGGTCTTGACTATATAGTCCAGTCGATATCGAAAGTGTTGAAATAAGTATCCTCCAGATACTTTGTCGTGAATGTCAGTGTCCTTTTTAACCTTTTTTAGCCACAAATTTCTTTTTGGGATGCCTGTTTAACCAAAAAATTCTGTTAGTCGCTATTTTAGATGCGTTTTGCAACAACAAAATTCTCTCTCAAATTCTCTCAAAAAAATCTCCCCCTTTTCTATCGCTCTCCAAATGCTCTCGATGGCATGGGCGGCACCCCCCTACCGCTGTAGTAATTTAGTGTCCCCCCCGGGGCCACAGTGTTAACTTGCGAAGCATGTCCGCTGTGTATCGCGTGTATCATCCTGGCGTTAAGGTAGTTCATAATGCACTTTATCTTGTATATAAACCCAAACTAATTTAGTCAATTACTGTTAATTATACAGATATCAGTCTATAATCGAGACATAAGGATTATATTTTATTCTCCTAACTAGCTAGTCAATATGCGCAATACCCACAACCTGCATGTAGTGACAACGACACATTTAGCATTTTATTATTCTGACAAACAAAACATGTTTGTTTTCAATAAAATAGATATACACACTGGAGTAGAAAGTTCAAGTGTAACGTTATTAAATAAATACAAAATGAAGCCCGTATTCTTGTGTATCCCACTGAACAACATATTAAGCTTATTTGGCGCACACAGGAATTTAAAGGATAATTTGATTCACATATAATATACGGCATATCTGATTTACATATAGTATATGGCATTATGCTAGCTTCCTGTTTCAAATTAACATTATACGGTCAAATTAGTCTTAATGTTCCGTTATAATATTGAGCAATACCAGTAGCGTAGGAACATTTTTTATTACATTTACTTTGAGAGTGTTTTGACCTGTTAAATCGATAGACAAGAATTAGTGCATTGTGTGAACGGAATAATGTTGAAGAATGTATTCGGTGGGAAATGAGAAAAATATTATCTGGGAAAGAATTAAATTATTTTTCTCACGTCAACCAATCAATTGCACATAATTTGTAGGCGTAGTAAAAATCTGAAAAATACAACAGCAACGATTGCGCACTGTTAGAGCATCTCACTTTGGCAGAAACAAACGAACCATTGATGCCATGGCAACACCAATGCGTCTGCAACAACGCCCCCTGGTGGAGACCGAGCCGATAAGAACAACAGATTAAGGGTTGACTTGACATCCTTCTCGGCAACCTTACACCCATACATCTTACAGGCACCAGCCTTGTAGAGCCAAGTAGAGTAGCCTTTAATATGTCACCCGAGACATCGCCCCCCCCCCCACTATCACCCCTCCCCCCCTCCCCCATCCCTCCCACCCCAACTTAGGCCGGACCGCTCCTGTGGGGACCACCAATAACGTTGGATTGGCCGTCTGGGGTTTCGGCACTTCCCCGGTGGGAGAAAGGCCTTATCGCCCAGAGCTGTCGAGCTATATGGAAAGCTGAGAGACATCGATAGGCCACTTAGAAGCGTTTCCCTGGTGGACGACGTGTAAACATTGGCATTCCCTAGATGGCGCTGCTCACGCGGCCGGACGATAGAGTTTCTAGCGCCCTCGAGTAGCTTGTGGCCGGAAGTGAGCCGATTACAGGGGATCAAAGCGAACCGCTCCCGCTTACATCAAACTGACTAATTGCCCCCCCCCCCCTATATCTGACCTGCGAGGCGCGTGTTCGCGGTTCAAGTGTAATTGAGCGAACTGCTGATCCCTTTATTAGGCTGTCAGCTGGCGGTAGCCCGGCCATAAGACATCCTATCGCTTTCTATCACCGACTCGTGGGTACCGAGCTCCTTATCGGCGGAATCACTTACTTCCCCGACCAACAACTCCGACAGACAAGCGCTTTTCTTTTTAGACGTGTGACGATTGCGCAGTCGAATCGGCCGGTGAAGTAATAGGGACCAAGTAGTGCCTTCCGCCACTCACCCCCTCGTCGGGCGGCGCGCGGCGGGTAACGGTGAAGCACGGAAGTGACGTCAAGGCGCGTCAGTGACTCCCGTAGTGGCGGGGGTTCCGGCAGACTCAAAGATGGAGGGTGAAGAAGTAAAAAAAAAAGTTACCTCTAAATCAGCGCAATCTGACCGCCTAACACCTGGGGCACCGACACACCTTGATTCCTCGGTATTGTTTGGCCCACGCGGCGTTATCATCGTCCGCCTAGATTGCCGCAGTCTGGAGTTCGCCGCCAGGAAACCGCGGGGCAAATGGCGGCGACCAGGGGGTTGTCGGGTGGGAGGGGAGGCAGCAGGAGAGGGCCCCTGACGGCTTCCTGGTTGGAGGCCTTTCACTTCCGACAGAGCCCACCTGCCGGGCTGGCCAGGGAAACCTAATGCACGTAATGTCTACCAGTCCCCGCCCCGCCCACCCGCCCCCTCGGTGCCATGTCACATGACTTATCACTGTTATAGTAAAGATTGGGCGGCCGTGTCTCCGTGTTTCGGAGAACCTAGCCGCCTTCTGGTAAATACGCTGAGTTTTTGCAGGGCGCTCTAATCATAACTGTACCATAATATGATTGAGATTTAAGAAATAACTAACAAAGAGCGAAGGAAAGTTCATATTATCTTTCTGCGAAGCAAGGTGTTCCGCGGGGTGACTTCCGTTGGGATAGCATTGCGTTGGCGTTTCAAGTTTTCAATGAAGTTAAAAAGTCCGATCTGATTCAAACTGTGTCTGATTTCGGCTGACTAGTATGACCAGCTTTCCAAAAACTGGGTGTCGTTTCCGCTCCGATAAATTAAGCGTTAGTCTCACAAATGTTAGCCTAATCTGCTAAACTGGAAACTTGATATGGAAGGTGTGAGCTCCGGATATATTTAGCTTGAAACAAGTCCTGACTGTTGGGTTCAATGGCAACAAGGCACATTCCGAGAGTTGGTTACAGAACGCGCGCAGTACGCGATTCGTTACTATGCATGGTGTCTTACCCCCGAGGGGGCGGGGGGGGGGGCTTAATACATTGCTGTTGTTTTTTTTGGTGGGGGGGGGGGGGGGAGGGGGGTCCGCGTTAAAGACCCCCCCCCCCTCCCATTTTTACCGCCAAAATCCGCTCTATTTAGTTTTAAATATCCGCATCTTGTTCAACATAAATGTCCGCTCTATAGGGGTATCTGTTTCATCACAAAAAACTCCCAGGCATCAAGGCATCGGCGGAACCCCCCCCCCCCCCTCCTTCTCGCCAGGGTTGTATAGTAGTGCCCCCCCCCCACGGGTGTCTTGATCAGCTAATAATTGTAACAATTGATTATTTAGGGACCCTCGTCTACACCCCCCCCCCTTTCCCACCTATATAATTTTAAGAGGGGGTCACATTTTCGATTGCAGAAATGCGTCCTACTATTATAGTGTATTGGCGAAGGGCAACCGGCGATGTGCACAGCTGATATGTTGTCTGTGCGTGCATCGAAATTGACATTTCCTTTTCCCCAAGCAGGTTGTAGTACGGAGCGGCCACACGATTTAAGTCTAGACATCACAGGCCAACAAGAGTTTGATAAGGCACAATAACTGTTCATATACAAATAATCTTTACTACGTAAATAACTGATCACATTCAAAGAGCCACCAATGTGCTCCTAGCGACATTGTTGCCGCATCCAAGGTGGCTGTTGGTGCACGTATGCCGGACCCCCGGGAAAGTTTACAATATGTTGACTACTTATGCCAACGGCAATATCTGTCTGTAGGACATTTGGTTTTGTGGTCACTCTCCTACGTAAGCTGTGTTGCAAGAACTGGTCGTCAATTTGGAAGTATGGGACTATTTTGCGAGGATATTTTGACATGGGGGCGGGGGGGGGGGGACGCATGTGCAATAATTCATGACTGCCGTTACATCGGCTTAAAATCATAAAAATTTAGTTTTGGGAAGAAAAAATACTGCATCTTGTAATCTTCGTGGACTTGAGACGTTTGTGATGTCCCCGCCCCCCCCCCCCCCCAACTCTCCCTCCGCTGCCCCTCCCTCCTTTCACTCTTCATACACATGGAGCGCCGATGGGTAGGCCTTCTGTGAGAGGAGACATCTCCAGCCACCAGCCTCCAGACCTCCTTACCTTCGTTACCCCATCCCTGGGCTGCGCAAGGTGTGAACCGCAATGGACGCGTATTGTGTAGAGAAGTGGCGGCCATCGATATGTGGAGTCCCGTTTTTGTCTGTTGTAAGGTTATCCACTACAGGGTGCGTAACGCACTTGTCAAAATACTTCTCACAACTCTACTGTGCGTGTTTTTTTGTACCCATTCCACACTTCTTTGTTTATCCCAGCTCGACTACTTCTCTGGAATAGCAGATCTAGTACCTTAGATCCTCATTTATAGGTCTTCCGAACAGTTAAAAGATGAGTGAGAGGAGTGAGGGATAGTGTTTACCGGTGTAATGTGTGGCGGGGGCAAACCTTCAGGAGCCTGGTCCACACAGGAACCTTTACAAGACGTATTGTGTTTAGCTGTATCTTCTTGTTATCTATCTATCTACGTAAACGGTTTAGGATTTATACATCGACAGCCTAAATACCCGACCATTGATCACGGACACATTATACTTACGTTGATGTGCAGACCCTTGGTGTAGGATCAGCGGACAATATGGCAGCAGATGTAGGCTCAGCGGACAATGTGGCAGCAGATGTAGGATCAGCGGACAATATGGCAGCAGATGTAGGATCAGCGGACAATATGGCAGCAGATGTAGGATCACCGGACAATATGGCAGCGGATGTAGGATCAGCGGACAATATGGCAGCAGATGTAGGATCAGCGGACAATATGGCAGCAGATGTAGGATCAGCGGACAATATGGCAGCAGATGTAGGATCAGCGGACAATATGGCAGCAGCTGTAGGATCAGCGGACAATATGGCAGCAGATGTAGGATCAACGGACAATATGGCAGCAGATGTAGGATCAGCGGATAAAATGGCAGCAGCTGTAGGATCAGCGGACAATATGGCAGCAGATGTAGGATCAGCGGACAATATGGCAGCAGATGTAGGATCAACGGATAATATGGCAGCAGATGTAGGATCACCGGACAATATGGCAGCAGATGTAGGATCACGGGACAATACGGCAGCAGATGTAGGATCAACGGACAATATGGCAGCAGATGTAGGATCAGCGGACAATATGGCAGCAGATGTAGGATCAGCGGACAATATGGCAGCAGATGTAGGATCACCGGACAATATGGCAGCAGATGTAGGATCAGCGAACAATATGGCAGCAGGTGTAGGATCAGCGGACAATATGGCAGCAGATGTAGGATCAGCGGACAATATGGCAGCAGATGTAGGCTCAGCGGACAATATGGCAGCAGATGTAGGATCAGCGGACAATATGGCAGCAGCTATAGGATCAGCGGACAATATGGCAGCAGATGTAGGATCAGCGGACAATACGGCAGCAGATGTAGGATCACCGGACAATATGGCAGCAGATGTAGGATCACCGGACAATATGGCAGCAGATGTAGGATCAGCGGACAATACGGCAGCAGATGTAGGATCACCGGACAATATGGCAGCAGATGTAGGATCACCGGACAATATGGCAGCAGATGTAGGATCACCTGATAATATGGCAGCAGATGTAGGATCACCGGACAATATGGCAGCAGATGTAGGATCACCGGACAATATGGCAGCAGATGTAGAATCACCGGACAATATGGCAGCAGATGTAGGATCACCGGACAATATGGCAACAGATGTAGGATCACCGGACAATATGGCATCCTCCATATGCTACCACGCTGCAAAAACTACACGCGTAGTATCGATCAATTTGATATTCGTACTTTTTACGATCTGCGCTGAGGCCAGTTTATCTAAGGCGAATCAGTTGGTTGTGGTAAACCGCATCTGGACTACAGAATACATCATTCAGTTTGTTGCCAAAAATAATTTGATATGCATATGGCATTGCGATATCGTTTGATCTCAGCACAAGTCTCCCGAAGGTTCGGAGAGGTCACCAGAAAGCTCAGCATGTCTTATCTGGCCAAGTCCCGACCCCTAACAGTGGCGTAGCCAGACTCACTATAAAGTGAAAGCAGACTACCACAGCCGTGGAATCTTACACACTCTGCAAGAGTGGATCTAGGAATTTATCAACAGGGGAGCCGATTGGGGGAAACCCTGACACGTCCCTCCGAACGATTAATATAAAATACATAAATCCCGCCCATGAACGACAACTGGTGGGGGGGGGGGGGCATGCAACGACCAATATATATTAGCTAAAGTTTTGGGAGTTTATGTGATGACACAAACGTTTGTACTTACGCCTAGCTACGCCATTGCCTAAACAGAATTTTTGGAAAAATTCTTGCTTTAAAACTATAGCCTTCTTTGATCAGCTGTCCTCCTGGGAAGTCCCTTGAATATTCACTGAGGTCCCATGTGGCTGTGTTTCTCGGTGGCTGAGGTCCCAGGTGGTCGAGGTCCCAGATGGCCGAGGTCCCAGCTGGCCGGTTGGGACAGCCAGTGTGTGTATGTGGGTGATACTCGCGCCGCCACTAATGCCAGAAGCTGAGGGCAATCTTGACCACAGCAGAGGAAACAACAACAAACTCGGCAGCTGTGAAGTTGGCGTCGATCGGACACGGGTGCCATCTGCCCGGCAGAGAGAGACAGAGAGAGAGGGAGATGGGGGGAGAGAGAGAGTGCGGGAGGGAGGGAGGGGGGAGGGAGAGAGAGAGAGGGGGGGGGGGACTGGAGGTCAGATCCGTGTCATTGATGAACGCAGTGGTGTCAGCTCCTCTTCATTATATGTCTCTCCCCACCACCCTGTCCTCATCGGCTTTTCATCTCCCCTCCACCCACCTCCTCTACCTTCTTCTATCTCTAGTTCTGTCTTTATTCCTCTTGTTACCTCCCCCCCCCCTCTCTCTTTTTGTTTTTGTTTTTCATTTTTATTTTCCTATTTGCTCATTCTCCTTTTTCCACTTCTTTCCATTTCTTCCACGCATCTTATTGGCGTTTTGTCCAATTCGATCCGCAAATAATGATTATCATCCGCTTTCCTTGTAGCAGTCCCTCCTTGTGTTCCCCTGTCCACCTGTTGTCCAGTGTTCTCCCATCTCACTCTCCCAGTTTCCTCCACCTTACACCCTTCACCCCCCCCCCCACTTCCTTGTTGTCCAACACCGCCAACCAACACGACTTCCCCCGTCTTTCCCGACCTTCCCCGACTTCCCTTGCCTCTTCCCGCCCGCCTTCCCCCCTGCCAGACCCACTTCCTTCCAGCGTCAGACCCCGCCATAGACTGCACCACCACCACCGCCGCCGCCATCCCCGCCGCTGTCCCCGCTGGGTGGTCAGGGGGGAAGCCAGGGCACCTCGGGCTTCACAGGTGCCGCGCTCGGCCCCCCCACCCAGCGGCGGTCGTGGCGGGGGCCCGTGCGACGACGTGGCTGTGCCTTGTTGTTCCACAGCAGCAACAAGCCCCAAGCACCGCTATAATTGCTATATTAGCTATCGCGCAAATTGTCCGTGCTTGTTGTTCCAAGGTATAGAGTCACTTAGGAAGCTCACACCGTGGTAACGCGATCTGCCGTCGCTACCCCGGGGGGTTAGGCTTTTTGTGTGTGTGGGGGGGGGGGGGGGGGTGTATGGGTGGGGGTGTATCATGATATAGACCGGAGAGTTGCGGTCCGGGAAGATAGTAGGCAGAGCCTAAGCTACAATACGGGCGGAAGTTGTGGTAACTGTGGTCCATGTGAGGGGACGACAAACACCACAGGGCCCACAGGGGTGTGTGGTCCAGCCGTCCAATCCCTCCCCAGGGGGGGGGGGGGGGCACCCGCCCTGTCCAGCCAGCCTGCTGTCCACCCCAACGGCAGCCCACCCACGTCCCCGGTCGTGGCCCCACTACCCGGAGGATGTATCCAGCGGGGGACGTGGGTACGGGACTCCCCCAACCCCCCACCCCCTCCTCCACCCCCCGCTCCAGCTGTGGCTGGTCGGGGTGTCTTCAGCCCAGTCTCCCCGACCGCCTGGCCCGACCAAACCCCCAAGTGTCACTTCCTCTGTCGGGAGCTGCCATTTCTTGCCTGTTTTGCCTTATCATGATTTATTTGTGTTGGCCAGATATAAACGGAAGCCCGTGATACCGTGACAATGTGTTATCATTATCGGGATATTTTATCGACGCCCCCACGTCCATATATACATACAAGTATTTCTGCTGCTGCAGGCGACTGGAAAAAAGTTTCTCCTGGATCTACAGGACTGACGGGCGGCCGGAAGACGCCTGTCTTTATCCGCCCACCAGGCATGGAGATAGCCGGCAGTGCCGCCAGCCTCGGGTAATTTAATAATTACAGGCCAGAGGTACTTGTGGGTGCCTCAAGGACCGGACTACCCTAGTGCCTCCCACCTGTGGGTGGTCCACATTGTGTCTCAATGGGCGGGGGTGGCAAGTGGGGGAGGCGAGACGGGGGGGGGGGTTGGAGGGGCAAGAAGAGGAAGGGAAATTGGACCAGTGGGAGGAGATGGGGCCAAATGATGAGCGGGAAGGAGGGGAGGGGAGTGGAGGGGAGGGGAGGGGAGGGGAGAGGAGGGGAGGGGAGGGGAGGGGAGGGGAGCGGAGAGGCCTAGGTGTGGACCCCAGACGGGGTTGCGGCCGCCCGGCGCCAGAGACCGGTATGCTGGGTGTGTACAGCAGTCTGGCGAGGTGCTTCAGCCGCCCACCGCCAGGGCTGAGCCTCACGGCTCGGGTATCACAGCCTTCAAAGCGTCCCAATCACTCGGCCAATGACCATTCGATCTGGCCGGTCTGGAAACCCTTGACAACCGCAACGAGCGCGGCACTTTAAAAGGTGTAAGGAGAGGAGGCGTGGATACAGGGCATCCTGCGATGATGTCCACCCCCCCCCCCCCCCCCCGCGCACTCCCCATCACCACAAACAAGGGGGAAGGAAATCGGCCCGAATACCCCCACCGCCCCCCCCCCACACACACCCCAGCTACCCCTCCTCCTATCACTCGGCTTGGGACCCCCGCAATACCATGAAAGGAGCAATCAATGCCACACATGGTCATTCATGCCCCCCCCCCGCCCCGCCCCCCCACCCACCCGTCCAGTGTTTATGTGAGCGCCCATCTGGTTTATCGGTAAACCCAATAGATCACGTGATCTTCCCGCTTGCCTCTGAAGGTGAAACACCTGTTGTATTGTCCGCAAAGACTTTTAGTTTTACCCCGTCTGCAAAACGCTGAGGAATATGCTTTAAAACAGGGGAAATCTGCGGAGGAATATGCTTTAAGACCGGAGAAGTCCTCGGAGGAATATGCTTTAAAACAGGGGAACTCCGCGGAAGAATATGCTTTAAAACAGGGGAAATCTGCTGAGAAATATGCTTTAAAACGGGAAATCTGCTTTAAAAGAGGGGAAATCTGCTGAGAAATATGCTTTAAAACGGGAAATCTGCTTTAAAACAGGGGAAATCTGCGGAGGAATATGCTTTAAAACAGGGGAAATCTGCGGAGGAATATGCTTTAAAACAGGGGAAATCTGCGGAGGAATATGCTTTAAAACAGGGGAAATCTGCGCAGGAATATGCTTTAAAACAGGAGAAATCTGCGGAGGAACATGCTTTAAAACAGGGGAAATCTGCGGAGGAATATGCTTTAAAACAGGGGAAATCTGCGGAGGAATATGCTTTAAAACCGGAGAAATCCTCGGCGGAATATGCTTTAAAACAGGGGAAATCCGCGGAAGAATATGCTTTAAAACAGGGGAAATCTGCTGAGAAATATGCTTTAAAACGGGAAATCTGCTTTAAAACAGGGGAAATCTGCGGAGGAATATGCTTTAAAACGGGGGAAATCCGCGGAGGAATATATGGCAAAACGCGCCGCGTCATGTCTTTATAAGTCCTTGGTAAATATGTCCAACTATATTGTGCGCAATGATTTAATTACGGGCATTGTGTAAACGCCCCTTTGTTGCGTTTTATACGGGGAAGTGTGGGTTTCTTGTGTTCTACGAAAGAAAAAAAATCCGACGTAGCTGATGTTTTTTCAACTTTTATCATGAAGATGCAAATACTGGAGAGTATAATTAGTTCAATTTAATAATATTGAATGGAATCGCGAGGCCTTGAACATAAGTCCATGGTTACCCCACAATATGTTTCATTATTAGCCGACCATGTATAATTGAGTATACAAATTAGAAACTTTTAGATACCAGTCTGTGGTTCGGTATATGTCGTTAATTTACCATTTGATGTTGACGCAATATGTGAGTTCTGTACAGTCAGGGGATCAGATGAATCTTTAAAAGAATTTGGGCTTGAAAAGATCCACTTTATCCATTGTCAAATTTGTCAGACTGTTCTGCCTCTCGCTATTGCTCTGTTTAAAAGCCACTATGATTTGGCAAGGGCGGACACAGACATTTGAAAAGGGGGAGGGGGGTGTCTAAACTTGCGACCGGGGAGGGGGCGCTCTGAACAAAATTGGGATCGGAAGATCCAATTTTTTGACGACCGGGGGGGGGAGGGGGGGCGGTCCGCGCCGCCTTAGATACCGTTCTTCCTCAAGATAGCGGCGGGGGGTCCAGAAAAAGTAGGCTTTGTCTTAGCGGGAGTAGTCCAACAGACGTCACTTCACGAAACCGGATTTGCAGCTCCCCCCACACCCTATAATTTTAGGAATAAAGGTCATTATTTGGGGGCGCGATCCCGCCTCAAGTTAAGGGTCAAAACCACCCCAGTCTCCCCCGCGATCCGCGGCGGTCATTGTCACTCCCATATTAATTAATTATGATGATTGAGCGGTTGTAAAATGTACGTTAAAGTTTTTCCAAAAGTAAAAGTTAAAATAAAATATTATTAACTTCAAGTTTATATTGAACATCCAACGTGTGCACGAAGAAACATGTGCTCTATATTTACCAGTAAATAATTCTCACACGGTTCGTTGCAACACAGTGCGTGTAACCTAGCCACATCAAATTGATATCAGACTGTGTGATGAAGCTTGGATACCTGTCTATATTTATGTTGTGTTGATAAGGTATGGCATGATAAGGTATGGTAAGATCATGGGTCTACAATTTACACTTCGCTGTCGGATAATATCTACTGTTAACATGGACGTCAATACGTCAGGGTAACAGTAACGTGAAGCCTTGGACGTGAACCATGCCGGCTGCGGGAGAGAATGCCTTCCGGCGACATGTCCCGGTGTTGACGTCAATGCTATAACACGGAATAAACAGCGCCAAGAGGCTCAGTGGTGGATCCAACCGGGATAGGCGGGAGGGGGGTGGGCGGGATTAGGCTGGTGGAGCAGGGGGCGTTGGATTTTGCTGAAAGCTGGTAGCATGAATGCCCCACAGTCACATTTAGCCGCCACCCACGGCTCCCCTAATATCACCCACAACATACGTCATATATATGTGGCAAAGATATAACTGGTGTCACACAAGCCGCTGTCAGTGACATCACCACCCGCCACCCCCAACACCGCTGTCAGTGACATCACCACCCGCCACCCTCACACACCGCTGTCAGTGACATCACCACCCGCCACCCCCACACACCGCTGTCAGTAACATCACCACCCGCCACCCTCACACACCGCTGTCAGTGACATCACCACCCGCCACCTCCACACACCGCTGTCAGTAACATCACCACCCGCCACCCCCACACACCGCTGTCAGTAACATCACCACCCGCCACCCTCACACACCGCTGTCAGTGACATCACCACCCGTCACCCTCACACATCGCTGTCAGTGACATCACCACCCGCCACCCCCACACACCGCTGTCAGTGACATCACCACCCGCCACCCTCACACACCGCTGTCAGTAATACCACCACCCGCCACCCCCACACACCGCTGTCAGTAACATCACCACCCGCCAACCTCACACACCGCTGTCAGTGACATCACCATCCGTCACCCTCACACACCGCTGTCAGTAACATCACCACCCGCCACTCTCACACACCGCTGTCAGTGACATCACCACCCGCCACCCTCACACACCGCTGTCAGTGACATCACCACCCGCCACCCTCACACACCGCTGTCAGTGACATCACCACCCGCCACCCTCACATATCGCTGTCAGTGACATCACCACCCGCCACCTTCACACACCGCTGTCAGTAACATCACCACCCTCTACCCCCCCACACAGCTGTCAGTAACATCACCACCCGCCACCCCCACACACCGCTGTCAGTGACAGCACCACCCGCCACCCTCACACACCGCTGTCAGTAACAGCACCATCCGCCACCCTCACACACCGCTGTCAGTGACATCACCACCCGCCACCCTCACACACCGCTGTCAGTGACATCACCACCCGCCACCCTCACACACCGCTGTCAGTAACAGCACCACCCGCCACCCTTACACACCGCTGTCAGTGACATCACCACCCGCCACCCTCACACACCGCTGTCAGTGACATCACCACCCGCCACCCTCACACACCGCTGTCAGTGACATCACCACCCGTCACCCCCACACACCGCTGTCGGTAACATCACCACCCGCCACCTCCACACACCGCTGTCAGTAACATCACCACCCGCCACCTCCACACACCGCTGTCAGTAACATCACCACTCACCAACTTCACACACCGATGTCAGTAACATCACCACCCGCCACCCCCACACACCGCTGTCGGTAACATCACCACCCGCCACCTCCACACACCGCTGTCAGTAACATCACCACCCGCCACCCCCACACACCGCTGTCAGTAACATCACCACCCGTCACCCCCATACACCGCTGTCAGTAACATCACCACCCACCACCTCCACACACCGCTGTCAGTAACATCACCACCCGCCACCCCCACACACCGCTGTCGGTAACATCACCACCCGCCACCTCCACACACCGCTGTCAGTAACATCACCACTCACCAACTTCACACACCGATGTCAGTAACATCACCACCCGCCACCCCCACACACCGCTGTCGGTAACATCACCACCCGCCACCTCCACACACCGCTGTCAGTAACATCACCACCCGCCACCCCCACACACCGCTGTCAGTAACATCACCACCCGTCACCCCCATACACCGCTGTCAGTAACATCACCACCCACCACCTTCATACACCGATGTCAGTAACATCACCACCCGCCACCCCCACACACCGCTGTCGGTAACATCACCACCCGCCACCTCCACACACCGCTGTCAGTAACATCACCACCCGCCACCCCCACACACCGCTGTAAGTAACATCACCGCCCACCACCCTCACACACCGCTGTCAGTAACATCACCACCCGCCAACCCCACACACCGCTGTCAGTAACATCGCCACCCGCCACCCTCACACATCGCTGTCAGTAACATCACCATCCGCCATCCTCACACACCGCTGTCAGTAACATCACCATCCGTCACCCTCACACACCACTGTCAGTAACATCCCCACCCACCACCTTCACACATCGCTGTCAGTAACATCACCACCCGCCACCCCCAACACCGCTGTCAGCAACCACCACTCGCCACCCCCACCCACCGCTGTCAGCAACATCACCACCCGCCCCCTCACACACCGCTGTCAGTAACATCATCACCCGCCCCCTCACACAACCCTACCAGTAACATTACCAAAATCCTTGGTCTGACGCTCAATGATAATATACATTATTGTGTTGAAATTCCACAAGTTTTCCAGAAGTGACAACTTTTATAACTTTCTTTTTAACTGAACAATTCTGTGCCTGCTTGTAACTCGTGACTTTCGCAAGGTTGTGGACGGGCGCACTGATGGGGACAATTAAAGCACCGGTTTGACTTCTATCTCCGCCATCTGGAGACAAAATCATCAGCCAGCTGTTGACATCTCCGCCCACCGTTTTGCTCTTGTTTGCTCCGAAATTGTTCCCGAAACCATTCGAATCGGTTCCGTGATTTTAAAATTGCGACTGTAAGTAAAATTCTATTATTAGATCCATGGGTACATTATAACCAAACATTTGTTTTAAGGTTGCCGTTTTCTTAAATAAACAAGCTGATGTATATCGTTATTGCAGTGCAGAAAGTTAGTTGAACGCTGTTTAAGCCTACTTTAACGATTTATTTTATTCCCTTATTTATCATATTCTGCATGTGCATGAATAAGCAGGGGCGGGTCTAGTGGTGGTAGGGGGTTGCACGCTCACCCTCACCCCTTGAGGACGTGAGCACACATTGTAAAAGTCAGGGTTTCCGACGAAATACATCGGAAAGTGACATTTTTTCGATGCAACCCAGAGGCGGATCCAAAGAGGGGGGAGGGGGAGGGGGAGGGGGGGTTAACCCCCCCCCCCACCACCTCTATCAAGCCGAAATTGTTTCAATGCTTATCGAAGAGAATTAATGCCGTGTTTTTAATGCAAAATCAAGGCCATCTGAGGTGTGGACTCCCGCCGATCGTAAAACACTGTCATCCCCCACCGGTTGCAAGTTGTTCAGGGAGCAGAGAGAAGCCCCCTCCCCCTTCCCTTCCGGGTCGCACCCCCTGCCCCTTTCAAATTCCTAGATCCGCTCTTGTATTATGTGTGACATGTACGTACGTGTTAACTGATTTGATGCACATCCTCATTGTCTCTTGTATGGCTGTCTCAACAATAGAGGTCTGGAGGAGGAGGGGTCCAGTGTCTCGTTTCTCAGTGTCGAATGTGTTTTTTTCTAAAATGCCACGGATAGGCGATGTCGCTTTTTCAGATCCTCGGTGTGGGAATTTGGGGGTCAATGTCGAATGTCGATTTTTCAAATATACTTGTGTCGCCATTTATCCCTTCCAGATCCCTAAAATAATGCTCGCTTGCTTTCCCTATACTTCAAATTGAAACAAAACTGGCCTCGTTCTCTCTCTAAACTTTCGTGAGTGGTACAAGTCTCACTTTATTACACCCCCCCGCCCCCAACCCGGCACCACACACACCCCGAGGAGTGGAATATACGTAGATCTCTGACAATTAGTTTAAACAAACTTTTTATTGACAATGGAAAAATCTATATGACGATTAGTTTATTAACGTTATTTCCTTTCAAAGCACACCGATTCACAGGCAATAACTCCTTCAAAGTCCTTGGCACATCCCGACTTACAGACAATTTTACCCTTACTTTGCCATCTGTTGATGAGTCCTGCACTGGCTGTAGCCAAACAAACCTGGGACCTGGGACCGGTCATGTACTGAAATCATTCACCAGAGGGCGCTACATCTTGGTCCTGAAGTCTTGAAGGGTACACACCAATAGGTCGTGCGTAGAAAAGTATATGCCGTCAAGTAGTGCCTAAAATATGATCGTATATCAGGGTTATATGGTTACTGGTTACTTCTTTCTTTGTATATATTGTTTCTTTTACTAATTTTTGGCCAGATTACTGCCTGTTGCATTAATCTGTGGCGTATTTAATCATGTTTGCGGACGTTACGGGTGCGTGGTTCGGTCGACCTCATCACATGCTGATTCGCTGGGTGTTTAATTTTCGGTGGGTCGCGCTAGGGGGGGTGTCATACTATGGGCTGTAGCTAAAAATATCGCACGTGAACCTATGTTCTGTTTGTTGTTAATATAAAGTTGGATACTTTCTCTATAATTTCCTATAGCCCATATAGTCAAACATGGTTACCGATTTTTTTCTAGCATGGGGTTGAAAATTTGGGTGGGTTTTTGCATTACTTAACCTGGGGATGGGTTCTATTGCTGTGTAACCTGAACGGTGGCATTATGACAGATTTTATTCGCTAGATGACGCGCATGGCAATCTTCCATCAAAAACAAATATCAAACGCTTGAAAACAATAACCTTTCACCATTATCATGTTAAACTTTTGAGAATTGTTTCAGCCCAAAACAATTCACTCAAAGGGAGCTTGTTTGACTAAAACAAAAGAAAATCTGAATATAAGTGGAAAAGATGTTAAGCCTAATGTCTAAGCGGCCGCAAACAAACTTCCGGCTCCAGGGGTGAGCTTTGGCCTTTGTTTTGTTTCCTTGGGCCGAGAATAAAGCAACAAAAAGACCCTATTTGCCTTTGGGTAAGACGATGAGAGTTTTGTGTGACCGACGATAATTTCTTAACCTACTTTTGAAACGTTTTCTGCTTTATTTGTTGCAACACCGCAGCCTTGCTTCTCGTAGGCACCAGCCGGTGACACACCCCCCGGCTTGTCAACACGTAATGACGTATACATCTACTCAAATTCATTAATGCCGTTCACACTCCTTTTTGCCGATATCTTCGTTAATATTAGAGCAATCACCGAGATATTTTCTGACTGGCTGCACTGAACTAAGACCCAACTGATTTAGACTTACTTTCCTCTCTTTGCGAATTATTTCTTTCTCTGTTATCCAAAGAAATATTCCATATATGATATGATGAAGCTCCATTGACCACAAACGTTAGCCCTGTTGCATGCCCCTCCCTGGCTTATCCGCTCTGGGGAGCGGACCGGAGGGCCATGAAGTAAATATTCAAATTTAGCGTTGATTAAAAAATGTGGACTCTTCGGGCGGCGATTACAGAAAAGTAAACAAATAAATGGTCCTTATCGATGTGTCAAGTTGTTCTTCATATCTTTATAGTTCCATCGGCAAAGTGGTTGAATACACACAAATGTGATCACTTTTCGTACTTGCAAGACTTTCCAACAACAATTTTTTACAACTACTCCTCATGACCCTGTTGCTGTTACGTCACAGTTCTTGTCGATCTCCCGGCAGAGGGTGTTACGTATACGCTATAGTCCCAGGGAAAAGTGTGATGTGAGGAACGAGCTCCGTCTGCCGGGAGATTGACGAGAACTGAAACAAGAAACATATGGGTGGACACCAGCAGTCATTTTCACCTCCCCCCCACCCCCTCCCCCCCTACTTAGAAGCATCCCTACCACTTATAACCCAAGTTCTGAATTATTTAAACAGTTGGTGCCACGCCAAAACAAGTTTAGCTCATAATAGTCTTGTGTGTTTCTATACTTATATTATCGAGCTATAACGCCTCAAATAGTAGAAGGGAATGCTTTTTTCACTAATTTTCGCACATGGCGATTTTAATTTTGGGAGCGAGGGAAGTGCAATATCATGTCAATGGGAATACATTGAGACTCTGTTTGTCTCTGCTCATTGACTTGAATAAAAAACACTCATCCATTAGAACAATACACGCCCTCGACAACAAATGCCTATGCACTGCATCAAAGCCCATCTGTCAATCTTGTGATGCAGCCGCAGCAAGGCACCAGCGTTATGCACACTTGTTCTAAGAGCACCTGTTTTTTTGTGGGTCCCCAAAACTGTAGAGCCTTTTTATTTGTCACCTCCTCCCCAATATATCTTTAACATATAGGAGAGGGATATAATTCATTTTGTATTAGGGTTATCAGGAATGAAGTTATCAATTGCGAGATGATGTTGTCAAAGAGTTTGTATTAGTTTCTAGGGACTTTTTTTGAATTAAAGGTTCTAAGTGACTAAAACAAATAGATTTATATAAACCCATGCTTTAATATTAAATTACCAAACTACTAGTTGTGTAAATGTATGGTATTATCTGCCACTTACTTTTCATTTAACCCAGGTTTTGTAAGATCAGCTTGCGGCAATTTAGTAATAACAAAAATATGGCAATGTCAATAGTCTTATCTAAATTATTATTAAAAGTAAATAGTTTGATTACAGAGAGCTATATTAACCTATGACATGTCATTAAGACCCATAAAGGTTGGATTCTTACAATTAGTCAGAGTTTAGGCTGAAAAAGAACTCCCCTGGTGGGTTCTATTATACCCTGCCTGAATCCTGGATCAGCTCCTGAACCACATTCTATAGCCTCTGGGCTTTTCCTATGGAACCCCACTCTTGGCCAACCAAATTACCATAGCATCTCCAGTGAGTGACATCACCCATTGGGGGTTTGTGGCATGCTTACTAAAATAAAGAATAACTAAGATCTATATACTACAAAATAGATCAAGACTTACTTTACGTAAACACCAAATAGTACAAATGGTCTTGAACTAGTCCCTTGATGGGTTTAGTGACAGAAACTAATCAGTATATAACCTACTGTACATGCTGTAGTACTTTATAGTTTAAGTAAATGTGGGAAAGGCCAAGTGGAGCTTTTAATACCTCAATATTATTTCATATACATTTACATTGAAAGTGTGGCATATACATGACCATAATCTGATATTGTTTGTAAAGTTTATCATGCAGGATAAAGGTTTGCATTATTGTGCCCTGCCCCCAGCCATATGATGTTTGTCTCTACAATTTACTGCTCCATTAAAGTAAATGAATTGCCAGAAACCACTAATATTAGCCAACAGGATATATTTTATTTAGACCCACAATTTCAAATTAGCCTATACTGGTATTGCTACAAGTAAATATTTAGTTTAACTTGTTTCAACATGGGTAACATCAAGATTACTGGAAAGTTTGTTGAAAGTATCAGATTTGTTCCAAAGTGATTACTGTTGCGTTGCTTCACATGTGAGTAAACACCTGGTGATGAATTGTCTGTCGCTAGGGATGAGCAGAGAGGATGACGTCACCACCTCTGGCTGTGCTTCCATGGGTCGGGCCTCGATGCGCGTGGGGACCGCTTGGCGGCGCCAGCGTCACCGCGTGACCAAGAAGCTGAGTGGGCGGCTGCCGTACACGGGGGACCTGCGCCACGCCCCCTACCTCAACAACGAGCTGCCGCTCAGCACCGACACCGAAGCGTCGCTTCAGGATGTCTTCCATTATCTCCGAGAGTTCGGGCACGGGCGAGATGTGAACGGGAGCATCGCCCGCCGGATACAGACGCTGCTGGGAAGATGCTGCGAGGGCCACAGCAGCATGAGCGCCGTGGCCAGTTACGTGGACAACGGCGGCTATGACGTCATGCAGTGGGCGGTGGCCGTCGGGTCGGTGGCCGTGGTGAGGTACATCTTGGAGAGCGACTACGACATCCGGCTGGTGGTCCGGCCCTGCACCAGCCCTCTCCACCTGGCCTGCAAGAGGGGCAATCTGGATATCGTCCGGCTGTTCCTGGCTCACGGCGCCGCCATGGGCTACAAATCCGCCGTCTGCTTCCCGACGCAGCACTTCACCAGAGCGCCGGAAGGGGGCGGGCCTGTCAGTAACTTTCAGTACCGGATGAACACGCAGAGGTCGTATTGCTGCAGTCGCAAGGTCACGCTCCTGGAGTCCGCCCTCAACGCGGACAACGTGAAGCTTCTGGAGCTGTTGCTGGATCACGACTCGAGCCGGAAGATTCTGGATCTGCGCTGGGCGCTGCACACGGCCTGCCGCAAGGAGGCGCTCAAGTGTCTGGCTCTGCTGCTGCCTCGCCTTCCGGATCAGATCAACAGGCGCCTCAACGGCACCGACAGCCTCATCCGGGTGGCGTTCGACACGTCTGGATCGTGCGGGATGGTCCTGCTGAACGCCAAGCTGCCCTGGAGCGAGCATGTCCTGCTGAACGCCATCACGGACTGCCAGGAGTCGCTGCTCCACACGATGTACCGCTGCGAGTCGCTGACCTGCCCCCTGGCGGCCACGCAGCTGGCGCTTCGCAACTGCTTCCCGCGAGAACACGTGGACGTGCGAGACATCCACGGGAACACGCCGCTGCTGTTCCTGCTGCGCTTCCTGGGCCGGCGGGTGGGGGTCCCTGCGGGGGGGCTCCAGGGCGGACTCCAGGACGGCAGCCTGCCCTTCTGGCAGAACCAGCAAGACGACTACAACGACCAGGTCCTGGAGACAGTCCGGTTCCTCATCAAACATGGCGCCGACATCCGGGCCACTAACCGCAGCGGGGAGACGGTGCTGCACGCGCTGCTCCATGACAACCACTACCGGAGGCTGTGCGGCATGAAGGCCGCTTACTACAACGAGGTCATCCCGGAGATCACGCGGACCATGGAACTGCTGCTGGACGAGGGCGCCGACATCAACGCCGCCTCCCGCCAGCTCGCCTCGCCCTTCGCCTGGGCCGTCCAGGTCTTCGTCAGCCTGGACATCTACCAGCTGGAGTCGGCCTGGCCGGCCTTCAGCTTCCTGCTGACGCTCATGCTGGAGCACGGCGCCGACACAAGCCGCACGGACGAGAAGGGCATCCACGTGGTCAGCATGCTCTTCACGGCCGTCAACCGCTGGGTCAACCAGTGCCGCTCCGAGCTGGACCTGCCCCGGGGGGTCCGCGTCCTGGCCCACGTCCGCTCCCTCGTCCGGCTCTTCCTCAAGCACGGCCTCCGCCTGTCCGAGGACGTCCTCGAGCTGTGCGTCAAGCAGCTGGCTATCCTCTGCAACGTCAGCGTGCCGGGCGACCGCGGGGAGGAGGCGTGCGCCCTGCTACGGGCCGTCAAGGGCCTCCTCGTGCCCTTCATCACCCACGGCGTGAACCCCCACCGCCTGCGGGTGGTCACCGACCGGGACTCCCTCATCCCCTGCCGCCTCAACGCCCAGTTCTACCTGGCCCGGGCCTTCATCATCCACCGCGGCCACCAGGCCGTCTGGGACTTCTTCGCCCTCTTCGAGACGGCGTTGCGCCAGGACAGCTTCAACCACCTCGTGACGTCACTCAGCAGCATCCTCGCCGGCAACTTCGATGATAATTCCTACTGCGACACCTCGCGCTGCATCGAGGAGCTGGTCGCTAGGCGACGCACGCCGCGCTCGCTCAAGGTCATCTGCAAGGTCATCGTGTCCTGTTGCCTGGATTGGCGACTGGAATCCGGTGTGAAGGAACTCCCACTGCCCAAACCAATCAAAGCCTATCTCTTGGACTTCTAACAGCAAGTCTTTGTTAACAACTCCCTTTTCTTTGTGGCCGAGTAGTTATATACTATCAATCCTACGATCTTACGGGGACTGTGGTAGTAGACCCGGTATGCATCCTGTCTGTGTGACATACGTTGGTCAAGCCACGACATGACGTTCATTTAGTCCTCAACATGGTAGTTTTTGGAAGATAGAGTGCGGGTATAAGAGGTACTGTTGTGAGGCGACGAGGAGCTAGGGCCCACGAGATGGACTATTTTGTAAAATGACGGGTGTGAGTAATACGTGAGCTATGCTGGAGCAACAGAAGACACGTGTTCGTTATGATGTGCGAGCTCCAAAAAAAATGACTGTTTGGAGTTCTGTGACCGTATGAAGTATTTGCTCACTTTATCATAATTACATGCCACGATAACCAAGCAATAATCACACAACGTAAATGGTCTTTTGATCTTAGGTAGCTTATACATTTGTTTAATGTACCTTTCTGTTCAATATTTTTTGGTCTTTGTAATGCGAACGGCATATGTGTATAGACGCTGCAATATCGGGATAATTTTTAACGTAATACTGAGCATTTTTAATCAAGAAGCTCAGTAGTCCTGCTGTGAATCCTGTATCTAATAAGGACCAATCAGACGATAATTGCGTAACCATAACATAATGGAGATTACATTCTAGAAATCATCCTTCTTGAGTCTTGACATGGACTCCGAAACAAATTCCAAGCTTTTTTTTGCCGCTATACATACAGCTGCAAGCCAGTTGGGTAGACTCCCGTGAACGATATTTGGATGAGAATGTAACGAGGGAAATGTAAACATGCAACGTAAGATGTTTGTCTATAATGTATATGTGTCAACCGTACAACTGTTATTAATAATCGGTTCCGCTAAGTTATTATACCAACGCGTGTGTAAACTGGAGATATTTATGGAGCTTTTCCGTTTCGCTTTCAAACCGATTTGCTCTGCTAATCGAGGCGTTGCTGATATAGCTTATTGATGTACCAATATATAGGCTTGGTTTCGGTTATTGCGACTCCGGCGTGTCTGCTCTTTAACGGTTGTTGTTATTATTGTGTGGTTGTTACTGATTTTTCGTCTTTAACTGATTATTTATACCCAATATATATGGTTGGTTTCGGTTTATTGCGAATCCTGTGTGTGTGTGTGTGTGTGTGTGTGTGTGTGTGTGTGTGTGTTTCTTGACAATTGTTGTATTTTATTGTGTGGTTGTTATTATTTTCTCCTTTTAATTGCTTAGCATTCTTTATACACAAGTCTGGAACTCCCCTTAGTATTTATCTCTAGTGTTTTAGTTTATTGCATGTCAGAGCGTGTTGACCACTGTATGGTCTCACGCTAGCGCCGTGGTATATTTATGTTGTGTAACCTATGGCTGTACATCATGTAACTTATGTGGTGCGAATGATACCGAACATGATAAGGTATTTTAGTCAAATGAAATCCCAGTACTGCAACTTTTAAAGGGGTAAATGTGTGACCCTGAATCTTGGTTTGTAATAAGTTGTGTGGTCTGGGCACCAGAAGCGGCATTTGTGAAAGTCATAATTGTGTATTAATGGACAATATATAGCAGGCACTGGTTGTCGATTGGAGTATACTCCACAGATGGAATGTAAGTGCAATTGTGTATCATGTCTCTTCTTATACATATACAGCGGAGGCGGCGAATTAATATATATTGGCATTCGCTTGCTTTATATTATTATATGAAACGTATATTTTATTATTATACACTAAAATTATGTGGCAGTGGAGAACGACTACCTTTGTCCTTTGTTGCAAGACCGGATTTGATAAGACGTGTATATTGCTAAACGACCAACCGTATAATCTCATTATCCGTGTCTATTATAGGGATAGCTTAAACACTGGTCACTTGAACGATTATTAAATTCGCTGGGAACTCCAGTTTTTCCCTTTCCAGTGGAAACAATGAATATATAAAAATATTATATAAGAATATAAGTGATTACCACTTACTTCTAGTATGCGACCGTTCACGGCTTTGTTACAGCGTACAGAGCGATGTGTACTGATGTCAGATAAAGAGTAAAGCGACCGTTCACGGCTTTGTTACAGCGTACAGAGCGATGTGTACTGATGTCAGATAAAGAGTAAAGCGACCGTTCACGGCTTTGTTACAGCGTACAGAGCGATGTGTACTGATGTCAGATAAAGAGTAAAGCGGCTGTTCACGGCTTTGTTACAGCGTACAGAGCGATGTGTACTGGTGTCAGATAAGGAGTAAAGCGGCTGTTCACGGCTTTGTTACAGCGTACAGAGCGATGTGTACTGGTGTCAGATAAGGAGTAAAGCGACCGTTCACGGCTTTCTTACAGCGTAGAGAGCGATGTGTACTGATGTCAGATAAAGAGTAAAGCGACCGTTCACGGCTTTCTTACAGCGTACAGAGCGATGTGTACTGATGTCAGATAAAGAGTAAAGCGACCGTTCACGGCTTTCTTACAGTGTACAGAGCGATGTGTACTGATGTCAGATAAAGAGTAAAGCGACCGTTCACGGCTTTGTTACAGCGTACAGAGCGATATGTACTGATGTCAGATAAAGAGTAAAGCGACTGTTCACGGCTTTGTTACAGCGTACAGAGCGATATGTAGGATGTCAATCTGCGCAGTATCGGTGAGACACATTCAGTTTTCAGACCATGGTCTGGTGCAATCATGATTTTTGCACTTCAGATTAATAAATAACTCAACATTTGTCTTTTCACTGTATTGATGTTACTTATCAGCGTTGTTCACTATGGTTGAGATATTGAATGGCCAAACGGCGCACCACGCTAGATTTTATGAGGTGTTTGCATATATATTTTGCCGGCTGAAAACGGAAAGATCATTAGCGGGCTTTCAGACTGCTGGTAATCAATAATTCGATACACCAGACACTATATAACCGCTAGGTTGGGGTGGGACAGATTATAAGAAATTAAATGCCGTCGGTCCCTTTGTGGATTAAATGAGTATATAGGGGAGTGGGGTGGATACTATTCGTGTAGGGTAAATGAAATAAAAGTAGAAAGGCTTATCATTGAGAAGGACTTCTAGTAATAACTCAATGCAAGGGGCCCGATATAGACTCAATTTCCCTAAAGATCGAACTGCATAAAAAATGTATAATGCTCCCGTATAAATGTGCGAGTCTGGTATAGATTTCTGGTTGAAAGCCACGCCTTGCTTCTTCACAAATTAGATATAACGCTGTATAATCACTATTATAAAGTATTATCTTTACAATATTAATTGGATGTTTCATTATAGCGGATCGACAACGAATGTTTAATTATAGCGGATAGACAATGGACGTTTAATTATAGCGGGTGGACAATGGATGTTTAATTATAGCGGGTGGACAATGGATGTTTCATTTTAGCGGATGGACAACGGGTGTTTAATTATAGCGGATGGACAATGGATGTTTAATTATAGCGGGTGGACAATGGATGCTTCATTTTAGCGAATGGACAACGCGTTTAATTATAGCGGATGGACAATGGATGTTTAATTATAGCGGATAGACAATGGATGTTTAATTATAGCGGGTGGACAACGGATGTTTAATTATAGCGGATGGACAATGGATGTTTAATTATAGGGTGGACAATGGATGTTTAATTATAGCGGATGGACAATGGATGTTTAATTATAGCGGGTGGACAATGGATGTTTAATTATAGCGGATAGACAATGGACGTTTAATTATAGCGGGTGGACAATGGATGTTTAATTATAGCGGGTGGACAATGGATGTTTCATTTTAGCGGATGGACAACGGATGTTTAATTATAGCGGGTGGACAATGGATGTTTAATTATAGCGGATGGACAACGGATGTTTAATTATAGCGGATAGACAATGGATGTTTAATTATAGCGGATGGACAACGTTGACTCTACACGAGCAGCAGTGCGCATGCGCCTCATTTACAGAAACAACACAAATCAAGACTTTTTACTTTAATAAACAAGCGACCTGTTTATTGGGCCATCTGGTCCTACAAAGCACTTACATTTTGCAAACAACTACACATATCTTACACAACCGTCAGAGAGCGCCAGTTGTTTTATCACTGGGTGACCAACGTCTCCATGGCATGACACTCCCATCAACACGACAACAGCGGACACTTAAACAAGAGCGAATATATGCTAATTATTATCAGGATTCTCCTTTGCTGAGAAGAGGAAGAGGTAGTTGAATGTTTAATCACGGCCGCGCGACATAAGAGGTCTGATTCTGCATCGTCTTCCCTGTTCACCACGTTTCGTATGACGGACGACCTGACCTGACCTGACCTGGAAAGCTGCACTACAGACGTGGGAGCGGGAAGTCCTCGCACATTTATAGCCTAAGGTTTCCCAAACCGATGTCTGCTCCTGAAGTGATTGTCACGACACAAAACACAATTCACACAATACTTCGGGGCTTCGGCTAATAGTAAATACCTGTCTTTAGTTTTATTTTATTTACAAACGTTACATGACTACTACTCATATCAGAAATATAGTTATTTCTATAGCGTCAGGAGTGGCGAAGACATGTATATATCAATCAAAACAAGTCTATAGCAGCTGATTGAGCAAGACTCCTTTGCTGGGAGTTCACCAGACTTGCGATCCACCTGGTGCCTCTAAATGGTTGGGGCCGGACACCTCTCATAGCGGAAGCATAAATAATAATCATTCTCAAAAACTGCGTCAATTAAATAAACTGAAATGGGTTGGTCTGAATAGGCCAATTGATTTGCTGGCATTACATAACATTATGACCCATAATCTATAGTTCGCAGGGTCATGAAATCCTCAGCAGAAAACGCTTAACCTTCAATTCATATAAATATTACCTCAAGTAAAGACATATCAAATCATCCTATTAGCAATGCATACTATAAACATAGCCAACCATCTTTCAACAACTGAAACAGTTAACAGCCGTCATACATGTTAAGGAAATTATTATATTTATATTATATTTACGAAACTTGCCTTGCAGCTTAGTCATCGTGCGACGACTGTGTGCTATAACTTTTAGTTTAGTGCCACAATAAACACAATGGCGTATCAGAGAGATCGTCCTCAAATAAACTTTTTACCATGCATCCAAATTTCTAACAGCAAACGGTCACCAGAGACAGACCTGTGGCCATATGATATCTGTATCCCTGAGAATGGCTGAGCTGCGGAATTATCGAAACATACGAGATGATTTAATTGGTATCGTGATGTAGGCGTCAGCCAAAGTGTGCCGACATATTCAACATGGCCTCATATTTATATATATTTATATATTTTAGGTATTCCTGAATTGGTAAACACTTACATATACGCATAAACCTGTTACGCAGACACAACGCCATGATATCCACGATCATGCAAAGGTCGCGTCACAATATAAACGATGCACAGTTTAATTACTATAGATCTACAGGACAGCAAGCAGGCCAACCGCTACACCGACATACACGTACTTAGGACAATTGTACAGCGCGAGATGAACGCCCAGCTCCTGAGTGCCAAGACCCATATGTCGCTAAAAACACGAGGAAAGAATTTAAAAAAACAAAAATGAAATTTATCTCATCAAATATAATGGCAATCACTAATTGATTTCAACTTCATGGGCCAACTACCCGGGTTACTTAATACCATCAGCGCAAACGTCAACTGTAGTTTTCATTTGTATATATATATGCGCATGCATAAATAACGAAACATAATAGATTAATAAACACACCAGTCGCACCGACCGATATATGAGGTAGATTTAAAATACAGATGCATACTATATGTAGTCGTAATTTATTCGTCTCATTGACAGCTCTACGCTGATTGCTTGGCGTGCAGAACTACCAGCTTTCTCGCAAGGGTTCTGTATGTTCGAAGCGCCATGATAGGTATATATATAATATATGCACATGTTGCGGATCTCAACCAACTGGCTGAATTCTCATCTGGGAAAATTGCGACTAACGCTGACATACTGCCTGCAATCCTATTTGTAGATAATAAGCAATATACACAAAGGATGAAGGTGTCGATAAGTGCACCACGAAGAAGAATATTAAAGGCACTCGCATCTATGAGATGATGGCACCCAGCAATGATCGAGCTCTCAGGGCATCCTAGAATACGAAGACACACGTATTGGCGTAGTTTGCTGCTTACAAGTTCACGGGTCTTTTTTCTTACGTCAACTGAAATGATTGATCTATCAAAAGATGTCAGTTGAGAAGTTCCGTCTTATACGTTATAAGACGTCATTAATATGGCACTGGAGATATTAACATAATAGTCAAACACGGGATACACAATATATTACCACAGAAGTGTTTCATACAAATCATCAACGAACAATCTGACTAAAGTAGGAACAACACGTAATTTACAACATAAGTGAAGAATGGTTTACATCATCCATAAATTTCAGACAATAAACGAGGTAGTCAGATGAACGGTTCAGGATACGGCAACAAATAAAGACAAATACCTGGAAACAATATATAGTCCACATGTATAGCAGTTAGCATCACATAACTTTACAACGACCGATTTCTTTTAATTAGTTAAGTTTACCATACGTTACGGCACGATGTCGCTCATAGCAAGGTCACGTCAAGGTCAAACCATCCACATTTGAAGCGTGCAGCGTCAATACAGTGTGTGTGTTACCCTGGTATAGCCAAACAGGTCTTCCAAAAGGCGATAGCTTCCGTAAAGCATGTAACCATTAGATTGCGTAGGCATTCTGTGGTACCATATCCTCCAAGGCCGCTTCCTCAATGACAATAGCGAGTCATCGTTATAGCCCGCATTATGCATAACAAGTAGCATTAGGATCTCTACACTGCTATTGACAATGTAGAGGTATGATCAAGTTTAGACACGTACACTGTCTGATGATGCTAAATGGTCGTATTCAAGTACAGGCTGCTCGTGTGATAAGATTGCATGAACTCGACATTTCCACTTAGGCTATTTCCATCGGACGTGGGGGGGGGGGCGGGGGTAAATAAGGGCTGCGAGTGGGAAGATCTAGTCTTGATAACACAATAACTTCTTTAAGCTGACTTATTATTCTAAACGAGCCTCCGTTAAGCGCAGGACCCTTCCACATATGCATATGTGTTATTATTTTTTCTGCATTGTCTGTTGTATAACGTCCATTTAACCTCAAGGAAAAGCCACAATCGTAAGCATTTAGTTGTTGCTTAGAATTACCACCTGAGATGCCTGGTGTGGAGCCGTCTGGAGCCACACAACGGGCAGTGCACATTCACACGATAACGCACACTTATACGGGGTCCAAGTCCGGGCGATGAACTGCACGCAAATAATAATTACACAAACAACGACGAAGCCACGCGGGATTAGCCATGTTGTGCACATTGATAAGCTCGTCCGCGCAGATATCTAGGTATTCTCGACATTTCGCTCTTGACATTTTTTTAAAAACCTAGTGCCCTTTCCGCACCAGGCATGCTCCACCAATCTATGGGGGTATGCCCCACCAATATATGGGGCCATGCCCCATCAATATATGGGGCAGACGAACCATACCCAAAGCCATACCAACCAGCATGCACGACGTAACAAAATATGGCACAAGACAAAAAAGCGACGAAAAAAAACAGTTCACGGATGAAAAAGTTCCTCAGCCTGTAGCTGTACCTACACGACGGTCAACACGTGGTTATTAATCAGCCCAATATGATGAGGTACACACGTTATCAGGTGCAGTATTCTAGTGGTAATCAAGCTTTCTACAGCCATAATAATTAGCTTTGCCATAGTACATGACGTCATAACTTTGAGGTAGACAGGCATGTAAAAGCATATGTCACCTATTACCCAAGTGCGAGGATTTGATACCAAGTATATAGCAAGCATCATATACATCTATACCTAGGTTTCATTCGTTTAGATGCTGTAGGCGTCACGGGTATAGCAGCCAGTGTATGGTCTATAGCGACGGCGGCGACCCCCTAAGCCTCAGTCACTGCCACATTGTAAGGAAGGTCAACTTATATAGAAGGTCTCTATATGTTTTCCTGAATATACCTGATATACATTCGCTTTATATATAGGAATAATGTATATGAGCAGTATCAATAAACTTAAATAGATTGCTCTATTTTGCATGGCAAAGCAATACTTTTCAAACGGTATGTTCGTTTTTTTTATAGCAATCTAGGAAACAAATTTCACCCTTGCGCGAGAACACATCATTCCGAAGCGACTTCTCTCACTCTGTGGCTAACTAAATAAACTGTACACATATATCTGCACCAAATATTGGCTGCACTGTTGCTCACACTCGGCGTACTCAGAAATCAACTCTATAAGTCAGTACTGAACACGTGGTGCACAGCACGTTTCTCAGACAGCACGTCTGACCGGAAGTCGTTTCCAATATCGCCAGTCACTTCCGGAAACATGTTCGCATCAAGGACTACTTTAAACCTTAACAGAACACATCTGATTGGCGTATCACCCCCGAGATTGGTCTCATATAACTATGGGCATACAAGCAAGGGGGCGAGAGGTGGGGGGGGGGGGGGGTAATCACGTAATAAGATCAGCCTTGGGGTTCTGTTGACATCAATGCTGATGGGCGGATCCGATTCTCAGGCAGAGATGGTGGGCGGGCCTCTTGGTTCTAATGTTAGCACTGATGGGTGGGGCCTTCTGGTTCCCAGCTTAGTGCTGGTGGGCGGGGCCTTCTGGTTCCCAGGTTAGTGCTGGTGGGCGGGGCCTTCTGGTTCCCAGGTTAGTGCTCGTGGGCGGGGCCTTCTGGTTCCCAGGTTAGTGCTGGTGGGCGGGGCCTTCTGGTTCCCAGGTTAGTGCTGGTGGGCGGGGCCTTCTGGTTCCCAGGTTAGTGCTCGTGGACGGGGCCTTCTGGTTCACAGGTTAGTGCTGATGGGTGGGGCCTTCTGGTTCCCAGCAGAGTGTTGGTGGGCGGGGCCTTCCGGTTCCCAGGTTAGTGCTGATGGGTGGGGCCTTCTGGTTCCCAGGTTAGTGCTCGTGGGCGGGGCATTCTGGTTCCCAGGTTAGTGCTGGTGGGCGGGGCCTTCTGGTTCCCAGGTTAGTGCTCGTGGGCGGGGCCTTCTGGTTCCCAGGTTAATGCTGGTGGGCGGGGCCTTCTGGTTCCCAGGTTAGTGCTCGTGGGCGGGGCCTTTTGGTTCCCAGGTTAGTGCTGGTGGGCGGGGCCTTCTGGCTTCCAGCTTAGTGCTGTTGGGCGGGGCCTTCTGGTTCCCAGGTTAGTGCTGGTGGGCGGGGCCTTCTGGCTTCCAGGTTAGTGCTGATGGGCGGGGCCCTCTGGTTCCCAGGTTAGTGCTGGTGGGCGGGGCCCTCTGGTTCCCAGGTTAGTGCTCGTGGGCGGGGCCTTTTGGTTCCCAGGTTAGTGCTGGTGGGCGGGGCCTTCTGGCTTCCAGCTTAGTGCTGTTGGGCGGGGCCTTCTGGTTCCCAGGTTAGTGCTGGTGGGCGGGGCCTTCTGGCTTCCAGGTTAGTGCTGATGGGCGGGGCCCTCTGGTTCCCAGGTTAGTGCTGGTGGGCGGGGCCTTCTTGTTCTCTTTTGGGCGATGTTTCCGCCGTTTCGCCCTTGCTTTTAGCAAGCTTCTTCTTTGTAAGCATGTCTCGCAGACCGGATATTTCTGACGTCAGTTCGCGCATTTCCTCGCGCAGGCGGTTGTTCTCAGTTTCCAGAATGGATGACTTCGCCATGCGCAGCTGACTCAGAACCTTGCGGTTATCTCGACATTTTTTGGCCGCCATGTTGTTCTTGGAGCGTCGCTCGTAGTAGCGGGAAGGATTCGGGTACGGGCTGCCATCTGCCAGCGACATCTCCTCGCCCGAGGTCGAGCTGACCCTGGCCGGCCTCAGCGGGTCGTCCCCCCTGTCGGCGGGGGGCGGGGCCGCCTGGGTGGCGAGGGCCGCCTGGACCGCTCGGTCGCTGGCCTCCATGCCGGTCTCGCGCTCCCTCTCGCTCGACAGTTTGTGCCACAGCTTGAATGGCAGCCCGTTGCGGCCGGAAGTCATCCGCGTCGTCACCATTGGCTGCGTCACTTCCGGCCGCGGGGGACCCTGCTCAGTGGCACTGATGTGCGAGTGGCTGTTGTTGTTGTTGTTGTTCGTGGTGGTGGTGGTGGTGGTAGCTGCGTTGTTCGCGCTGAGGTTGTTGGTGCCCCTGTTGTAGGCCGGGTTGCCGGTTCGGTTTGTGCACAGGTTGATTGGGGTCATATCGGAGCGGCTCTGGTCGTCGTCCGAGAAGTCGGAGCTGGTTGACTCGGCGGAGAGGGCGATCTTCAGCCCCGGGGAGTAGGAGCTGGTCCTGCTGTGGGCGGGGGACTCGGCGGCCGCCCCCCGTTCCAGGGGTCCCCCTACGAACCCCGGCCGTGGGTCCGCGTTAGAATCCGTCCCCGGCCCTCGCATGACGTGTTCCCAGGGGTGGATCGGGTATGAGGTAAGCGGCGCTTGCTGGGTATGAGGTAGAGATATGACGGCGGTGGTGGACACCGGCTGAGGTAAGACGGTGTAGGCATAGGCTGCGCGGCCGCCGCTGCTGTCCGCCGCCGATAGCAAGGGCACCAGGGGTGGCGGGGCGTTGATTCCGAGGGACAGGGGTCCGGTGGCCGAGGGTCTCCTGACCAGCCCCGCAGTGGCCATGCCGAGGGACGCGCTGGGGAACGGGTCGACCCCCAGGCCGGCGGCGGCGTCACCTGGGGGCCCCACGGTCAGCGGACGGTCGTGGAACGGGACCGCTGGCGGCGGGGCAGCGCCCGGGGCGGGGGCAGGGCCCGGGCCGGGGCCGAGGCCGGGGCCGAAACCGGGGTCAGGGCCGGAAGCGGGATCAGGGCCGGGGCCGAGACAGGGGGCGGGGGCGGGGGCAGGGTCGGGGGCCAGGGCGGGCGCCGGGGCGGGGGCGGGCGCCGGGGCGGGGGCGGGCGCCGGGGCGGGGGCGGGCGCCGGGGCGGGGGTAGACACGGGCGGCCGCTGGTTGAAGCCGCTAGCGGACGGCATACTCCTGCTGGAGGACTCCGAATCCGAGGTGGACTGCGCGCCATCAACGTGCATCCCGCGCCCCATGGGCAATCCGGACATTCCGGAGCTGCCGGAGCTGCCGGACATCCCGGACATCCCGGACACGTCTATGAATGCCTTGTCCAGCGGCAGCCCGTAGTGCTCCTTGACGGCGTCCAGCTCCTTCTGGAGCATGCTGTTGTGGTTGTTGAGCTCCATGATCTTGTCGCTCATGACGGCGTCGTTCATTCGTCGTTTCTCTCTCGACCGCTTGGCGGCCTCGTTGTTCTTACGTCTTTTAAGCCAGTAGTGTTCGTCCTTGCGGTAGTCCGGGATAAACTCGCGCTGTTTGCGCGGCGTCTGGTGGGGACCTGAGTCCCCGGAGGACGGCCGGTCGCCATCCATCGAATCCGCCCGCCTCCCCGGCTCCTGGTCCGACTGACACTCCGCAGCCGCACCACCTCCGGGGGCCACCCGCGCAGGGGTCACGGCGGCGGGGGACATGGGGCTGGCGACCCCCGGCAGCGCCACCCCGTGGGGTGACGGGTACCTGTCCTCGCCGGCGCCGGTGGCGGTGAGCGGCGCGGCGTGGGGACCCATGGGTTGGTGTCCGGGCGCCGCCGGCGGGGGGCTCTCCCTGCTGACCCCCATGCCGCCGAGGGTGAGCGGGAGGGGTACGGAGGAGCTGAGCTTGAGCATGGCGTCAGCGGCGGAGGTGACCTGGTCGGGGGACGGGGACTGGCGACCATGGGACAGGTCCATAGCGCTCTCCATAACGGGGGCGTGGCTCCGGGAGCTCATCGCCCCCTCGATCACCATAGCAGGAAGAGGCCGTCACTGGCTGCGCGGCTGTAGGCAGAAATAACACATGTCACGTCACTGAAGGCAGAAATAACACATGTCATGTCACTGAAGGCAGAAATAACACATGTCACGTCACTGAAGGCAGAAATAACACATGTCACGTCACTGAAGGCAGAAATAACACATGTCACGTCACTGAAGGCAGAAATAACACATGTCACGTCACTGAAGGCAGAAATAACACATGTCATGTCACTGAAGGCAGAAATAACACATGTCACGTCACTGAAGGCAGAAATAACACATGTCACGTCACTGAAGGCAGAAATAACACATGTCACGTCACTGAAGGCAGAAATAACACATGTCACGACACTGGCTGCGAAACTGAACGGAGAAATAACACATGTCACGTTACTTGCTGCGGGGCTGAAGGCAGAAATAACACATGTCACTTCACTGGTTGCGGGGCTGAAGGCAGAAATAACACATGTCACGACACTGGCTGCGAAGCTGAAAGGAGAAATAACACATGTCATGTTACTTGCTGCGGGGCTGAAGGCAGAAATAACACATGTCACTTCACTGGTTGCGGGGCTGAAGGCAGAAATAACACATGTCACGACACTGGCTGCGAAGCTGAAAGGAGAAATAACACATGTCATGTCACTGGCTGCGGGGCTGAAGGCAGAAATAACACATGTCACTTCACTGGTTGCGGGGCTGAAGGCAGAAATAACACATGTCACGACACTGGCTGCGAAGCTGAAAGGAGAAATAACACATGTCATGTCACTGGCTGCGGGGCTGAAGGCAGAAATAACACATGTCACTTCACTGGCTACGGGGCTGAAGGCGCCAATAACACGTCACGTCACTGACTCCGGGACTGAAGGCAGAAATAACACATGTCACTTCACTGGCTGCGGGACTGAAGGAAAGAATAACAAATGTCACGTCACTGAAGGCGGAAATAACACATGTTACGTCACTGGCTGCAGGCAGAAATAACACGTCACGTCACTGGCTGCAGGCAGAAATAACACGTCACGTCACTGGCTGTGTGGCTCTCAAGAACACACCAGCTCCACAGAAGGCGTGGCCGCAGCTGAATGTACACACCTCATAGATCGTATCCAGCACTCGCTCTCAACAGTCACGTGACTTCCATGAATTAACAGCATCAGAAATTACGTAACCAAAGCGAGAAGTCGCCTTCATGTTTTTTGAATAAATCATCACCATGTCAAATGACCAGACCTGTCTATTAGTACCTAGGACAGATCCTTTTACAGAGGCATAGGAATATATATATAGACTTTATGCCGTATAATGCGGCTCATGAGGGTTGGCGCCAAGCGTAGGGCGACCTTGTATCGCACAGTAATATACAGCAATAGTGATCGATCTTACATTTCCGTAACGTACGTTAATGCAATAGAACAAACCTGTTTGGACATTGACATGCAAAGAACGTATTTATGTAGTATTGATCATGACAATGTGGCTGAAGGCTAGATAATATATCAAAAAACAATTCTACATTAAGATTAATATACGCATCAGTAAATTTCAAACTGCATAAACGCCCAGAAGCCGCATTCGCGTTCCATCGCAAAAAGGTACTACTTTATAGCGTATTGTATTTCGGTTAAAGATGTCTCCCGAAAATAATCTTAATAACTTGACATTGATGAAGATATATGGTTTCCATGCGAGGAAAAAAATGTCATTGTCTCTTGTCAAAGGCAAACGGTTTTTAACCGCTGTATTAAGCCGTCCAATCACCAGAACGGGTGCCATTTGGACTTGGCTTCCATTAGTGTGACGCACGGGGCTCACTGTGCGGAGGTGTACGGCTCAACTGGGAGGGGATCCCAATGGGGGAAAGCGGTCGGCGAGGTATATGAAGTGACAATGGGGAGGTTTCACGCGCGATGGAAATTGGAAGGAGACCTGTTTCTGGGGAATGGGGATCCATATGGGGAGTTATAAGATGGGGATTGGTTCTGTGCCACTGTGCCACCATGGATACCGTCCAGTTAGGGGCTACAAAGACATAGGTTTGTTGTAAGCTAACTTCCTCCATACATTCGCAATCTCAGCCTGGATCGAATACCTGTGCCACCGCCTTTTATCAATGTATTCCACCGACTGACCCACCCGGCTTGCGTTGCACAACCTTCATAGGAAGGAAACAGCTCGATGTGTTGATTACGCAAGGCGTGCTACTTTTATATTTTGTTTCAGTAAATGATTACTTTGATCCAATTAAGTAACTGAGTTATCGTTTTTTTTTTCAAACATGTAAAAGAAGTGCACACGGCCGCGTCGGCGGCGGAACAGAGCGCCACCATGCGGCTAAGCTTGATTACGCGCGTGTTTGGATGGGGTTCCAAATGGGGATTCCCGATCTTAAAACAGCGGTAAACCCGTGTCCACTTATATTCCCCAGGGGGGAACTATTATACAAATCCGGTGGATGGGGTTACGCCGGTGTCTTGATGCATGAGAGAGCGGATATTTCGCATTAAAAAGATACCCCTATCGCGGATATTTTAAAACTTGCGACTGGGTAGGGGGGGGGGGGGAGGGGGGGGGGGTGCATTCATAGAGCGGGGGGATGCCGCTTAAGAATACCCGTTCCGAGCGGATTCTGGCGGCCAAACGCCCCTTCCGAGTTTCGCTGAAGTATGAGATATTTTGAAGTGCATAGACGTTTATTAAGAAAATAATCGCGCTCTGTTATTGCGTTAGTTGAACTGCAGAGACGTTGATTAACAAATTAATAAGTTACATGCATAAATTTTTATTTTGGTTTAACATATACCAATGTGTATCATAGACAGAATGGTATCGTACAGAACATGATACCATATATAACGGACAACAGTGGTATACGCATGTCTGTACCTTGCATCCTCAGGTAACGAGGTGGGGGGGGGGGTTACATTTGCAGACACAATGGCGCCCACCCCACACCCTACTCCCCCTGCCTCTCTCCACGGGCTGTAGTTGTATCGACCTTGGTGAAGGAGTGTTAAAGGTGAACTGTACAAGGCCGTCAGTCGACCCACTTCGTGTCCCGAAAGAGGACAAGAGCAATCCGAGTACCCGTCTCCCCCCCCCCCCGCCCCCCCACCAGCCCCACCACAATCAGAGTACCCCTTCCTCCTCCCTGACCCCCACCCCAGTTATAGCAATACCCCCCACCCCCCGCATCATCCTTCCATCCAGTGGCCGGAGCTTAGTGAATCAGTATTCC
The DNA here is from genome assembly GCA_964019135.1 of Arenicola marina. Lineage (NCBI taxonomy): Eukaryota > Metazoa > Annelida > Polychaeta > Arenicolidae > Arenicola > Arenicola marina. The sequence goes on from OZ025249.1 coordinate 24,940,861, forward strand.
CGCCAGCCACATCACCCCACCACCCTCCCAACCACCCCATCACCCCCACCCTCTGAGACTGCCACAGGCCGGGCCGGCTGGTCAGCTGACCTGACGTGACTCGGCTAGGGGGATCCAAGGCCACGCTGAGTGCGTGATCCGCTGACAAAGCCCGCCTCACGTCGCGACGGTCTGTGTAACCACCGACAGGCGGGGGGTGTGGGGGGAGGTGGGGGGGGGGCAACCGGTTACACTGTGGGGCGGTTCAGGCTGAGGGGCAGGTAGGGTCAGTTACACTGTGGGGCACTTCACGCTGAGGGGGAGGTAGGGACGGTTACACTGTGGGGCACTTCACGCTGAGGGGCATGTTGGCACGGTTACACTGTGGGACGTAAGTCAGGCTGGGGCCGAATGACGCTGGGGAGTTACATTGGGGCAATACATCTAGCATTATCAGACCAGAACTGACTTTTCTCAGTGTTAACTCGGTCTGATCAAATGCATATGAACTCGCCTGAACACGCACTTAGGCGAGCAATTAAATCTTGTAAAACTAGTACATTAATTACTTCTACAGTCTCTTGTATTTTGTATGTGAGTATCTGTGCATGGGCATGATGGTGGGGGTGGCGGTGAGGGGCATGGTGGTGGGGGTGGCGGTGAGGGGCATGGTGGTGGGGGTGGCGGTGAGGAAGGGGATGGATACGGTAAATATTTTCCTTTGGTTTTGCACTGTGTGACTATAGTGGGGGGGGGGGGGGGGCAAGGGGTATTTTTAGAACGGGCTTTTCATTTCACCGTTAACTGGGTATGAGGAAAATAATTGTTCGTGAACTGGGACACTCTCTGCCTTCGACTCACTCCGCTAGGGCTCAATTATATCTCTGTTGTCGCCTACGTCCTGAATGCATTTTCACACTCGCTCGGCAGGGCGGCGCTGCGCAGATTGATAGGAAAAATGCGTCGCGCATTTCTACAAATTAGTGCTGGGACCCAGCCTAAGCCTAATAACGCATGAAATCAGGTGCTGAAAAGAAAGAGTTCTGTCACAATTATAACTATTTCGAAAGGGTACAAGATGCGTTTTGTTGTATTAAATACGCAAAGTTCGTATTTTTATGTTTAATTGTTGAAAACTATAATGTTGCAGAAGATTGCAGCTGATCAGACCGTTTTTCAAGAATCTTGAAATTTGCCCCCGGCCGACAGCAGCGGTAAAAGCGGAGCTTGCGTAGCGCCACCGTGCGGGGAGCTTGGAACTGGGAATGGGATATTAGCAGGCCGTCGTGATCAATGATTTTCATTATTCGTGAACTGAGAATTGAATACTAAATAACCAATATTTCATGTATCCGCCCCTTCCATTGTATGCGCCCCCCCTGCCCCCCCCCCCCCTCCCCTTAGTAGAGGTTATGTGTACTTGATGCTAGCATATAAGCTTCGGGTCCTCTTGCTATCTATGTTGTACATAACACTGGGGCGATATCGTAAAGTTCGTGAGGTATCAAACTGGCACGTCACCAGATATCCCCGGTTTCCGGAGGGTTTGGTAACGCGAGGCGTGGCTTCATTACTTGATGACGTGGGCCACACGCCAAAGGGGAAGCTACGCATGCGTGGATCCCCTCCCCGAGGGGGGAGGGGTTGGGGGGGGGGGGGCGACGAGAGAGGGTGTGTGATGGTGGAGGAAGGTAGGTAAGTATGTGACCCACACAGCTGTCATAACACAATCCATACAAGGTCAGGAAGGTCTACAACATCACAACGATATCATTTCTGTGTACAGGTAGACGTATTAATTTTCGGCTAAAACAGCCTTATCTGTGGGTGGATAATGCAAGGTACGGGCAAATATGTATTTACAGATACCGCGGCCACGCCACGTGGGACAAAATTAATCAGTAGAATTATATTAATAACCGCAACTACTGTCACAAATCACAATTTTGGGTAATATTGGGTATTATTAATGCCGCCAGGAAACATAGGCCTATTAACATAATAAACCCGCACCAATGAGAATGTGCTGACACTATTTATATCCGCTCCTCAGCGAACCGCCCTCGCCCGTATCCCATAAAACCCTCCCCGCCCGTTTATTGGCTGGATTCGCCGCCGCTCGCGGCATAACCAATATGTTTTATGGTGAAATAACATGACACCACATTGTTATTACGCAAGCGCTCGCAGCCGATTCGGGCTGCACGGCAGCTGAATATTCATAAGTAGGCCGTGGTGCAGCCGGCGTCGGCCCGGGAGGAGGAAGCCGGCAAGGTCGCCTCTCCCCCTCTCCCACCCCCGCCTACCACCTTCTCCCCCACCCGCCAACCCACCACCACCCGCACACACACCAGCCCGCCCGCCCGCTGGTTAGAAAGCGCGGTCGCTATTGGATAAAAATTGTTACGAGCAACGAGGCTGCAAAAATTTTCTTTCGAGGACTTTTTTTATTGCTGTAGTGACGCTGGGTCAAGGTCGGCAAACTGCGCCTCGCGCCAGGCGTGGCAACCGAACCGAGAGGGCCACGGCCCAGGGCCCGGGGCCCCCTCGTGAGGGGTGAGCGACACACACACACACACACACAGGCCGGGCGAGGCCTGCGACCACACAGCCCCTTGGCAGCCCCAAAAAACCCGTCGGTCTGGCCATCATCCCAGGTCTATATAATTTTTTTCGAGAGCAAGATCTACAAAGGAAAACACAGATGAGCTCGGTAAATGACGCAGTATCTAAACGATTGACGTCATGCCGCTACCGCGGTTTGCTCGGATCGTCGGCCTACTTTAAAAGAAAAGCTATTAGCGTAAAAAAAGGGTCAAATGGTTGGCATCCGACATGAATGTGTAATCCCGGGACATGACCCCAAGTCAGACGGATAGAGGGAATTAAATGTTGCGTAGTATTGAATCAAGGTCGCCTGGCGTTCAATAAACGACACTGGGGGTCTACCCCCCCCCCCCCCACCCCCGCATTTGTTTTAGGGGAAAGCTTCGAATTTAGTGCAAATGCACTCCATTTAATCCCTCCCCAAGAGTTCTTGTTGAAGCTCTAGCCAAGGTCGTCAGTTTGTCGGGGATCTGCCCCCGCCCCCCTCCCACATACACGCTTGGTAATAGTAGGCCTACGTGCACTTTGTGAATAGTCTACCCTATATTATATTATAACAATTGCACCCCAAGTGATCATTGTATAGCGACCAATATTTCGTGAATAATAATAAATTAGATTAGTACACAGCGACCACCATTTCGTGCATAATAATAATTAGATCAGTCCATAACGACCAGCATATGGTGCCTAATAATAAATTGGATCAGTACCAGAGGCAGATTTAGGAATTTGGAAAGGGGAGGGGGGGGGTGGTTGCTCTCAGAAAACTTGCGACCAGATGAGGGCTTGCTCGGAGAACCCGACTTTTACAGTGTATGGTCAAGTTCCCAAAGCTGGGGGGGGGTGCAGCCCCCCTAAACCCCCTCCTGGATCCGCCCCTGAGTACATCAGCGACCACCATTTCGTGCATAATAAACGAGTTAAGTATATAGCGACCACCATATCGTGCATAATAAGTGAGTTCAGTATATAGTGACCACCATATCGTTCATAATAAATGAGTTCAGTATATAGTGACCACCATATCGTGCATAATAAATGAGTTAAGTATATAGTGACCACCATATCGTGCATAATAAATGAGTTCAGTATATAGCGACCACCATATCGTGCATAATGAATGAGTTCAGTATATAGCGACCACCATATCGTGCATAATAAATGAGTTCAGTATAAAGCGACCACCATATCGTGCATAATAAATGAGTTCAGTATATAGCGACCACCATATCGTGCATAATAAATGAGTTCAGTATATAGCGACCACCATATCGTGCATAATAAATAAGTTCAGTACATAGCGACCACAAAATCGTGCATAGTAATACCTTAGACCTCCACATAGCGATTACAATTCAGGCCACTATAACTATAATTAATTAAATATCTATATAGCGACTGTAACTACTTAGACCTAAAGTGCAAGGCCGACCACCCGTCTCACAAACGAATGTCTTATATCGGGGTTTAGTCTAGTGCTATTCTAACTCGGGTTAATTTAGCACAGGTTTCTATTCAGCGCATTGGTCTGGCCCGGGTTATTCAAGCGCCGATTGGTCGAGTTCATGTAGACACGTCTAATTCATGTGTGCACCGTTGGCCTGCGGGCTAGTCCATCGTGGGTTAGTCAAGGATGGGTTAGGCACCAACGTCTCGAAGAAGCTTGTTGACCACCCTAATGACAGGCTCGAGACTTGGCGTGATAGCTAAAGCATCAAGTCTACTGACAATACGCTGACATCAGATCATTGTTCAATCAGAGACCACTCTTCAATCCGAAAAACTGGAGATATCGTGTCGTGCTCAAGACAATAACAGGGATTCCCCGAGTCAAGTTTATTGTGTAACTCATTCTAAATCAATTGAAGCCCAGTTTACTGGGGCAAATTCGTTGATTTGTGATTTTAAGACTTAAGAAAACTACAACTCGGTGTGAGTAATGGTGGTGATACGTACGTGGGGGGGGGGGGAGCGGAAGTGAGTAATGACCCAGGAAGCTGGTTAGTGGACACTGCGATTGAGGTGCAGAGTAGATGGGTGGGGGAGGGGGCCTTCATTAAGCCCGATACTTAAGCCGCCACCCATACGTCACCTTCTCCCTTAACCCCCCCCCCATCAGCGATCGAGCCTAATGATTCTCCCTGAAAAAGCTATACAGCTTCCCTCGCTGATCGGATCGAGTAGCTCTGACATCCAAACCACCACCAAGGTGAAGGGTTTGAATAGCACAACATTTGTTCGATGTAGATCCCTTTCGAAAGCATCCGGCACAAAACCTTTTAAAAAATGTTCAAAATAGTTCTCTTTTTGCAACCTACGAACTGCATTGTTACTCCCGGCGCCTTTTTTTAAGCCAAACGCCGGTAAAATACACACTAACAGGTTGGGGAGGATCTAGGAATTAGCAAAGGGGGGTGGTTGCTTTCTGAAAACTTGCGACCGGGGGGGCGGGGAGTGTATGTTCAAGTTCCCAATCGGGGGGTTGCAACCCCCCTAACCCCTAACCCGCCCCCCCCCTAGATCAACCCCTGCATGTGAAACATAAGCCATTAATGAATTTAGTGTGCATACGCCACCATGCTTGTTCTCTACAGCGAAAAGTATTGTGCTATTCCTAACCTTCACCTTGGTGGTGGTTTTCATGTCAGAATTCTTGGTGGTGGATTTGATGTCAGAACTAAGGATCGAGGTAGAAATATCCACTGATGTCACCGGAAATAATTCCTCACGTTGCGCCGAGAGACTGTATGACGTCATCTCTCCAATCGCGGCCAAATACCATTCCTGTGTTAGATCACCACTCATATACAACCGCCGTTAATTATATGAAGCAAATATCGCTACGGGTAGATGACGACAGGTTAGTCGTACCTTTACTGGATAGTAACCCTATTACCGTCAATTAACTTGCCGCCAATGGAGCGATGCAATAATGCAGCGTCATACCAGGAAGGCCATTAATTGCGTTGCCCTTTAAACAAAAGACATTATTCAATGTTTTTCCCGAGCGCCGTTCTATTTACCACAAAAAACTAATTATTTACGCCACGATATTTCACAGCTGTGACTAATTGCCATCTTTTTCATTGCGCGCGAAGCGAAACGTGGCGGTTTCGCACTACCACAATAACTGGGGGCGTGACCTGACGTTAGAGGACGCCATTTCCGCCCATTGTTACGTAAGAGTTTGCAACATAGCATTCTACCAGTGTTTGTTATTTTCACTATGTTAGCTATATGCGTATATTAAATAGAACAGATTCTCTCCAAACAACATGTTTCTGATCGAAGATATGGCAATGAAAGCTAGCTAACTCAAATGTGAAACAGGCTGAGCTGCAGATCAATAGCTCATGTTGGGGTCACCATCAGCCACCGGCATTTGGGGTATCTTTCACGTAAACTCATGTCATTGTCGCGTTGTGCACACCCCCCTCCCCCCGGGGGGGGGGTGTTGGTACTAAATACAGTGCTGGGTCTGGGGCAGTTTAGGTATAATGGTGACTTTTAATGGACAAGTTAGCATTAGGTCTAATGGTGAGTTGTTATGGACAGTTCAATGTTAGGCCCAAATGTGAGTTGTAATGGACAGTCCAACATTAGGTTTAATGGTGAGTTGTATTGAAGAGTTCAACATTAGGTCTAATGGTGAGTAGCGATGTTATGCGTCGAATGGTGAGCTGGCAGGAAACAGATTCCAGAATCTATTGACTCCACCAATATGCGGTAAGGGCATTGACTGTCCGGGTCATCTCTCCAATCGCGGCCAAATACCATTTCTGTGTTAGATCACCACTCATATACAACCGCCGTTAATTATATGAAGCAAATATCGCTACGGGTAGATGACGACAGGTTAGTCGTACCGTTACTGGATAGTAACCCTATTACCGTCAATTAACTTGCCGCCAATGGGGCGATGCAATAATGCAGCGTCATACCAGGAAGGCCATTAATTGCGTTGCCCTTTAAACAAAAGACATTATTCAATGTTTTTCCCGAGCGCCGTTCTATTTACCACAAAAAACTAATTATTTACGCCACGATATTTCACAGCTGTGACTAATTGCCATCTTTTTCATTGCGCGCGAAGCGAAACGTGGCGGTTTCGCACTACCACAATAACTGGGGGCGTAACCTGACGTTAGAGGACGCCATTTCCGCCCATTGTTACGTAAGAGTTTGCAACATAGCATTCTACCAGTGTTTGTTATTTTCACTATGTTAGCTATATGCGTATATTAAATAGAACAGATTCTCTCCAAACAACATGTTTCTGATCGAAGATATGGCAATGAAAGCTAGCTAACTCAAATGTGAAACAGGCTGAGCTGCAGATCAATAGCTCATGTTGGGGTCACCATCAGTCACCGGCATTTGGGGTATCTTTCACGTAAACTCATGTCATTGTCGCGTTGTGCACACCCCCCTCCCCCCGGGGGGGGGGGGGGTGTTGGTACTAAATACAGTGCTGGGTCTGGGGCAGTTTAGGTATAATGGTGACTTTTAATGGACAAGTTAGCATTAGGTCTAATGGTGAGTTGTTATGGACAGTTCAATATTAGGCCCAAATGTGAGTTGTAATGGACAGTCCAACATTAGATTTAATGGTGAGTTGTATTGAAGAGTTCAACATTAGGTCTAATGGTGAGTAGCGATGTTATGTGTCGAATGGTGAGCTGGCAGGAAACAGATTCCAGAATCTATTGACTCCACCAATATGCGGTAAGGGCATTGACTGTCCGGGCCATTATTAGTACTTTAGTATTCCCCCGGTTCTGCCGGGTTAGGGGCCGCCTCGATGGCTCAGTGGGTTAGAGCGATGGGACTAGATGCAAAAGTGTATAAGGAGGTGCCTCTGGGAGCCCCAAAATCGTACCCATCAAGTACCAAAAACTGTGTAAACTTCGGGTCCATCCACGTGGGCCTACCACGCTGAGAAATTTGCACGACTTTGGTAAAATCTACTGTGACGAACGTCTTTAGAAATGGCCTGCCTCTAGCTCGAGCGGACCAGTTGGCGTAGCAAATGCCTCCCAAAATAGACCCATGCAGGTAAACAATAGTGCATAATTTAGGACCCATTGGCTTACCAAAATGCACGAGAAAGACCCCTTTCCAGCGTCACGTCCCCAGCAGTCAATTACCTTGAGATCCCCCCCGCCCCCGCCCCGGGATTCCATATCTTTCTTCGCAAATAGTAGGGGGTTACCCCCCGGTTCCAATCCCCCTTCCTTGTCCCATTGACGCAATATGACCAAAAGTGTTTCCTGCGTCCTGAATATACAACCAATCTTCCGGGTTGCCGCCATGAGCGCTGATGCTAACTGCTGCGCTTGGATGAGAGTTAATAGCGATCTGTACCATATGTGGCCTATAGAAACAAATAAATAGTTAGACATACCGATAATCAATTATTCTGTAAAAGGTAGATTATTACGACTGTGCCATACATGGGACTTCTAGGGGACAGATTTACGTAAATGACTGGTTCCCTTCGATCGACTCATAGTGGCAGGGCACGCGCTATCCTGGGCAACGTCGAGACTGCGTTCCAGGAACTGGCGTCAACTTTGCCTCGTGGGAAAAGTGCTTGATCTTTCGTATTTTTTGGAAAATATGGCTTCATGTCATTTATTGTTGTTCTTAGATTTAATGTATTTTACATTTACGTTGTCCCAACATTAAAAAGTAAGAATATGTTTCATTAAAACTACGTTGGTGAACGACGGGCCAGTGAAGAATCGGTCGTTTGTGGTAATGTCTGGCGTTGATCATAGTGGTCGAAGCCTCTAGTTCGTATTTTTGACTCTTATTGACGCCAAAACGAACTTCCAACATGGCGCACACCCACAACATAGACCATAGACAAGTGACATGTGCCAGCTCGGGCTGTGGTATCGGAAATAACTAATGTAGCGAACGTTTTAGTTTCACTATTGAAGTCGCCCAGCAATTTTTAGTGGGATTATTTGTGTCCGATTGTTGTGATATATTAAGTTTCACTCTTTCGTGTTTGGGTGTGAGCGGGAGGTATAAGTTAGGTTTTCATTTGATTTATCTGTTAAACGTAGGTAATAATGTACAGTATGTAAGGAGCCCTAAGTGTAGCGGTGTTATTGGGTGTCGAGGACTGTTTGACGAATCTTCAAATTTATTATTATAGTTAAAAATAATACGTGGCGTTTCGTAGCATAACACTTGTGTGAGGTGTCGTTTTGACACGGTAGCTATGAATGGATACATCATCTAAACTATGCATTTTAGTTTAGTAAGTAACTATTATCAGATTTTTGTTCAAATTATGAAACGTTTGGTATCGCCATCTAACTTTCATGATATGATCTGCAGAAAATCACCACAAACATTTTAAAGGCACGAGAGCATACCCACGAAGGAAGCAAACACCAACTGGCGCTTCAAGAGCTGGAAGATCGAGTTCCTCACTTTAAGACGAACCGATGGAATACAATTAATTTTCGGCCGCCAATTCTATTGATCTGTTTGTCTTTAGAAAGCCTCGTCTCGGATATGGTGCTGCTTATACTGATCGGGTCAAACACCATAATACATGTGAACGCGCAAGGAATGCACTGTATATGTATTCCTCAAGAATAATAGTTCGAACCGACGCGACGGGCATTTAATCTGTGCGAAAGTTACAAATCTTGGCGACTGGGTAGTGTAATGGTGGGTCGTACTGCCCTCTTAGAATTTATAATATAATAACGAAACTGTGCAAGTGATAATGTGGGAATCGTTTAAAACAAAATACGGTGAGGATGCCGTCGATTTCAAAAACAGACGCCAACAATCTGGGAGTCAATTATACACAGAATAATATTTATTTATATATGGCTCCATGATACTTCGTTAAAATCGTTTTTAATTATTTGATGAACTGATCTAGACAAACGGCCGGTTAAATGCGAGAGAACGGTAGACGACTTTTAGTGAAGTACGAAATACGAAATACGTACGACGTATTTAAAGACTTATTATTAAGTGAAGCCGCTGTTTCACGGAGTTGGAAGAACAGTAAAAGATAAGTGCTACACGGTTTGCTCATGAAGATGACCTGATGGTCTTACCTGACTAAATAAGTTAGTATTCCGTCTGGATCTGCGACGGAGACGAGTCCTCATGATACAAACGCGACGATGAAGCAGTTATGTAAGACATTACGACACCGCCCCGTGAAAATGGCCGCGAGAATGGGGCCCTTGGATCAGCCAGCCTCTGACTGCACGATGGCGGTGGCGGAGGGGGAGGGGGCTCCAGCGTGTATGTCGGTGATGAATATTGGGTGGAGATGAGGAGGGTGGAATGGGGACGGCGGCTGTAAAAGTCAGGGTCACGCATACATGTACGTACCTGTGGACTGCGCGGGCCCCACTGCCGGCCAAGCGCGGTTCGCGGAGGCTGCCTTCTCCCCGGACGGCGCGGGCTTTCTCCGCCAGCAGACGACATTTGCGGCTGAGGTAGATACGGCGTAGGTGAGAGATGGTACGATGTCAATTACATCACCAACGCCGGCCTCCCCGCCGGAGGAAAGAGGGCCAAAAAATCCCAAGCTCGTAGCCGATGGCACGCAAAAAAAAACCTCTGTGTATTATGCAACTCGACTGGTCGCCATTACCGCTGTGGTGGGGGTGATCACGTGGTACGCTGGCGAACCAACCTGACCTCTCGTATTATGTCATTGCTTGTGGCCACCCCCACCGCTCACTCAGCCTGCCACCCGCAGTCTCCCTTCGACCTGCCAGCCAGCGAGAGATATGCATGCAAAAAACAGTCCGCTGTGGCCTTGGCCTGGATCTTGCAGCCCGTGTGTGTGTGAGAGAGAGAGAGAGAGAAAAAAAGATGGAGAGAGGGAGGGACGGTGTGCGGCGCAGATCGTTAACGGGAGAGTGACTGGTTGGTCTGGGGCCCGTGGGGTGGGGCTGGGACTGGGGGTTGGAGGTGGGGCTGGGACTGAGGGTTGGGAGTGGGGAGGATTGGGGCTGGGGCTGGAGCTGGGGGCTGGGGCTGGGGCTGGGGTTAGGGGTGGGCATTTTGGTGTGGGGCTGGGGCTGACGGTGGTGGGCAGAGGGAGAGGGGGAAGTCATACGGACGAGGGGCAGGGTCGATTTTTACATGCGGGGAGGAGGGCTGAGGGCATGTGGACATTCTGGGGGATGGGGGAGGAAGCGTCAGAGAGGTAGGGGTGGGGGAAGAGGGTGGATGAGGCGTGGGCGGAGTGTCCAGTCACGGCTCGGGCAGACAGGCAAGTACGTGGGGTGGGGGGGAGGGGGGGGGGGCGTACTAGCAGCACCAGGTCCGGGGTCGGTGTTGGGTCGGGTGGAGGCTGAACAGGCGACAGTGTGGCGCCCGATGGGCCCAGCGAGGGTGAGGAGCGGGAGCGGCATACAAGGGGGGTACCCGTCCGCCAGAGGAGAAGGGGTGGGGTCGGGTGGGAGGGAAGAGGGGCGGTGTGGGGCCGTGTATGACCTCATCGGGTCGAACACTGGTCTGGGGAGGTCGAGTGAGCCAGAGACAGACAGACAGACAGAGGAGTTGGGGACACAGAGAACAGAGTGAGCGGGATATAGCGAGGCAGACTGGGTGGAGGTGAGGGTAGGGGACAATACGGTAAGAGAAGGATGAGCCTCGTCGTGGGGTGGTGGAGGGTAGGCAGATAGACCTTTTTTTTCAGCCAACATCTGAGGTCATCGCCTGACGCAGAAAGTAGAGTATCGCGCATGCGCGTTGGATCGAGGCTTGGAAAACGACTCGACAATGGTAGGGCGTGCATGATGGGGTGTGGGGTGAGTGGGGGCGTGAATGATGGGGTATTGAGGGGTGGGTGGGGGCATGAGTGATGGGGTGTGGGGTGGGTGAGGTCGGTCAGGAAATGATGGGGTGTGGGGTCGCTGAGGTGGGGTGTGGGGTCGGTGAGGTGGGGTGTGGGGTCGGTGGGATCGGTCGTAGCTATGGAGGCTCCGTATGGGATATTAAATCGCGCCGCAAAATCGGGACGTGGATAAACGACGTCACTGCATTGTTTGCTATAATCGACCAGATAATTATATCTCATTATGTGGCGTTAATTATGAAGTGTAAAACATTAATTACAAAAAGCAATGCAATTAAGATTGAATTTAATTCACTCCCAGAAGGAAAAGTAAAACTTAAAAATGTTAATTGGCCTATTTATATTATTGTCAGGACTATATCGGCGTCTGTCGGATAAGGGAAGGGGGCGTGGGTGGGGGGGGGGTCTCACCCACGAGCGCTTAACTTCTTCGTTCATTATTAGTCCCCACGCGGTCATCTGCACTGAGCCCCACCTCTCATAGTTATATATAGACTATGAGAGGTGGGGCTCAGGGCAGATAACCGCGTGGTGACTGATAATCAACGAAGAAGTTAAGCGCTCGTGGTCTCACCTGCCAATCGAAGTGATTACATAGAAAACACAGACGTACACGTACAGCCAGCTGTGTAATAAGTAATAATAATAATAATAATAATAATAATAATAATAATAATGGCAATAATAATAGTGAAAATCATAATATTATAAGAACGTGAATATTAAGATTAAGTTTAAAAATAATGATAATATGAATGCTAATAATGTTAATAATTTTGATAATATAAAGGATATATAATATAATGATTATAATAAGACTAATAATATAAGCATAATCATTAAAATAATAATAATACCTTGGGTATCAATGAGAAACAATGCATTTTCAAAAGCCACAATTCCAGATTGTCACCCCCCCCCCCCCCCGCCTCCCTCTCCCGCCTCCCCCTTGGCGCCCCTCCCTCCCCCTCCTATGTAATATATTTCCTCGCGGGCTTCCTGGTTGCACACAGTATATACCTTGCACGCCGGGGGATATATATCTTATATGAATAATGGCGAATCAATACCCGTAGCGGACATCTGTTACCCGGCGTATTACCGGTATAATCAGTAAGGAGTCAGGCGTAATTAGGTCATTAATTACAGCAGGGGGACTCCTCCATCATCGTGACATCGCACAGTGAGCCTAGCTGGATAAACCTTCTGTGTCATGGTCTACTACCATACGGCCTGGCGGCTTGGGGCCACGACCCACCCCGTCGCTCTCTTCTAGCTCTATGTAACTTGTGTTACCAGATGAACAGTGCGGTGACCCCCACCCCTCCGCCTCGCCACCCCTCACCTGACTCCCCTTAGACCCAACTATCACCGCATGTGTAACCTGTCAATATTGTACGATACATGCATCGTGTGGGATACATGTTTGGACAAATTGTTGGACAACTTTTTGGACAACTGTTTAGACAGCCATTTGGACAACTGTTTGGACAACTATTTGGACAACTGTTTGGACAACTGGTTGGACAACTGCTTGGACAATTGTTTGAACAACTGTTTGGACAACTGTTTGGACAACTATTTGGACAACTATTTGGACAATTGTTTGAACAACTGTTTGGACAACTATTTGGACAACTATTTGGACAACTATTTGGACAACTGTTTAGACAGCCATTTGGACAACTGTTTGGACAACTATTTGGACAACTGTTTGGACAACTATTTGGACAACTATTTGGACAACTGTTTAGACAGCCATTTGGACAACTGTTTGGACAACTATTTGGACAACTGTTTGGAAACCTATTTGGACAACTGTTTGGGCAACTGGTTGGACAGCTATTAGCTAGGCGAACCCCGCTATGGAAACTCAGCATTGTCAATCACGGAATTTCGGAGATTGAACAGAAAATTGGCCCTGATAGTTTAATTTTATATTGTTTGCTGTTATGTACATTGAATTAATATTGAGATATCGTGAAGAAACAAAGCTCGTCAGGTGGAAAACAAACGTCACACATAAATAGCACTCGCTGGATGGCGCCACAGTGATCCCACGTACTACCTTAAACCAACCAACCAATCAACCAGGTGGGCTCGGTTGATACAGACTACAAGATCCAATCTCATAACATATGTTCAATAACATCATCATGATTGATAGCTTGGTGTTTAAATCGTCATTGGAATCAACTCTCCCGTCTGATTACTCTTTTGATACCGTATGTGTGCACGGTTCACATGATTTCGATTGCTACAGTGAGTTAATAAAGGATGTTTTTCCAAACCTTCACATGGGGTATGATGGTAAGAGGTACCACAACGGGTCGGTCAGAGTTTAGCGATTCACAGCAATGCCGCATCCAAGCTTAAAGCAGATTTAAACAAGGGACACGTTATGATTTTCCAATGCCTATACCTGTTCGGCGGTTTGGCTTGGCTCAGCGACGTGCTGTCGTATATATACACGTTTGTCGGTCAGGCACATGCGGGCATCAGATCG